>CM023832.1:7617500-8192500 GCA_013266295.2 Branchiostoma floridae x Branchiostoma japonicum
AGACCAGACTTGAATGGGGCTCAGCAATCCAGTTTACGTGAAGACATGGAGGGAAATGAAGACTTTTCACAAGTAGGTCTGTATTGAGCAAAATATTTCTTGTTCTAATGAAAGTCTAACGTTAAGACTAGTGAAGCTTTATTTGTGGATGAACCATCATATGTTATTCTTGTGCTGCACATGCAGACCATGGGATCTTGTTAACCATTTTCCACCAGACGTGTCAAACATTGCCATAAAAGTATAATGTTTTTTCTGAGGCACAACACCAGTGACACATTAAAAACAGTCCAAGTTTCTAGATCCATTCAAGGATGGATAGTTCTTTTAATGGCCATTCATGATCAGTGTGGAATGGAGAAAGGTTTTTGCATCACACTAATTATACTTTCATTGTTACATCTACATGTAGGTGTGTCCTGCCTGGGAGAAACCTTTCCTGACTTGGAGAAACCTGTCCTGACTTGGAGACGTCTGTCCAAACCAGAACAGATGAGGGCTAAGCAAACCAGTTGACTTGAAGACGCAGCGAAGTAAGGAGTCTTCACAGGTGAGACATAGCTTTACAACATTTTACTTTTAGATGTGTTTACAACCCGAGTCTATACCAGAAACTATATATATATATATATATGATTTTTTTTAAACAGCACATTTCTACATTTATTCATAATCAATGATGAGCAAAGGGGTAGTTCAATCATAGGGTGGTTTTATTATAATTATCTTTAATGATCATTGTTGCCTGGATATTTTTTTAATCATACTAACTATTCATAATGTTACATGTAGGTATGTCCAGAGGGTCAGTCGTGTTGGTGTTCCTTTGATGACGGTAACTACTGACCAGACCAGACCAGACCAGACCAGGGCTCAGCAGACCAGTAGACCAGAACTGCTGAAGACCCTGAGGGAAATGAAGACTTAGAATGCAGTTTTCCTTGGAGACACCAAGGGAGCTGAATGGTTTTCCCAAGTAAGTTTGACTGCTTCTTATCGTTACTTTCTTGAGAAATATAAACACGGAAACAACAGTTGTTACTTATCTTGTAAAAGAACTGTTCTTTTTTTCTTTTCGACGGCCTGCTTCATAATTTGATTTTCTGCAAAAATCCAAGAACATCTCAAATTTGTGTGGCTTAGCAGTAACAGCATGACATTGCAGACGTTAGTTCTTGGCAAGGCCAATCGCTGCTTACAATGCATTGACTTTTGTTTCTGTCTTCTAGATTTGAAGTTGGAGACCAGACCATGGTGGGAAGGACCTGAGGCTTTTATCGGCATAGCTGTGTGAAAGAAGAAGGTGGATCCGGAGACCGGACTGTAGCAGGAGGAAGAACCATACTTCCATCGGCAGGGCTGCATGTGTGAAAGAAGATGGGGAGGTGTGAGTATGGTCTCTTTGATAACACAAGACAACACACCACACACTTTCCTGCATTTCTCTCTTGATTTAAATGCCCAGTTCACTCTGCTGTACTCTTTCTCCATCACATTTCACAAGCTTCTCTCAATCACACCTCTTTTACTGCTTTCATTAATTGCACAGTAATCACACTTCTGTTTTTTTAAAGCCAATTTTGGCGCCAAAAAAACTAATCGGGACCCTCACCTGGATAATTGATTAAATCAACTTTTCCCGCCTTTTTAGATAGTGCATAAATCTCTCTCTGACCTTTGACCCCATCCCCCTTGCCACTCTACATTGAACCACTCACACACAGTATGTTAGTGACACTTTGGACCTTAACTTCTCCAACCATACTCTGCTACATCAGACCAACCTTAGAATCCCAAACACTTGGTTAATAGAGGGAAGTTTTCTGCCAAATGACTCTGAAGAATTTCTCACTATCTCTCCTGTCGGTCTATGCACTCAGTCTACTCCCTTGGGGATGTCTTTGCTTGCGGAGACATTGATGCTTCAACACATCAGTATACCAGTGCAATTGACCGACAGGAGAGTGAGAAATTTGGCAGAAAACTTCCCTGTATTAACCAAGTGTTTGGGATTCTAAGGTTGGTCTGATGTAGCAGAGTATGGTTGGAGAAGTTAAGGTCCAAAGTGTCACTAACATACTGTGTGTGAGTGGTTCAATGTAGTGTGGCAAGGGGGATGGGGTCAAAGGTCAGAGAGAGATTTATGCACTATCTAAAAAGGCGGGAAAAGTTGATTTAATCAATTATCCAGGTGAGGGTCCCGATTAGTTAGTTTTTTGGCGCCAAAATTGGCTTTAAAAAAACAGAAGTGTGATTACTGTGCAATTAATGAAAGCAGTAAAAGAGGTGTGACTGAGAAGTTTGTGAAATGTGATGGAGAAAGAGTACAGCAGAGTGAACTGGGCATTTAAATCAAGAGAGAAATGCAGGAAAGTGTGTGGTGTGTTGTCTTGTGTTAACAAAGAGACCATACTCACACCTCCCCATCTTCTTTCACACATGCGGCCCTGCCGATGGAAGTATGGTTCTTCCTCCTGCTACAGTCCGGTCTTGTTATATTTCTCAAGAAAGTAACGATAAGAAGCAGTCAAACTTACTTGGGAAAACCATTCAGCTCCCTCAGTGTCTCCAAGGAAAACTGCATTCTAAGTCTTCATTTCTCTCGGTGTCTTCAGCAGTTCTGGTGTGCTGAGCCCTGGTCTGGTCAGGAGTTACCGTCATCAAAGGAACACCAACACGACTGACCCTCAGGACATGCCTACATGTAACATTATGAATAGTTAGTATGATTAAAAAGATATCCAGGCAACAATGATCATTAAAGATAATTATAATAAAACCCTACGATTGAACTACCCCTTTGCTCATCATTGATTATGAATAAATGTAGAAATGTGCCTGTTTTGTTAGTTTCTGGTGTAGACTCGGGTTGTTTAACACATCTAAAAGTAAGATGTTGTAAAGCAATGTCTCACCTGTGAAGACTCTTTACTTCGCTTCGTCTCCAAGTCAGGATAGCTTTCTCCAAGTCAGGACAGGAATGTCAGGACACACCTAGATGTAACAATGAAAGTATAATTAGTGTGATGCAAAAACCTTTCTCCATTCCACACTGATCATGAATGGCCATTGAAAGAACTTTCCATCTTTGAATAGATCTAGAAACATGGGCTGTTTTAAATGTGTCACTGGTGGTGTGTTGTGCCTCAGAAAAAAATTATACTTTCATGGTAATGTTTGTCACGTCTGAAGAAAATGGTTAACAAGATCCTATGGTCTGCATGTGCAGCACAAGAATAACATATAATGGTTCATCCACAAATAAAGCTTCACTAGTCTTAAACCCGGGGATTCCGATACCTGGTATCGGCCTAGTAATGGGCCCCATCTGGTCCCAGGTGTCTTATATTATATAGATTCCCCCGGGGTTTAACGTTAGACTTTCATTAGAACAAGAAATATTTTTCTCAATACAGACCAACTTGTGAAAAGTCTTCATTTCCCTCCATGTCTTCACGTAAACTGGATTGCTGAGCCCCAATCAAGTGTGGTCTGGTTTGGACAGCTGACCCGCAAGACACACCTAACAGTGAAAATGTTATCAGATGGTGTGAAAAAATATCTCCAGGCAAAAATTATCCTGGTGAATAAAAAATACCAGTATAACTAACACAATTGATGTACATGATTATATCCCTTATATTAGCTTTAATAGATGTAATAAGTGGTGAGACTTTTTCCACCTGGCATTTTCCAACGGTACTGCAGCGGGCTTTTTATGCATTTGTTCATTGTATGTGTTCAGCATAACTCGAGAAGCTCTATCTAGTTATGGAAGCTTCTCTCGGTCCCAGATTTTGCCATTTCGTGAGTTGGGAAACAAGATGGGCTATTAAGCCACAGAAAGTAATTTTTATGGATGACATCAGCATGTACATTGATTTTCGCCCGATTTCAGAAAAAAAAATTACTGCCCTCTGACGGTGGTCAATATGCCGAAAATGGGCAAGTATGTTGTAAATGTCCAACGGCAAAACAAGGCTCTCATTCATTGTTAAGCTTTTATTGTACTTTGATATAGTGCTATATTTCATTTACTCTTGTTTGATGGCAAGTGTTGACAGTCGAAAGTGCTTCATTCTAATGTTTTTCGCAGGAAAAGTCACATATTGTACCCATCTTTTCTTTCACAGACAAGGGGCACACATGTTAGACCAGGAAAGCCATTGGTATACAAAAACAACTGCTAACGTCTTTCTTTTTACTTCAAAATTAAACTACAAAACTAGAAACATAACTGCGATATTCAAGAAAACAGTAAAGACATTTCAATAAAACAAACCTACCTAAAGCTACAAAGAAGTGCGTTGTATCCTAAAAATCACACTAATTTTACACGAATATCAAGTAACGTGTGTTCTCTGTTTGTTGGAAATCTATTCAACGATATGGTTTGTTGTCTTACCTTGTGAATTTCAGCCCACCCATGACCACGCCGTCCATTTTCTCGTCTTCTCTCAAAATTTACCAGGTCAGAAAATACGCATTTTCTTCGTCAAGAATCCAAGGAACGGCACAAGTCCACATAGAAAACATCCCCGAAGATTTTCTCCACACGTTATAAGAAATATTTTTCGAACAGGAAGCTCAAAATTTATCAAAAAGCTGACAAACAATTCCTAGTCTTCTCCGCATGACCAACAGTCTAGACTGAATGGAGCGTACCATGTGTGATTTTTACACAGGTGTGCACAGCAGCTGATCTAATCTTTACCCTGATTGCCACAATTATTTTATCACCAAGAATCGAACCCCTCCAAAATAGTGATGCTCACCTCACCATTTCGGACTAGTGCATATCAAACTCACACACTGGCTACGTCTGAGGCAACAAGTACTGGTATAGAACGTATAGTAGGGGGAATCTGCTAACGCAATCATGGGGGTAACTCATTTCCGTGCACTACGAGTTTCTGTGCAAACATGTCTGTCCTTGGTGCTGAACGCCATCTGGAGGTCTGGCTACGAATTACGTTGGATTAAAATGGCTGATTACGCTTCAGGTAAAAGGTCATATAGATGTTTTTACGGCTCCCTACTTCAGGAAAATTCATTCACTAGTTTACGTGTTAGACAACTTTGATATAATTGAACTGAGATTTACTTTGCAAAAGCCTTTCAAAGTTAACAAATTAAAGATCAAACATAACCTTTTATGGTATGTAAAAATATCAATGCGCGCGCTGATGTCATCCATAAAAATTACTTGCTGTGGCCTTAGGAAGCCACTTCCACTGCCTGATTTCGGCTTTTGTGGAATTGGGAAACGAGGAAGGCCCGTATGGGGTTTACAAATCCAGACATATTTTTCCGGAAAACTACATCTTGCACGATTGTACATTGGTCTACACCTCGGATACGAATAATTTACCGTCTGAAAAGGCTAGAGTAAGACAACTGGACCCAAAAATAAGACGGTGCGTGATTTTTTTTTTTACGTTTAATGAATTTTCGTCACTGACACAAGTCGATGATTTTACTATTAAAGTAACCTCCAAGTGGGCATAAGACATCTAAATATTAAGAATAATACATACTACATACTATACAGTAATATGCAGAATTTAGCGCCCACTTTACTTTTTCGTCAGTTTTAATACCCAAACATACAACGTAACGTTATCCCCGTATCTCCCAAGATAATTTGATTATCTGTGATAGCAGAACTTAGTTTACAAATTTGATCTACTTGAAACGAGGTAATAAACAAAACACAGAGTTTCAAAAGCTAGATATCAGTAGCTACCTTCACTCCCTCCCTATGAATACTCAATGTCATACAACACGCGAAAAGTGATAGCCTCTATCTGAACAAAAAGTTTTACACTGCACACTAGGCCTGATAGCAGTCGTCAGTTATCTACATTTCTGCCTTAACCCTAGGCAATATTCAATGCAATGTAGTTTACAAGTTACTGTCTTAAAATTAAAACGTTTTCCTGTTTTTGTTTTGTAGGATCAAAAGTCCTGCTTCAGCCACGTGGATGTCCATATAATCAAGGTGATGTGGCCCAAGTTGAAAATGTGGTCACTACAACAGTGAGAGAATGATCAAGTTGAAGTCGTAATTTTTGGTACAAGTGCATCTAATTATAAAACCTTTCAAGGGTGTGACGGAGGAATTTCTTCTGTGATCATGATCTCAAGTATACAGGTATGTACATTTTGTTTGCATGTAAGTGCGCACACACATACACAAGAACAGAAGGAGAGACACACAGACAAACATGCGACACACACTCATTGGAGAGACAGGATGTAAGAGAGTAACAAATAAACAAACAAACAAACAAACAAACGCACGCACACACACACAGACATACATACAGGCAGACAGACAGACACACACACACACACACACACACACACACACACACACACACACACACACACACACACACACACACATAAGCAGTGTATGCTTCAAGACCTTCGCTATCGTCACATGTTGACACCTGTACACGTTCTTTGTATCGTTCACAGCTGAAGCTCACTTTTAGTTCAGTCAAAGGAGATTGTCGCGTCAGCATTCAATATTCAATTTCGGGAGCAGTTCTCTCTCGTCCGCGCACCTTTGGCAGATAGTCGTCCTTCTTCAACATCGCGTCAAAATCGTACTCAGGGTCCCGTCTCTCCTGTGCAGTCTCGTACTCAGGGTCACGCCTCTCGTACCCCGGGTCGTCCCTGTCGTATTCACCTCTGTCGTAGTCACGGTCGTCCCTGTCGTAGTCGCGGTCGTTCCTGTCGTACTCGCGGTCGTGCTCCCCGTCCCTGTCGTATTGACGATCCCTGTCGTAGTCATGGCCATCCATGTCGTACTGGCGGTCGTCCTTGTCGTATGGACGACCGTCTCTGTCGTACTCGCGCCTGTCATAGTCGCGGTCGTCCCTCTCGTAGTCGCGGTCGTGCCTCCTCGAGTCGTAGTCGTAGTCGGGATCGTTCTTCTTCGCCGACTCGTATTCACGATCGTGTATCTTCGGCAGGGACTCGTACTCACGATCGCGGTCGAAGTCGTGAGTAGTCGGAGCCTTGGCGTTTGACTCGTACCCGCTAGAACCACTGCTGCCCCGGCCCGATTCTTCCTTAACTTCCTGACGTTCTTTCAACTCTTTGGTCTTCAGCGCCTTTTTGGTCAGCTGATTCTGCAGTGAAATATACAACATTCAGAAGTATTTGTGGTAGATATCATCATAGCAATGTTACATAACAGTAGCGTTCGCAAAATCAATCGCTCAAGTTACCGCACTATCCTTCTATTATCTAAGGCAAGGGAACGTCCCAGGAAGACGTGGATAGAGAGTGTGAAGGACACCCTGACTAGGTATGGCATACCTATAACAACAGCCTCCAGACTAGCCGTCGACCGCCAACTGTCCCTCCCCACGACACCCGAGACGAATAAAGTAAAGTAAACAAGTATCCTACTATTAACTTGCTGTTTCCGGTACCTGAAAAATCGCCTTTGTGTCCTGATGCCCGTAGCCCATCGCGATAAGCGCAGCCACCAGCGACTTCATGGTCGCCTTGTCGGTACTTCGTGCCTTCCACTCGTACAACATCGCGCGGCTTCGGTTCTTTTCGTCGGAATAGTCGTGACGTAAGTGTTCGATGGTTGTCCGAGACATGCCGAGAGTCTTGGCAACGTCCGGCCAGAAGTCTTCAACATTTGCAGCGATGACGTCAAGTTGGTAGTTTGAGAGTGGCTTCTCTTTCCGTTTTGGAAGTTCTGAATGAAAGAAGATACAGAATAAAGAGTTTGGCATTACAACAAACAATCTATTGCATAGCTATTGTTTAAAACGTATATTTAAAACCACGGGAAGTCAGCAAAACGCTTCATTGTCTGCACTTAAAGTCTTTGCCCACCTCTGAAGATGTCCAGTAGCTGGGTGTGCTCCTGTTCCAGCTGCTCCGCTCGTTTCTCCTTCTCCTTCAGTTCCTTGAGGATGGTATCAGCGCGTTCCTGCGCCTGGAACAACCTAAAGAATCACAACTCCTTAATTGAGTCATACGTGTTGGTGCGTAGTAGAAATTTGACACAATGTTCATACACAGCGATATTACCAGTTACGGTCACAGAGAGATGCTTTACCAAAAGTTGTCTGTCTTTTCCCGATATTTTCCAAGTCGTTTTGCCTATATTGAAAAGTATTAACTCTGACAATCCAAGATCTACAATCTAGCGACGTCTCCCAAACGTTTTACTCTACTTCAATTCCCTATCATGTAAAACAACCCTGCTGTGAAATATGTTTTCAATACCTAGACTTTAATGTTGAACAGTGTGATAAGAGTGAGTAAATGAAACAAACTTTTCTTCCATGTTCTGCGTCTTCTTCTCGTTGATGCTGAGTTTGTCTTGTAGCTTCTTCAGTTCCTCCTTGGCCTTGAAGAGCTCCTTCTCCGTGAACTGACCGTGTTCCTTGGTCTTATCCAACTGACTTTCCATATGCCTGTCAAAAGAAAAAAAAACAGAAAGCCTTCGTTATTCTATCTTCCTCTTGTATGTTTCAAAAATGTTACTTTCCAAGTATGGACGATATCTGGTTGGAAACCAGGCAATTTCTTACCCATGCAAAATTGACTGTCCTTTTAGATAGATCACTGATTTGTATAGAAAAATGTCCCGAATAAGATTTTATGGAAAACCCTCGCAGACCCACACTACAGCCATGTATTCAACGTCACCACTCACACAGCCTTAGCGTCGTTGCTCTGTGCTCTTGTCCTCAGATAGGCACATTTCCGCTTCAGGACCTTCCTTTCGTTGAGAAGCGCCTTGATCTGGTCGTTCGCCTCCTTCAGTTCCTTCTGGGAGCCCTCCACCTTCTCCTTGGCCTGGTTCTGGTACTCCCGCAGCTGCCTGGACCTGTCGTAGTCGGCGACAAAACGTCGACATGTCAATTGAAAGCCTTTTATCTCCCTAACCGAGTACCCATTTTACACCTGGTTGGTATGAGGAAAGTCATGTAAAGTGCCTTTCCCAGGGAAACAACGTCTAGCCAGGAATGCCAGGAATCGAACCCATGACCTGTCAATCTCGTGTCCGCTCGCCTAGCCACTCGACCATTCGACGCAACTTATATCAATCATAACAACAGTAAGACGAGCATATCTAAGATCTAGAATCTTGTAATGCCTTAAATGTTGTGGAACAAATACCCCCAACATTTCCAAGCGTTAGCAAACCATGCATGCCATGAGAATTAATGAAAATGGTGCCGAACCTGCGCAGTATTTGCTGCATCTGTGCGACCACAGAGTGGTACTTGTCCGTTGTGTTGTCCAGGTGAGACTCCAGCTGCTTGTTGTCCTTCTTCGCGGCCTGTAACCTCTCCCGCAGCTTCCTGTAGTTCCGCTTCTCCCCACGCACCTCGTTCTCGAACTTGTTGAACTTCCTCTGAGCGGCTCGCAGCTGTTTCTCCAGGTCCTTGACCCTGTTTCTCTCACTCTGTATCAGCGTCTCAAGTTCCTGGCAGCGGCTTTCGTACTTCGCAAGTTCAGACTTCGGGTTGCCGTATTGTCCCTTGAACTTCCTGCGTTTACTGATTTCGACGGAAAAGGTGGTTCCGGTTTGCTCGGGATCGACGGTCGACGTATCGTCTTCGTCTCTCAGCTCGTCCTCGTCAGTTCTGGCGGCTCCGTGTTTCTTGGAGGACTTCTTGGCCGGCGTGTCTCCTTTGCCGTACTTCCTAGGCGTGGAGCCCTCCGCCTTATCCACGGCCTGCATGAGACGCCACCGTCGGACCAGCCGCAGGCTCTCGTGGGCCTTCTCGCTGAGGTCGGGGAGGAGTCGCAGGATCAGCCCGAAGTCCCGCTGGCCCTGCCGGCACGTCAGCCCGTCCACGCACCCCTTACTGGCGAAGGTGAAGAGCGAGGCGTCGACGTCATCCCAACTCATCAGACCCTTCCAGGCATCTAGAGCTGCAGTAAACAGTAGAGAGCGTCAGGAGATAATGTTCTTTTGAAACCTGCATGGTATTTTACGTATTCTGCAATGTTTTCCTTTCAAGTAAGCTGATTAGACTTTACTTCTGTATCAACCTATCATAGTTATGGCTAAAAATCCAAGCTTTTCACTTTTTTCACTCACTCACTCACTCACTCACTCACTCACTCACTCACTCATTCACTCACTCACTCACTCACGCACTCACTCACTCACTCACTCACTCACTCACTCACGTAGCTCATCAGCCGTAGGGGCAGTCACTTTTATTGCAAGGAAATGAAATGAAAATATCAGAAAATGCTAAATTTCGGTCCACTCACCGGAGTCCAGTTCAAAGATGATGTCCTGCAGTTCCAGTGCGGCGTCGTCGTCGTCGTAGAAGAAGTCCGCCAGCGGGTTGTAGATGTTGGCCTTGAACGTGTCCAGGAGGATGTCGAACCGGAGCACGTGATCCTCGAACTGGTCCAGCACGTCTACGTCATCATCGGTGTCTCCTGATGTGTAGATAAAACCTGGGGGGGGGGGGGGGTAGTAACATTGAGTAAGGGAATGAGTGGCAGAAATGTGCTGTACCTAGAATTCAAGCTGTTGTGCTGACCAGCCCTACAGTCCTATCCCGGGAGAGATTGGTAGCCTGGTTACCAAACCTATTTTAGCTCCCGATTCTCTTTTGTCCTCTCCGAAAATAGTTGCGGAGATGACAAAAGAGACTCGGGAGCTAAGATAGGTTTAGTAACCAGACTAAAGACTGGTGGCCAGTTTACAATGCGCGTGTGTGTTGTATGGAATGGTGCAGCGTGCACGTGAACCATCCATTTTACAACAACAGAGCATTGCACATTTAATTTTTATAACCTTATAACAAGGAGTTATAAGCACTGCTACTTTGTCATGTCTTAAGTATGAAAAGATAACATGTGTGAAATTCACAGAAAAAGAGAGGAGCAAAGTTCGATTGCCTTTCTCCAACATTCCTAAGATATATGGGATAAGTTGATACCCGAAGAAAAACCTACCTCTGCGCTTCAGGTTTTTCACCCACTGCGACAGATGCAGGATCTGGGCACGAGACTTGACCGGACCGAAGGCGCGATGGTTCCAGGAGATCCACCTCTTTGTCTCCTGTAGAAAAGTCAAAAGGTATTCTTGTAGAACTGAATCACAACCAATCTAACAAGATAGAGATATACTACATTAGGACTTCGCCGTGTGAAGAGTATCATCATCATCATCGGTCGGCTGCTGCGCAGGAGGCTGCAAGTTTCCTCCATGATTTACCCCTGTTGCTAGAAAGGTCAGAAATTTGTCTCTCCGAGAGTTGGTTATTGTAATCTCCCAGTAGATGTTTGATGTACTGCAAATAAGTTATAGGCTGGCATCCTCGTCTGCGTCTGCCATGAGATGGGTGATAGAGAGCGTACAGTTTGAAAGGTTCCTCCTCAGGCATAGAGAAAACATGTATACATACTCTTCTTTTTTGCCTCCCTCGTTACCATTCCATTAAACATGAAAGTGAAGTTAATGATATGAAGCCAGCAGGTAAAAGAGAATCAACCTTTTGAAGTCTCTTCAGCACGTCTTCAACAAAGTCGTCCCCAGGATTGTTTCTCAGCTCGTCATCATAAGCCGCAAACTGTTCTAACACCCAGTCCTCTCGTTCCCGGGGCGTGAAATGCTCTAAATCCTCCCTCTGCAAAAAAAAAGTCATGGCCTCATCTTTGCAATTGAAGAAGAGCTTCAGGTCTAAGAAATCGGAAGGAGACATAATGAGACTAGACAAACGTATGTAACGAATATTTACAACTTTTATCTTATATGATACGTTGTCACAATTATTATATCGTAGTAGTATACCATGTTTAGCGTGATTTTAGCTATGTTACGTTCCAATATGTTCTGTGTTCTTCTAGTTCCGTAGCTGTTTTAATGATTAGTCAATTTCTATTTTAATGCGCTTTATAGACATTTGTAAACAAGCGTGCAATTCAGCCATCTGGCTGCAATATGCTTTGTGTGCAATAAACCAATTTCATAATGATACAAAGATAGGATCTTACATAATACTTACATAATACTTCCTAATGCCGAACATATTGGTCATCTGTAACAGCTTGGGCTTCATCGGGCTGAAAGGTCACCACCTACTGTTGCCATAGTGAACTGCAGACGACAAAAAACGTGGTACGTCATGCTTTCCATTGGATAATCACATCTCGATTTATGACTGGATTATTGGTATATTTCCCAGGTGAAAAACAATATTACACTTACGTCTATACAGTATTCTTAAATCGAACATTTCCAAAATTTCGCGGCTAACAACATAATACAAGACAAAATTTTCCATTGTAAATGTTGTACCGACTCTACAACATCAGCCGGTCCTTCAAGAAATTTCTCTTACTATTTATTGAACAGATGTAACCTTTCAAGAGATGTCGACGACTGTGGAGCGCTCTTCAGCTGACTCTCCAGTAGTGCGCGCAGTGGCGCGAAAACACACAAGACTCTCTACAATTTGTATAACTGAATATAAGTGTTCTTCTGAACCGCTTCAACCCCGCCACATTTATACTTGCATAACAACATGCACACACAAACCGCTATAGCAACGGTGGTTTATATCTAGGGCAGGCCGAACTGTTTTAAAGTACATATTTGTAACACTAGCTGAATATCATAAATCGGTTACCACAGCGAAGCATAACGCAAGTCATCGAAAATAGAGGAAACTGCCCGTTGGATGATCTTGATGTTTGACTCAAACACAATTTCAGAATGTTGTTGATATTTTACTTCCTGAACTTCGAAAGTTGCTTTTTCTGACGAATGCCAACCTCTGATTTCACAACTGTATGTATACGGTATACATATTTTTTGACACAGGTTGAAAGAAACTAGATATTAAAAACAAACCGTCGCCACTGGCCTTTTCGCTCTCGAAAATACACCCGACCAAATCCGAGCTCGTATAGTGAGAACGTCCATGATTCAACATGGTACAGTTCGCTCCTTGATTGTACATTGAAATTCATACAACTCGTATCGATGTCTTTGTAAATAACCGATGTTTTTCAACATTAGACAGAATGGCTAAGATCTAAAAGTCAAAACCACAGCATAACGTGTAAAAAGAACTTACCCAAAACATTCTTGTGGAAAGCGCGAAAACAAACTAATCCTATGTATCACAGCTGAGCGTTTGGCGTCGTCACTTCCGCCCCAAGCTCAGGCACGATTCCATCCTGTCTGAAAAGCTGTAATAGTACGTAGCACGTCCTCATTCAGAATCCTTGTACCATGTACACACAGTTCGCCTGACCGACCAAGTTCAGCCGAAAATCCACATTCTGATACAGCCAGAGATCAGATCTAGAGAACTTCAACTTGCGCAAGACCTTAATTTCTTGTGTCTCGGGAAAAAAACGCCGCCCGGACAAAATTCAATAGAGAGAAGCTTAAGTGGAAAAGCACTTGAAGAAGGGCCCTATGGAGACCTCGTGGCGTGTGCAACTCAGTGTTGGAAAACATCAAAAGCACTCCAGGAACATGTCACCCGGATACAGGGTACAGTATCGATTTACGTTGGTAACATATCAAAAAGAAGAAAGGGTCGCAAAAATATATAGATTTTATACGTGGGAAATTTGGTGATGTAACAAAACGATGTTCGCGACCTTAGCCAAACGGGGTTAACATGAAGTTGCGTTGGACTTGATATTAATAGTGATCACAACAAGCGAACACAAGATAGGCGGTGTTTGTAGGTTAGACCCTCACATAGCTCACATGACATATTACAACAGACAGAAAAGTGTACCTGACAGATAAGACAATACCTATTAAGCATGCGATATGAAGTAGAAGCTTACCTCACTTATTTTATAATTAAGTTACTCATCCGGCTTATGGTGGACAGTGGTTTGAAATTATGATCATTACATAATAAATTGTATGACAGATCTTTGCGATTTCAACTCAAAAGTAGCAAATTTACAAAAGTGGTGTTTCATCACTATAAACGAGTCTATTGTCTATCAGACCGCACTGACGTCATGATATGGATGACATCCACTCGCGCAACAAGAGTGTGTAAACAGTAGCGTTCTGCAGACACTATTTCATAAAGCGATACCATTGTTACATCATACCACTTTAATTTCCCAACGTCATGGCATTTTCATCATTAAATCAAGAGCCCTTGGTGCAGCTTCACTCACTTTATTTTTTATGCCAAAAACATATTACAACAACAACAAAAATCCTGATAAAAAGCTCAGTATATTCCCCTGGTACCACAAGCGTTCAATATAATGCCCTAAATTTTACAATCCTGGATTGACAATAATTACATACCTTCGGTAGAATAGTAGCAGGGCTTTAGCTTACTCCCGCGTCTTGCTACGGTATATACAACTATAATATCAATAACGTTCTTGAATTTATAAATAAAATCCATCTGGTTGAAAAACTATCATAGCGAAGGTGAAAACTTGCTGGAGGCAAAAAGACTCTTAAATATACAAACTGATGAACACATGCCATGGAATTCACCAACGTACATCGGATCCATACACCTAATGACCTTAAATAAAGAATCCTTAGAACAGAATTTCGCCAAGACGTCATAACTGTAACACCAAAACGAAAAGACGTTTGTACCAAACCTGCACCTTGGTAACAAATTTAAAGATAACATGATTTAAAAGTCATGACTATTGGCAAATATTTCCAAAGTAAAACTAAAATGTACATCGACGAAGATGTATAATTTCTTAAAACAACCGGGAACAACTATAATAGTCTTTGTACTAGAATTCTGACAACTACTTTTTACATGCCATTGTCTTCTCGAAATTCAAAACTCCAACATTGTATCGTGTAGCCTGGGCGCCATCCGATTTGTAACGGGGCACCTTGCAATTGCACTCGCTCGTTCGAAAATCGCGCCCAAAATCTGTAACAAAATCTGTAACACTATGTAACACTAGGACGATACAAAAAGTAAATTTTCTGGCCATTTCTTTACAAAGTAAGTTGAATCAACCCTACTCCATTGCATATAAGTGCCATTTAATTTCTGGTGCAGAAATGTTACATAATGCCCCTTTAAGATGAGTTGTCTGGTGGGACTGAGGGCGGGTCTACGCACGACCTGTTCATGATGTGACGAGTCATGTGGTGCCGCAGTTTGAAGGACTTCCCGCACGCGCATGTGTAGTTACGGTTGTCACTGTAAGATGGAAAGAGAAACAAAACAAGTTATTGCGCAGCAAGCTACTCTCCAAGCAGAGGTTGGTGGGGAAGATTGTGTCGACCTTTCTGTCATATGCCCCGTTTTCTGTCGTACTCTCTCTGCTTGGAGAGTAGAAAGGACGGAATTCGAAGTGAAGGCGACAGAAACAGGGACGGATATGAGTACACATGTTGTGTAATCTCCTGATGTAGCTTTACATATTGCAAAACTAGATAAGATATACCGGGCAAAAGAGAGATGGTAAAGTCTGGAGCCTCACCTGTGTTTGGTCCTCATATGTCTGGCCAGGTTATACTTGTTACAAGCCTCGGCTCCACAAAGCTCACATATCTGTAAATACGCCATGGAAACATAGCGGTACTTAGTAAATTAAACGAGACAAGAGAAACTTAGTCAATGTGCATTATCAAAAATGAATGAAATGAAAAAAGACCTTTATTGTACGTTTATGCTCTTACAAGCTAAGTACAGGTCATGGTGATAAAGCAGAAGTAAGATTAAAGTGATGTATTCTATTACAACGTGTTATCTTATTACATCTATCGCCCATTCTTCGTTAACGTGTGCAATTGCTGTCGCATGATAGTAGCGGGCCACCAAGTTTTAAAAAGAAGCAATAACTGCGTATCTTGTGCTTTCCTGTTATCAGTACATGATAGTAATATACTAAGTTATGTTTTACCGCAACTGTCAGCTGCCTTCGGGTCGTCCAGGCGAAGATTTTGCTAAGAAACACGCTAAAATCACCTGTCGCATCCACTAGTAACGCTCAAAACGTCGGGTTCAAACAATGAAAACGTGTGAGTTGACTTAATTTTCAGTCATAATCTACACCTATCCACCGAACTGTCTTGCCACAGGTGGATGAACTTGTCCAGCTGGCGTCCATACTAAATCTGATGCTGTTTTAGTTTTGTCGCAAGGTTTTGTCTAACCTACGTTATGGAAAGATAGACGGGTATAATTCGCCCACGAAAAGACATTTCACAATAATTTTCACACTGTCTTATCCGCTAGGCTGTGTTTTTGCGAAACAAATCCATGGCGGGGAGAACAAAACACGAGCATGGGAAAAATGACAACAACAAACAGCGTCAGGCCATTTGTCAATTTTCAATTCTAACCTACGTTATCATGGTTATTCCATTGAGATTAGAGACAGATACTTACACTTCCATTCATCAGAAAGAGGGTCATCAGATATACATTTGCATGTAAATTTTATAGTGTAAGGGCTGACGGCTTGGATTGTATTGATCATCATAGGCATAATTCTAACCTACGTTATCGTCTAACCTACGTTATCATTTTTTTCTTCACTGTGTTATCGAATTTACAGGAAAAGGATACGATGCTAAGTTCGATTAACAGCATTTTATCAACTGTAACAATACTGTAGTTGGCCTTGTCTTGCTAGAAAATCATAGTACAGAAGGTTTACTCTCCCTGCTTTAATCTCCAAGCAGATGTAGCACGTGAGCTTGTTTTGCCTATTTGGTGGTGTCTTTGGTGGTTTGTTCCGGAGATTACCATTTCTACAGACAAAAACTTAATATCTCGAAAAGTATAGGTGGTAGCACCGTACAAAATTGGCAAAAGATAGTCGACAATACTGGTAACAAGTTCAGCATATTTGTTAGGTATTTGGAAGAACTTTATTTTTCACCATTTTCTACCCCTAATTGCACACGTTAACGGAGAATGGGCGCTATACAGATAATAAATTATCATAACATGGTTAATAATTCACTTCGCATATTTCATGGTTGAAAGATGATTAACATTGAGGGGGGATACTACAGATGTCTACCGTCTTAATGGAGAGTACGATACTTGTCTTACCACGACGTTCATCTTCTCATGAACCTCCCGCTTGTGGTTGACGAGGTTCTGCCTCCTGAGGAACCGCCTGCCGCACAAGTTGCAGCTGACACCCCCGCCGCTATGCTGGTCGTCGTACAAAGACGCATCACCAGCGACCCCTGGCGGCGGAAGTTGGTCGTACTGCAGGGGAAGCATGGTGCCCAGGACTTCCCTCCATTGGTGCGGCTGCTGTGGGCCTGCGGAGCTCCCTGCCGTTTCTATGGACAAAGGAAATCAATGTGATTGCCTTTTCTTTCATATAGAGTGTTATCATATAGATAAATGGTGTGGTTAATAACATAGAGGTTACTGTTTTCTATCGAATAGTCATTTATTGTTCAATAACATTTTTCACGTATTGCGTACAACGTCAATGTTTAGAACATTGCACACATGCTAACGTCGTAGTTACTGGTACATATACTCCAAATCACACATGGTTCTACACTGTGTGAGGCTGTTACGCGAAGAAAGAGTGAGCGCCAAGACAAAACCCAAGGCCATGTTCAGGGATAACAACCTTAATGTTACAAACGGAACAAACTTTTAAAGCTATCTATTATAGTTTCTATTTGATTATGAAAGAGGAAGTGAGTGGCTGAAGTTTGGTCATAACCATGTTGTTTGGGTTGTCATTTTTCGCTGTCAGTATTAAAGAGTAGGTCTGAAGGTATGTATTCAAACAGGGAACTATGTTGAAACGTAAAGTGGAGTAAGGTCTATGATCCTTTTTCCACACACTAGAACGTTCATTGTCAAGTATGGGACATGGTGGCTCCCAATGATAATCGTATAGACAAGGGGCTGCTTTAGCTTTCGTGAATTTGTCGATATGAATGAATGAATGGTTTATTGAAAATAAGTACATGGCAGCTGTAAGCTGAAATACGTACTCTGTACAATAAAAACGCAATTATTATTATATATATTTTGACATTCTATGTGTTCTATTTCTTAATATGCATTAACGTCTTAACACAATAATGACTTGAGTCGTATATTTGAACAAAATTTGTATATTAATTAGTTACGAGAAGGGGAAAACATCAACACATGTAAACCAAAACTTTGTCGGAGTGCGAGAATATTACAATACAGAAACCATGTGCTACTCCTGATCTACACTTAACTAACTATAAAGTCAAAAGTGCGCGTCTGAAAGTCTGTTTTGCGTAGTCACTATGACATTAGTACACGGTCTACAATAATAACACTGAAGAAAAACAAACTCCTAGCAGGTTTCCCTGTTTTTGTTAACGGAACGTTTCACCCTTGAACAACGGTGAGTTCCCTACGGACTTATCTAATTCTAAATAACACGAACTAAACAACACAGTTTCATTATGGATCTACGCACTAATATATTTTGCAACCTAGATTACACAATGTCAAGCCTTAAACAAATAAATTCACGTCATCTAAGTAACTAAGGAATGTCTAGCACGTTCTTACAATACGAAGTTACCTATGAACAGCGCCTGCTTCAAAGAGTGTTCCAATGCATACTACTTTACAACCATCACCCTGTAAGTTAATTAACTAATACAACTACAGTCTTGCCACTATCAAACAATTTTCTTGTTTATCATCCATTACTAAAGAAAAGCAAAAATCAAGAGAAACAATGATCTAGTGCAGGTACAATTATGATATATATACATAAAAATTACAGCATCTAAATGTTCGTAATACTGCGTGCGGTCAGGTCTCAGCTAGAGACGCACGTTCAACTTGAAACATACGAAAAATAAAAAGCGATTTCTTTTCAATTTACTCATTTCTACGTTTCTTTGCCTTCGTTGAACCCTGGGTCTAGCTGCACCTACAATGTAGGTGTGTGTCATCACGAGGGCATGTGGTTCTTTTGCATGTGTCTCTGCAAATGTTCTCTCAGCTTAAAAGTCTTCCCACACCAGGTGCAGACGAAGTCACGCAGGTCACTATGTTTTAACTTGACGTGTCTGTCGTGGTTATACTTGTTGGAGAGCTCTACGCCGCAGATGGCGCACTCTTTCTTCTGGCGCTGTAACTTAGCGTACCGAGCGGCATCTTCCGGGGAGTGGAATATTGGCTGATCTTCTAGTGTCCCTTCTGGGTTACCGTACTTTCCTGGATAACCTGGAGTACTATAGTCACTCCCAGAAGAGGCCATTGTACCAGGATGGGAATCTCCAGCCATCTCTGTGTAGTAACTAGGTAACGGGACTTGAGATAACTGGTGGTGAAGCTGGACGTGGCTTACTAGCGTCTGATGCGAGTCAAAAGTTTTCCCACATAAAATACAACGGTGATCTCTCGGACTTTCAGAAACAAAGAATGTTGTCGGTTCGGGTCTGCTGACGTCACGTTGCCATGGTAACGGTCCTCCTCCTCCCATCTCTTCCTGCAGACCAGTCCTCGTTTTATGGCGACCTGGAGGCGAGAGAATCCAAACTAAGTTCTGACGTCTCCAGATGAGCATGTTATATATGAGTCTGGGCAAAGACTGGTTTGCACATGATGCAGCTATCATACACCATCACCATCGCCCACTGTATCTGTATCCAGATGTGTACACTGAATATGTACCATCTTGCATCCCTATGTCAAGGGACTTTCAATTTCACAACCTTCATGTACATGTAATGATATGTCTCTGTTCTTCTGTGTCAACATAATACATGTATGTATAAGACTATATAATTCTGTTGGTTTATATAGTTTTGCTACCATTCATGACTGTGGTCATAAGTGACTCAGTGGTTAACTTGAAGCATAGTTTTCTGGGGTAACACTGTGCAACAGAAAAGAATCTTGATTGTCACCAACAAGTTCAATATTACTCTTTCGATAGTTAAAGTACTAGCAATTTGTCTTCCAAGGGTGAACGCGATTAGTTCCTGATATTGATTTCAATTCTCTGGAAAAATATTGAGTTACTCCACAGTTCCTGTCCTGATATGGAGGAAAATGAAATTGAACAATGGAGGAGCAGCCCTCTATTTACAAAACATTGTCCTTCTGGTAAAATTATGAAATACACTGGCGTGTTCACAAACCGAGGTCGCTCAAATCCCCTAGGCTCAAATATATGTATGAGGTGGAGTGTCCGGGTGCGATTTCTGCATGTGTCTCTTAAAATGGTCCCTCAGCTTGAAAGTTTTTCCACACTGGAAGCAGGCGAAGTTGCGCTGGTCGCAGTGCTTCAACTTGAAATGTCGGTCGTGGCTGAACTTGTTGGACAGTTCCAAACCACAGATGGCGCAGGCTGTCTTCTCATGCTGGGCCTTCAAGTGGTTGATGAGACTGGCCCTGGCTTTGAACATCCTATCACAGTGAGTGCAGGGATGCTGCTCTGGATCTGCCACTTCACTGGAGGACGAAGCTCCTGCCGTTGGAGGTTGCTGACTGACCGTAACGGTTGGTGTTTCAATCTGTGCACCAGGTTCTCTTTCATTGGTCGCTTCTTGGAGATGATACGAAGGTGGTGCGGGTGGTGAGAGGTGGTCCTCCTCCACATGGGCTACTAGTGCCTGGTGGGAGTGGAAATGTCGGCGACACTGGCCACAGACGTATCCACCCGGGCCTCCAGGTTGACCCGTGTTCTGGGACACGAACGAGGGTAATCCCGGCTCCACCGATATCCCTCGGAAGTTGTGTTGCCATAGCGACGATCCTCCTCCCACGGTTTGCATCAGACTTGCAGCTTCCGGGTCATGGTGACCTGAAGATGGACAGAGGTCAAGTTCAATTTAGGACGGGTATTTCCATATAATCCGATCAGCTGACAAATGTGATATCAGATAATGCCGCTGGAAACAAAAAACTTCTGGTGAAAAAGTTGCCAACCTTTAGACAGAACACCACACTTAGCCACGGAAATTCAGTGCAAAGAACGTTTAATAGAACTCAAGGAAATACAGGTGCATAAAACTGTCCTATAGTGGGCACCGTGTGTTAAGTTTAGCATAAATGCGAATCACACTTGATTCTCCAGGACATGTAACATAAAGTAGCCTATCCATTGTACATGTTGTATACTTACTGCTTCCTAATATGCTAACTGATTATTCATTGTCATCCATAAATGCATACAAATGATCTTAAAACCACAGTCTTTTTAGAATGCCCCATAATTAACAGTGAAACAGCCTTACAACTATTTGCCTCACTTATCATGTTAATCCAGTGCAAATAAATATAGGGTACATTGGAATTGTGCACTCACATATTCGAAATAACATTACATAATCAATGGTTATAACACCACACCCAAAAAGCCATATGTGGCCCATATTTTCTTTCGGTAGGTAAGTGCATCTTTCTCCCACAAATGTGTCTGATAACATCAATAAACATCAATAAAAATGATAACATCAATATTAATCAATAAACTGATTGACAGCTTCTACTCATTGTGAAAATTGATATGTTCGACGTAATATTTCAGAGAATACTCATAAATAAGCCTTGGAAACACAATGCATAAGGTTGAGTCTTTTAAACAACTTACCAGGTTATGTACACCACGTACAAGTATCACAAGAATCACCATATATTTATGACATTATTTGAAATCTATATACAAGATTGATTCGGAAAATATGGACACTGTCAAACTGTGATGTCTCTTTAACATGCTGTTCACATCATCTGAGCAACGCAATTCTGGAAAGAATAAACTGTTCCTTTTGATGGATATGACATTATACTATTATACCAGTTAACGAATTAGTCGATAATCAGCATAAGAATGGCATCATTTGAAGGTCATGGCCATGATATCATTCTTGCAAAGCAACTCGAAAAAAATGTGCTTGGTACCAAAAACATAACCTGCAATTCTGAAGTATAAATGTTTCCAGATTTTTTTCAGAGTACCACAGAAGGACATGGCCGTTACTGGTCATGACGTAGATGAGAGTTCTGCATGTGTCTCTGTAAGTGGTCCTTCCGTTTAAAAGTCTTTCCACAGATGCTACAGCCAAACTCCCGCAGTGCGCTGTGTACAGCCCTGATATGTCTCTCCAGGCTGGACTTGCAGGACAGGTTCTGTCCGCATATGGTACAGTGGACCTTCTGATGGTCAGCCCCTATATGTGCCAGGAGGCTAGCAGATGACATGAACGTCATATCACAATCCGAACATGGATAAGACAGAGTCCCTTCCGGAGTTACATATGATAGCATGTTCTGGTCCAACTGTTGGCTGTCTGTAATGCTAACAGACTGACCGATATCACCATACTCATTGTGGCTAGTACGTGGTACCTGGTTGCATAAGCGTTGCAAATGGCGATGTAACGCCTCTTGTGACCCGAACTGCTCTCCACACTGACTACAGGTGTGCACGTTTGCATGCTCCTGTTCCATGGGATAGTTAGGATTCACAGAGACCGACAGCGGTTCAGGCTGTGTGACGCCATGTTCCACAGTCCTTGAGCTCAAGCCTCCTCCAGTCCTTTCCACCAGACCAACTATCGCAAGGTCACGACCTGAGAATGAACAGAGGTCAAGTTCAATTTTCGGCCAAGCATTTCCGAGGATCTGTTCAAATGAGGAGTACCATTTATTGATGGAAATTTTGGACTAGGTCTGGTGGAAAAGTGAGGACAGTTCTCTATACAACAGTGTAGAGTGTGTGAATAATATGTCCATGATTTGTCACTTCTTCAGCATATTCAACAAACAGAGTCAAAGCTTAGACCTGGGGTTGCTTAGATATTGCCATAATATGAATAATGTTGGCTCAGCTGATAGTGGAACAGTTTGTTCAGCTGAAAATGATAGGAGATCGATGCACATGTTAAGCATTAAACCAGGATGTCTTGAAAAGATGCTTTTGTGTACCTGAGGGATCGTGGGGGGATATAATCCCTCATCTAAAGCCTAGTGCCTTGGGAAACACTGTAGTGCCTGATGTTGACTCTTCTCAACACGTGTGAAAAAAAACCCCAATGTGTTGACACTTAAGTCCCTAATTTGGAGCCATCCTTGTAATACACATGTACAAATGTAGATGCCAGCAAAATGATCTCACCCAGATGGGTGGGCACTTTGCATGTGTTTCTGTAAATGGTCTCTCCGTTTAAAAGTCTTTCCGCAGAATCCACAGCCATGCACCCGCAGGGCACTGTGTATTTCCCTGATATGTCTCTCCAGGCTGGACTTGCAGGAAAAGTTCTGTCCGCATATGCTACAGTGGACCTTCTGATGGTCAGCCACTATATGTGACATGAGACTAGTAGATGACAGGAATGTCATATCACAATCCGAACATGGATACGACTGAGTCCCTTCTGGCGTTACGTACGATAGCATGTGTGGCTGGTCCAATGGTTGGCTGTCTGCAGTGCCTGGAGACTGACCGATATCACCATAATCATTGTGGCTAGTACGTGGTACCTGGTTGCACAAGCGTTGCAAATGGTGATGTAATGCCTCTTGTGACCCGAACTGCTCTCCGCACTGACTACAGGTGTGCACGTTTGCATGCTCCTGTTCCATGGGATAGTTAGGATTCACAGAAACAAACAGCGGTTCCACGGTCCTTGGTGTTGAGCCTCCTCCAGTCCTTTCCACCAGACCATCTATTGCGAGGTCACGACCTGAGAACGAACAGAGGTCAAGTTCAATTTTCGGCCAAGCATTTCCGAGGGTCCACTCAAGTGACGAATACTATTTATCCATCGAAATTTTGGACTAGGTCTGGTGGAAAAGTAAGGACAGTTCTCTATACCACAGTCCTCCAGGTTTACATAATGCGTGAAGTGTATGAATAGTATGTCCACGATTTGTCACTTCTGTAGCACAGTCAACAGTGTAACACAGAGACTCAAAGCTTAGACCTGGGGTTGCTTAGATATTGCCATAATATGAATAATGTCGGAACAGTTTGTGCAGCTGAAAATGATAGGATATTGGTGTACTTGTTAAGCATTAAGGAAAAGGACAGTTGATGTGCTTTTGTGTACCTGAGGGATCGTGGGAATATAATCCCTCATCTAAAGCCTAGTGCCTTGGGAAACACTGCAATGTCAACGTCCACTGTTGACTCGTATCAAGGAAAAAGGAAAAAAAAAACAATGGGTTGACATTTGAGTCCCTGTTTTGGAGCCATCCTTTTAATATAGATGTAGTTGCCAGCAAAATGATGTTACCAAGACGGGTGGGCACTTTGCATGTGTCTCTGTAAGTGGTCCTTCCGTTTATAAGTCTTTCCGCAGAAGCCACAGACAAACTCCCGCAGTGCACTGTGTGTTTCCTTTATATGTCTCTCCAGGTTGGATGGAGAGGACAAGTTTTGCCCACATATGGTACAGTGGACCTTCTGATGGTCAACCCCTATATGTGACAGGAGACTAGCAGATGACTGGAATGTCATATCACAATCCGAACATGGATACGACAGAGTCCCTTCCGGAGTTACGTACGATAGCATGTGTGACTGGTCCAATGGTTGGCTGTCTGTAATGCCTGGAGACTGACCGATATCACCATAATCATTGTGGCTAGTACGTGGTACCTGGTTGCACAAGTGCTGCAAATGGTGATGTAATGCCTTTTGCGACCCGAACTGCTCTCCACATTGACAACAGGTGTGCACGTTTGCATGCTCCTGTTCCATGGGATAGTTAGGATTCACAGAAACAAACAGTGGTTCCACGGTCCTTGGTGTTGAGCCTCCTCCAGTCCTTTCCACCAGACCATCTATTGCGAGGTCACGACCTGAGGACGAACAGAGGTCAAGTTCAATTTTTGGCCAAGCATTTCCGACGATCTGTTCAAATGAGGAATACCATTTATTCATGAAAATTTTGGACTGGGTCTGGTGGAAAAGTAAGGACAGCTCTCTATACCACAGTCCTCCAGGTTTACATTCTGCGTGAAGTGTGTGAATAGTATGTCCAAGATTTGTCACTTCTGTAGCACAGTCAACAGTGTAACAAAGAGACTCAAAGCTTAGACCTGGCATTGCTTAAATATTGCCATAATATAAATAATGTCGGCCCAACTGATAGTGGAACAGTTTGTTCAGCTGAAAAAATAGGATATTGGTCCACTTGTTAAGCATTAAATAAACCAGGATGTCTTGAAAAGGACAGCTGATGTGCTTTTGTGCACAAGAGGGCTTGTGGGAATCTTCCTTCTAAAGCCTAGTGCCTTGGGAAACAGTGCAAGGCCTACTTATCAACGAAAAAAACCCAATGGGTTGACATTTGAGTCCCTGTTTTGTAGCCATCCTTGTAATATACAATGCAGTTGCTTCACCAAGAAGGGTGGGCACGTTGCATGTGTCTCTGTAAGTGGTCTCTCCGTTTAAAGGTCTTTGCACACAAAGCACAGGCAAAGTCACGCTGGCTGCTATGCTTCATCTTGATGTGCCTGTCATGATTGAACCTGTTGGACAGCTCCAGGCCGCAGATCGTACAGGTCGTTCTCTGGTGCAGGGATCTCGTGTGTTTATATAGCTTTGTACGCGACACAAACTTTTTTCCACAGTGAGAACACAAGTGTCCATTTTCCGGAGACTGTTCTGGATTGACGGATGATGAGGTTCCTTGGTCCCAGTGGCCACTCCATGCAGTTAACGTTGCTGCTGCACCGCTAGCATCAGAGGTTTCCCTGGCATCATTGTTATCCTGTGGACCTAATGCCAAATGGTGGATGATTTGCATATGGTTTAACAGTGTTTGGTTTGAGTCAAAACTTAGACCACATTGCCAACAAGTGTGCTCGGCAGAATTTCCTTCACGCTTGTATGGATTCACAGAAGCAGACGAGATTGTTGCTGGGGGTCCTGACTCCCTGATGTCATGTTGCCATGGTGATGATCCTCGTTCTGCCCTGTCCATCAGGTCACTTCCCCCAAGGTCACGGTGACCTGAGGACGAACAGAGGTCAGATTTGGTTGGGATTCCAATGAAACCAGTGATGATGACATATCATTTGACAAATGTTCTTGCAGTTTGCAATTGTCATTTGAGCAAAAATTTACACTAAAGCAAGTTGCAATGCTTTTTTCAGAATTGATGGAGCTTTCTGACTTGCGTGTGTGTGTGTGTGTGTGTTATTATTATTATTCGGCAGTGCTTGTCCCTTCTTTGGCCAGACTTTCATTTGCCTGACTTGAGTCACTTGTAAATGATGACTTGAGTAACCATGTACATGTATCTAGAAGTACATTTAAAATGCTCATAGGTTGTAACACATTTATAACAGTACTCAGAAATTGAGACCTTTCACAGTTTGAGAATTTATAACGGAAAGTATTAAGATACACTTTCATCAGCATCAACTTTTTAACTTGTCATGATACCCTGTTTTCTTAGCTCCAGCTTGAATTGACTCATTCAAATACCAGTCTCTCATATATATTTCCATGTCCGCACATGGGGCTTTATCTTTCCACTGATATCAACACATACAATGTAACTCTACTTTCTATAATGAAACACTTGTTCTCAAAAAGTGATTGAGTAAGCCACACTTGTAAATGATGACTAAAACTGTAATTCCAAAAAAAAAGAGCTACGTCTCTACATATCCACCAGACAGACATACAAAATGTTGTGGATGTACAATGTTTAGTGGACAACCAAGTAAGATACGTCCATCTTTCTCCTGACCAAACATACAGGTATATTACTTGTACATGTCCCATGTACATTAACAAGTAATCCTAATCGTTACCCTCATCCATGTGATTGTGACAAAGTACATTGTACAATTAGCCTCACATAACCCCACCAAATGATTACATAACCTTACCAAATGATTATGTTTATATGCACAAAGCTTAGTTAAATGATGGATATGGTAAAACCTCCTTTTACATGTACTTGTAATGTACAATGTATGAGCCTCACCAAGGGTGTTAAGTATATGCATGTCACAAAGTCAGGGCTGTTTTTACGACATTGCCACCAAAAAATCTGATAATAGTACAGATTACATCGAAATTTGTTTCTGGATTGTATTGCACAGTTCAGATATGCACGCTTAACAACACAAAGGTATGTCTTCAACATTTCCCCTTTGGCGTAAGTTTGATAAATTTAGGAAAGGACATCTCCTGGATGGGACTTATCTCTGTTTGAACCTCAACCAAATGCTGAGTGATCTTGTAACAGAGAAATCACTCAGAATCATGGTATGTTCGTAAATGCCTCAGCAAGTGATCTTTGCGTTTCAGAGTCTTTCCACAGTGATGGCAGGCAAAATTTCGGTGGGTGCTATGCTGGAACGTGACGTGCCTCTTATAGTTATACTTGCCAGTCAGCACTGCACCACATATTGTACAGGTCACCTTTTGGTGTTGCACCTCTAGATGACTTATCAGGCTATCACTAGATCGGAACGTTAGCTTGCATTGTGAGCATGGGTGGTTCTGTGTTGCTCCTGGACTATAACTACAAGATGCTGTCAGCTCGTCCGGAGCCAACACAGGTTCTGATTGGCCAACATCCTGTTGCCATGGTGATGACCCATCTCTCGCCTTTTCCACCAGACCACTCCCCATGGGGTTAAGAAGTTGACCTACACACGGACAGAATCGACATTCAGTGTTTGTTTGACACATACTGCCCGACAACAGTATGAAAGGTTGAAGTTAGTGGGGATATTGTCTGGTGAAAAAGCTGCAGAGGGATTCACATCATGCATCCATTTGAGGAAAATGTTATCTAATATGCACAATGTGACCAAACGATGCATGACTGCTCCTTCGAAACACTTGATGGTACCAGTTACTTGCAGGTCAAGTAATTCTATCATTGGCTACCAGTAGCTTTATCAGTATCTTTGCCACTGTGTGGGTATAAGCCACCACACAGATCACATCTACAGCCTATTACATGTGTTGTGAAAAAAGGAGACAGGCCAGAGTGTCTGTCAGGCAACAAGAGAGTGCAGAGTTTCATCGTACCTTACACTATAAAGTTTGCAAGCGTGTGTCAAAGATATCATCATCCTAGTTTACATTTATTGCAGGGTGGTTTGTGGTCAGTATTGGTGTTCAATTGTACTAATGAACAATTCTATTGATTGAAGGCGTAGATTGTATGTACACATTCATTGTTGAGCTGATGGTGAGATATGTACATGTATGATGAAGACTGTAGAGGATGATAACATTAATGTTCATGTGCCTTTATAATTAGTGTTGCATATTTGATATACATGTAGCGCTGATCGGCATGGATAAATTAATAATGTATATTTTATAATTGTAGAATGTTCTTCATGAATTATTACTTTCAGTTGCAAGTTGATCTTACCGTATTTACCAGCTTTGCAATCATTTCATACTCTTCCCAACGTTTTCATAGGCGTGTGGCAGCTTATTAAATTATGCAAGAATTTTGAATGAACAAAATGTTGCAAACTTACCTGTTTCAATATTATTGACCATTCTCTATCTATCATCAGGGTCGTTTTTCCTCTGTTGTCACCTCATAACATTATTGTTACATCATCTAACTTAAACATAAAGTAACTATAATTGATTGGAAAAGCATCATAAACGAGACAGACTCAGACATTTTCAATGATCATTTTTTTATTCACATTTTTACAATACTGGCATTGTACAAAAATACAGTAAAGAGGGAACATTTATTTACACAATGTTGTTGACAAACATGGGGAAATAGTCCATTTTGTACAGCGTACATAATATTCTTCGTGGAAAAACCATTATACATGTCATTGTTAACTGAACAACATGTCTTTCAACAACACATCACTTACTATTGTGTAAAATGAAGTACATTGTTTGTACAAGTCAGAGGAGGTTTTCACTGGCTCATGTTACAACACTCTAGTGCAGCAAGGTAAAGAGAACACTGGCTTTGTTACAGCTGTGTGTCATCTACAAGGTACAAGTGGAATAAGGTATCTCAAACAAAGAACAGAACTTGTTTGTAACAGCAACATCTAACAAAACACTAAAGCTAACCAACAATATACTAACCTAGTAAAGTTTACCAACATGAACTATAAACATCATAGAACATACAATGAATTATTACACAACAGAGTGATCTATGAAATAGTGTGCAATTGTGCAGGTAACGGTGATCATACAATAAGGAGAAAATGTGAGAATTTTTGGTACTAAAAACTTTGATGTAAGCATGCTTTTGTATATTTTCCACAACCGGTAACACAATTTTCATTCACCTTCCACACACAACTGTTACGGTCTGCAACAACTGTTATGGTCTGCAACGTAACTGTTAATTTCTGCAGCATACATAACTGACAGAACATTGCCAAACAAGACCAACAAATGGAGGACGTTTTGGCACTACTGTTACAGTGCCTTATAAAGGGGAACAATTCTAGAAAGTTTGACAATGAGTCAAGACTTTGTGTCACATAAAAAAAGTTACCTGAGTTGCCTGTAGTTTTGAGTAATTATTTCTTTAGAGAAAGTTCTTTGAATCTTGAGGAATGGAATGTTCTCAATGATGTTGGTGTATCATTGAAGTAATTTCAGCTGAGGATTTCACCAATTCAGCTTTCAGTTAACTGCAGTCAACTCAGGTTTACAACACAATGGAGCAAAACTGATACATGTACATGGACTTGCATGCATTAACAAGAGGAATGACTAAAACAAGCATCAAATGCACTTCAAGAAGGGCACATGTTAAATTTAGGAAGTGAATCTGTCAAAAACACTGCAGTAGAAAAAATTTACAAGTGAAATTTTCATGAACAATTGAAAACAGTGAAATAAAGTCATAATTCTTTGCAGCTTTCTACATGCCCCTTAAAGTACATTTGTCATTTGTCCCAACTCCCATACCTCCCCAGCAGAGCATTGATAGGTGCATCAAGAGGAATTCACTTCCAAAAATTTGGATCTAGCCATGTTTCGCAAACAACTTTCCAGCTTTAAATTAAAAACACATATCCAAGAAAAAAAAGAAAACTCAATTTCAACTTGTCCTAACTGATAGGTGCATGACTTGTGAACAACTGATTGTCTGACACTTTGGGCAAACTGGTGAATATTGACATTGATAGGTTGGCACCAGACAAACACAAAGGGAGAGGTCCCAATTTGATTTTCGGAATAGTTTCCTACCTACTGCTAACTTGAGGACCAAGTCAAAACCATTTTTGAGGACAAAACTCATCATATCTCCAACCCTAGACAGACAATTTGGACAAATATCTTGCTAACTGTTATTAGTTGGATAGGCATGGCTACTGTTGGCTGATTTGTTAGGGTTGTATCCCTTTACCCAAGTGTTAAAGGTGCTTTGTTCCATTTTCGCCTAGACTGAAATCTCTTGTTTCTGATGGTCTTGCTCAACCACTTTGAAAACTTGCTCTGAAAGATTAAAGAGAAGTTGGTTGGCCGCAAGGAAGCTTCCAAATGGCTGGGAATTTTGGTAACAAGTTCCTATCCTCACTCATCCCCTTTTTAAGGAGAAAATCTTTGCACATTTTTTGGTTTCCTTGTGCAAACAGAACCAAGATGACTCATTCAATTAACATTGATAGGTGCATTGAACTACTGGCTGGACACTTAATTTTCTATCCCCACCTTCCCTATCATAGATTTATGCAGAACTAAATACAGTCCTCGTGTGGTTGTGTTCCTGTATACCATACATGTACTATCTACATATATAGCTGGAAGAGAAGAAAAGCTCCGCTCAAAACAGCCTATGAAGCAAGTAACGTCTTGACCATAACCTTCGCAAGGACCCCTAATGCGCTAAGCTGTAAGATGCAGTCTACGAGGACCAATGGAATTTTTGGTATGGAGTAAATGCCTGCCCTCCGCCTCTCCTGACCCTACTTCTCCTTTTGTCTCTGATGGTCTGACTCAGGTGCCTAGTAAAGGTGCTCTGTAATACAAATTATAACATGAAAGTCCAAGCTACAGCAGCAGGAGTCACTGCTCTCCAAAATCCAACCAAAAAAAGTATCATCCAAGAACAGCTTCAGAGAAGAAAGACACTAGCCTAACTCAGAAAAGAAAATAGAGAACCAATGAATTAAATCTTTTCAATATTGTACATACATGTAGCACTAACAGAAATCTTGTCTCATCTATGCACCTATCAATGTCTACCTTTGTATATGGAGGAGGGGGAGTAAAGTAAGACCTGCTTTTTTTATGGGCGTCACCTGTACTTCAGATACTGTACTATCCCGTCTTTACAGCATGAAGTTTTACAGAACAAGCAAATGTTTGGCTCAGATGAAAGCAAAAGCTTGTGAATCTAGGGCTGCAGGGTTGGATCATACACCTGCCCTTTTTTCCTACTCTTGCACCGTTCTGCCCTGATCCTCTTGCTGATTTGCTTAGTGAACAGCCTCTGGAAGGGCAGAGGGAGAAAAACCATGGAAAATTGGTACTATGTGTATCAGTTTGAAAAGTAGGAATCAGGATCAAGCCTGCACTTGCCATCCTAGAGAACAGTATTCTGACTATAAACTTTTTCTTTCTTTCAAGACCTGAATCCTTCCAAGTATTCGCACATAGAATACCTAAGTTCTTGAAAAGGAGAAACAGTAGAATGTACACTGCAGAGTTGAAAACTAACAGGCCATCTGCTTGCTGCTATTTCATGCTCTTTTTTTCCATCTTCCAAACTCTCTTCCTCACTTGGGTGGAAAATGCATTCTGCAAGGAAAGAAGGGTCGAAACATTTCCAATCAGCATTTGATTTACAGCATAGGCATGAGTGCTAGTCCAAAAACTGAGGAGCCTGTAAAAGATCAACTATCTTTTTGATGAGGCGATTTTCAGCACTCTTTTTCCCCGCTTCCATCTAACATGACGTATCCTCTTGCTTAATTGAGTCGTTAACTCTGCCTGAAAAGTAAATTGAGACAAGAGTTGGGAAGACGAAAGCGTAGGGCAGTTTTTACCAGTTAAGAAAAGAACCTAAATGACACTTCACCCTAGCCTAAAGCAGTACATTTGTAACACCTAAGGGAATAATAATCAAGCTAGCTAGAGATCGTCGCTTCCAAGGGACGAGTTTTTCTTGGCCATTTTCTTTGGTGTCTCTCGTTCGTACCATAACCGCTTGCTGATTTGAGCAGTAAATTTTACCTGAAATGAAAAACGGACATCTGTTGGCAGAATGTACTGGGGAGAAGGATTGCAGACCATGGGGTGCAGTTAGTAAAGTATCCTCCCTTTTTCAACTCAGGATATTAGTGGAAATTACTAATAGGTACTTGTGACATTTTGGGATAATAAGTTTCTACATTAACTAGAAAAGGGTCATATCTTTAAGGTTTCTTGTTTAGCCTTCAGTTTTCTCCCTACTTTATGTTCTACCATGTTAAATGGAAACCGTGATCTTTCTATACCTGATCTGGCAGACCTTAAATGTAATCATTTGACCAGAGAATAGCAGATTAAGGAGAAATGTTAAGTAAGAATGACATGCTTGCTGAGGGAGTAAGAGACAGTGGGATCTTCTGATGACAAGAGAGGTTCGTCCTCGCAAGAACACACCTGCCCAGCCATGCTGCACCTTGAAAGACTTTACGAGTCCATTCCTGGCCGGTCAGACTCATGCTCAGAGGGTTGGGTTTTCGGTAAGGATTTGGACTTGTTATGCCATATTCTCCTACTCAATTTCCTAGTGAAAACGGTCTGCAAGGAATAAATCACAAAACTTGTTACCATCCTGACGAAGTAAACATTCTAAAGTTTTTGTTTAACATCTGAAGTGAAACCGATGTGATTAGAAGATAAAATTTCTTGTTAATTGCATCTTTGAAAGCAATGTTGATTTGGATATAGACTTGTGATTTGGATGCATAATTAAGTACATGTAATTAATACTGTAATGCATGTGGTCTTAACGTTTTTGATGCACCTATCAATGTGCTACACATGAGGGCTGAGGGGTTCTCTTCTGAAAGGAATTTGACCTTAACATTTGTCAACACAGAAGCACACAGGTCCCAACAACTTCCAGCATTTCTTATTGCGACTATGAAACTTCTTGTCATCCCTTATCAGGTTTTTGGTGGTCCATTTCCATCCTTTACTGGCCTTTTTACATGCCATACCCTCTTCCTGAGCTGTAGGTGAAACTCTGACTGTGTAAGATCAACAACAAAGTCATGAGTAATCAACCTAACAACTGGGATACATTTGCATGGTTTTCAATTACCGTATTTTCAAGTCTATCCTGTAATATCTCATTTAGCAATTTTCTTCCCTAGCCTAGAGTTACACATTTCTTGCAGGATCAGTATAAAGAGTCAATGACTACAACGCAAAAAGCCAGTTAACACACCTATCAATGTGATAAGGGGCATATGAGGTAGTTAAAATCTGATTAGCATCCCATACATTTTGTATTAAGCTAGGTGGCTAAGCGTTAGAGCCTTTTTGTCCGAACGTCGTCTTTTGTCTCGGATGGTTTGGCTTAAGTGTCGGGTGAAATCCCTCTGCAATGGATAGAACAGAGCTGTTCACAAACACTGTTGACAATGTAATTCAACATAAAACAACTGAGGCCAGGGCGACTTTCAGTTACATGTCCTGTCAAGTACATGTACTGTACAGCTGACTACTTAAACACCAGCTAAGGTAATGAAAATAGTTCCCACCACCAATAGATGCTATAGACAACCTGAATGTTAACTAGATACTGTACAATGACCCACAGCACTGCTGGCCAATCAACACCACTGACAGCTGCACTATGCTTGTTTTCCCCTTGGATGCTTTGCTTCCCACCTGCAAAAGCGAACCCTATTGGCTACCTTGGTTGAGAATATACTCTGAAATAAAAGAGAGGCAAACAAAAAATGGATATATAAAACAAGCTCCCTACTTGAAGAAGACAATTTTCAAAGTATGCCCGACATATTCATAATTAACTTAGAAATCATGAAAATCCTAGAGGGTTCATATACATGGTGCACCTATCAATGTAGAACAAACAAAAGGGTATTCCTTCTGCAGTATTATCTAACAGGACAAAGGATATAATATATCTTGACTTGAAAGAAAGTGACAAACAACAGATGCAGAAACCCAGAATAGGCTAACACTATTTTTACTACACGGGCTGTTCCTAACACTATTGCTTAGTTAGTCCGTATTTCTTCTGATGTCTTCTGACTAAACGTCGTTCGTGACGGACTCGGCTGGCTACTTTCTGAATGAAATATCTCTGAAATGTAATCAACAACAAAAAATTGAGAAAGGAGACATAAGTGACAAGACTTTATAATTTGTCTCTCTTCCCAGCCTTTTCCCCTCTCATGTTTTGTTTCCATCTCTGCTGTTTTCCCCCAGGTCGTATTTCATTTTGTATCTCTGGTGACAGTTTCTGGTGCTTAGTTGTTTGGTAAATTGGCTCTGAAACAAAAGTTGCAGAGGTGAGGAAGACACAGTTAGTGCTCCACTGAGACTATAGAAAAGTGCACCTATCAATGCAAACCCCAGCTAATAAAACAAGGACATCCCCACCTTTAAGCCTAACGATGAAGCTTGTTTGATACTTTAAACACTTGAAAGATGGCCCCAAATTTTTGTCACAAGAAAGTCTGTAGTCTTTTCTTTCACTCCATGTTTAGAAGTCTGCTTTTCAACTTTGCTCTGTACCTGCCACAACAGAGGCAGTTGCTTAGCTGTCGTGAGAACTTGCTCTGGAAAAAAAAAAGAGACACCGTTCATGAAACCAACCATGGGTCCACAGTTTCTTTCTTTCAGTCACCGTCAGAAACTTTGAATCGCAGCACTAGGCACAGAAACGCGACGAAGTATTTTGTACAGCAAGATTCAGGACCGACATCACTACAAGCTGCAACCATATCCTCATAATAAGTCAGTAAAGTTGATGCACCTATCAATGTGATCTACTTCTGTAAATGTAAGGAGTTTCCTACAGTATCTTCCTAATGCTGATACGGTTTAAGAAGTCTTAGATCTAAAGTTTCTAGTCCAGGTCCCTCTCTTTGCTGCCCATCTTTCTGTACACAATCTCTGGCTTAGCTGTTTTGTAAATTTACTCTGTAATGTGAGAAAGAGACACAGATGTCAGACAGTGAAACTTAAAACTTTTGTACTGCACACCAATGACTATCATAGCTTATGGCAGAACTTGCCAATGACATTCCGAGAAAAAAAGTGTGGGCCATACTATTCCACCCTGCTCAATATGGAATATTCCACGGACACTTTTTAGTACAAAAATTCCATGTTTATCCTTTATAGTTTGCCTTTTGGAACCCTTACTGATAAATATATAAGGTATTTAGAACTTAAGCACAAGTCTTCTTTTTCAACTACTCAGGGTGCAACAGCAGAGTTGCTGAGATCATCTCTTTGCAGCTTTCCATCTTTCCTTACGCAACCTCTGACTGATTTGTTTTACGAAGTTGCTCTGGAATGTGAATAGAAGATGACATTAAACGACTTCAGCAAATAAGAAAATGTACGGTAAATGTTAAACTTAAAATGTAAACATCGTCCTTGTGCACCTATCAATGCCCTGACCCTTAGGGTTGTTATTGAAGACTTTCGTCAAGCTTTTTCTTGGCGGTCCATCTTACATGGTTGACCCTTTTCCTAACCTGTCTCTTGAAAGTACTCTGAAAGGCAACCAGAAAAAAAATCACAACCAATGTTGAGACAAGAACCTTTCGATTCATTTTCGGAAGTACATGACATTCAACCACAAATGTAACCTACTTATGCACCTATCAATGTAATCAGAACGTCAACATATTTGAACCAGGGAAAGTTTGCAGTTGCTAACTTTCTTGTCACTAAGCTTGACTTCCTGAGACCCCAGGGACTTTCCTCTTAACCCTCCACCTTCTGTAGCAGATCCTTTGGCTCAGCTGTCTGACAAACTTGGTCTGAAACATATTTCTGTGTCAGCATTTAACAGTGATCTACGTGCAGTAACAGCCCTCCAGTATTGCAATCGACATTACAGTCGGCTTTGAAAAGACAGACATTCTATTGTGGCATAGCTTTCTCTGAGGATAACTGTGAGTTGTACTACAGGATATATGGTCCCCTTTGAGTTCAACTTTAGATACCATACACGACTGGTGCTATTCCTTCCTGTTAAGTAGACTTTCCAGGTTCCCTTGCTTTCCATCTCTGATTGTTGATTCTTTTCCTGAACTGTTTACTGAACTCACGCTGAAAGGAAAGCCGGGGAGACATCTTAATGGCAGGTGGGACATTTTAAGAACTGGAAGTTCTTCGTGAACTAGTAAAAGATCACAACTTCTATGCTACCACAAATACATGTAACATAGAACATGCGAAAAGGAATGCACCTATCAATGTATCATACATTCCATACAAGCATATATAAATATAGCAATGCCAGCTGAAATAGACAGGTGGGTGGCATGAAGTCCTCCTTTCCGAAACCATGTATACAAGATATCTTTAAGAAATGATCCTTGTCTTTATTTCCTTCTCCATCTGACATTGGTGACTCTTTTGCTTAACTGTTTGGTGAAGCCACTCTGTGAAGAACGATAAGAGAAATGAAGCAATTGTCACATGCACAGAAATACTCTGCTCAAACTGCCCCCTACTTGATGCACCTATCAATGTTCTTATCAGTTAGACCTACGACAAATTGACAGGATACCTTCCTAGGCAAAACCACACTTTCTACCCTGAGTCCTTAATGTGGCAAATAGCTAAGAAATCCTTTTCTTTATCTTGACCACCATTTGATGACATTGGCAACTCTTTTTCTCAACTGTTTGATGAAGCCACTCTGTGAAGGGGGGTAAGAGATATAAAACAATAATTGGTACATGCATGATATCAACACTGTGAGACTAAGCAAACACAGCCTTCAGGAGACAAATGTACTTGTCCACTTTTCCCTCTCTGCCTCGCCAGCCCTCTTGGCTTTAAGTTTTTTCTTAGAGATCCATCTGTTATGGTAGACCCTCTTGCATACTTGTTTGGCAAAGGTCTCCTGTAAGCAAAGTAAATGCTTTAACTGATGCAGTCAAATACATAGCCTGGTCTTAAATGTAACCCATACACACTTTTGAAGAGCTGCAAAACAAAGAAAAACAAAACAAGCCCTGAGCGATGCACCTATCAATGCACAAACATGTAAGCAAGCACCTACGACTCGAGGAAGGCAGTTGCTTTAAATGGATGTTAAGTCTTATTGACTGTGAGCCCTTGACTTGTTCGAAGTTGTTCTTGCTTTTTGCATGATTTTTCCCTTTCCTTTGTGGTCCACCTAACATTGTAAACTCTCTTGCACATCTGTTTAGCAAAGGTTTCCTGAAACAGAAATACCACAGATATCTAAAACATTGTCTGCAGAAATATAACGGTATCATGAAATGGAGGTTTATGTCTTGCCCTTGGACATGAAGCTGCCTTGTCCACTGCTCATTTTTGCCCTCAACTTTTTCCTTGTGCTCCATCTGACATGGTAGAGCCTATTGCACAGTTGTTTAAGGAAGCCATCCTGAAAACGGGAAAGGGAGGCGGTAATGTTGAGGTCACGCTCGCCACTACCTTTAGTTCTTAACGCATAAAAGGATAGACTTTTACCTATCTTTTTGCGGCAACTGGCCTGCTACATCTTCGTCTGTTCCAATAGTACTGCCATCCTAGCTTTAAGTTTTTTCTTAGTAAGCCACTTGCAGTGGGCCACCCTGGCGTACAATTGCTTGGAGAAGAGCTCCTGAAAGTAAAGCACATTCTAGATAAGAGCTAAAGCCCTGCACACCAAGAAGAGCTGTTTGCTATTCAACAGTGTCCTTGCTGACTTCTTTCAGATCATGGGCGAGTGGGGAGAAGGTTAGCAGAGATGCACCTATCAATGTACCCTGACAACTGCCTGATTGGAAGCATTTCTTGCCTCTGTTGGTCTTTGTTAGAAACTCCATGCATTTTTCTGGGAGATTTCCCCTTTCTTTGTTGTCCTCCTAGCATTGTACACCCTCTTTCGCACCTGCATAGCAAGGGCCTCCTGAAATACAAATCACACACTACATGTATGTCTAAAAACGTTCCTTTGCCTGTAGCCAAAAACTTGATAGACTGGGGGTTATTATAGTTGAATGTGACATCTTAAATTCATGAGCAAGTTTTTTTCATATAGGTACTTCTAGACTTCACAGACATGTTGGGCAATGCACCTATCAATGTGCTCCAAAGGGATTCACCCTACTGCTGCCATGTACAGTTCCTTATCTATGTGTTGCTAGTGGAAAACATTCCCCTCTTGACTCCTCATTTTTCTCCTCAACTTTCTCTTTGCAAACCAGCGCACATGGCAGAACCTCTTGGACAGCTGTTTGACGAACCTTTCCTGGAGATGGAAACGGCAGGTACAGAACGAGTCAGTAAGATTGGCCAGCAAAGCTAGAAACTTGTTTTGTACTTGGTGAGTCTGACATTTTAGCCAACCGATTTCAGATGTCCAAAATTTCCCAGCAATGCACCTATCAATGACAAACAGCAGAATGAAAACTCAAACTTTATGGCTAAAACTTAACCAATGTTACCAGTAAGATGTAAGATGGTAAGGTAAAGTCTTAGGTGTCTGAGCTGCGAGAAGATCTTTCTTTTTCCTCCACCTTACTTTGTAAACCCTTTGCTGTAGCCACTTACAAAACTGGAACTGAAAAACAAATCATAAATTGTTTTCAAGTGTATCACATTTTAAAGTTATTTCTTATTCAATCTACTATTTAGGTTCTTTAAGGGACTATGGCTTTGGATGCACCTATCAATGACCGTGGGGGGATGGCAACTTATTTTGTTTCTTTCATTCAACATAACATAACAAAACAGCTAGAAAAAAGAATGTTCACAACAAACTAAATGAGCTTTACGGACCGTCTTTGTTGAACCTACAGCAAATGTCCCTACACTTATAGGAAACAATACTGTCATGTCCCTGGTATCCTAGATGCCCCCTTTTTTTGACTAGCCAAGTGACATGTCTAACCCTATCTTGAACTTGCTTGATGAACCTTGCCTGAAAAAAGTATGAACAGTGGTGTAGATGCAAGCATGCTTTGAGAAAGAATGGCTAGAAGATGCACAAATGTTACTACTGGAGTTTCCTCTCGTCTTCTTGAACTGGGTTACAAAAGATATTTTCAAATATCTGTACTGTATGGGCAACAATGTTTTTGGATGCACCTATCAATGTCTATGGAAAAGCTGGCTCGTTTGTCATGTCATCTGACACAGGGTTTTTGTGAAACAGCACAGAGGCAGTCACTGTGAAAACTGCTCCCACACAATAATGTGTTTCGTTTTATGGATCAACTCGGAACCTACAACATTGATCTGAACATTTAAATGTAGCGTCATGTCCCTGGTACCCTAGATGGCCCCTTTTTCTGAGTAACCAACTGACATGCTTGACCCTATCTCGAACTTGCTTCATAAACCAGACCTGAAAAGGTAGGAATTGGAATATAACTTTTCCATCTACATTTTGAATACCTTCAATAAATGTCTGTGGATGCACCTATCAATGTCTCATTGGAGTCTAACAAAAGAAAGATTGTTTTAACTAAACCCATATAACCTCTTGAAAAACAGCACAGTGGCATCAACAATGAAACTTTGTTGTACACACCAAGAAACGTGAGGTTTAAGGAACAATGTTCTTGAACTTCCTACAACATACGTCCCTACACGTAAAGTTACTGTCATGGCCCTGGTATCCTAAATGGCCCCTTTTCTTCAGTAAACACCTCACGTGCTTGATCCTTTGATTCAGCTGCTTGTAAAAGAACTCCTGAAAAAGCAGTAACAGTGGTACACTTGTGGGACATAGAGATAGACATATGTTTGGTTCCATTTCTTAGACTACATGCAAGCAAGCTTCAAAGAAAGAAAGAATGCATACATGCGCATGTAGGTGCTTTAACATCTTGTTTTTAGATAAGGCTACAAAAGCAGTCATTAGGAACATCTTGAAATACGAGATGGAACATACTGTCTTCTGATGCACCTATCAGTGTCTCCGTGGATTTCATAATGGAAAGCATTTCCACACAGAAATGTGTTGAAGTTTATTGAGTATTTTTGGACCTACAGCATACGTCTCTACACTTAAAGTTACTGTCATGTCCCTGGTATAAACACCCTCTTTTCTCCAGTTTTGATCTGACATGCGCAAGTCTATCTTGGACTCGTTTCATAAATGCCACCTGAAAAGGTAGAAAAAAATCAATGTACTCTAGAACAGTTAGGAAATAGACTGTCAATGGATGCACCTATCAATGTCTCGGTGGAGGTCAAAATGGCTCTTTAAAACATAGCCATTGAGAAACAGTGGCAGAAAACTGTTCTTATACAGAAATGTGTTTATTAACTTTTTTTGAATCTACAGCATACATCCCTACACTTAAAGACAAGGTTACTGTCATGTCCCTGGTATAAACTCCCTCTTTTCTCCAGTTTCCGTTTTACATGGGTGAGCCTGTCTTGAACCTGCCTTATAAAGGGTTTGAACTTCCCCTGAAAAGATGAAATTCAGTGCACTCTGAAACACAGTCAGGAAATACCTACATACTACACTGACAACTATGTCAATGGATGCACCTATCAATGTCTCAGTGGTATTAAAATGGCGCTTTCCAACATAGCCATTGACAAACAGTAACAGCAACAACGAAAACTGTTCTCAAACAGAAATGTTTATTAATATTTTGTTAGCCTACAGCATACGTCCCTACAGATAAAGTTACTGTCGTCTTCCTGGTATAAACTCCCTCTTTTCTGCTGTTTCCACCTGACATGCCTGAGTCTGTCTTGAATCTGCGTTATAAAGGGTTTGCCCTTCTTCTGAAACGGTAGGAAATTCAGTACACTCAGTCAGGAAATACCTACATACATGTACTAGTACTAGACTGACAACTTTATCAATGGATGCACCTATCAATGTCTCAGTGGAAGTAAAAATGGCTCTTTTCAACATAGCCATTGAAAAACAGTGGCAGCAACAAAAACTGTTCCTAAAAAGAAATGTGTTTGACTCTGTTTTTGGTTCTACATGTTTTTGGTCCTACATTAAGTTGTACCTACAGCATATGTCACTACACTTAAAGATACTGTCATGTCCCTGGTATAAACTCCCTCTTTCCTCCAGTTTCCGCTTTACGTGGGTGACTCTGTGTTGAACCTGCCTTATAAACGGTTTTGCCGTCACCTAAAAAGGTATGAAATTCAGTGCACTCTGAAACACAGCCAGGAAATACCTGTACTTGACTGACAACTATGACTATGTCAATGGATGCACCTATCAATGCCTCAAGTCAAAATGTCTCTCCCAAATGTGTTAAACAGAAATGTATTAAGTTTATGGAATCTGTTTGTTCTTACAACATGCCCTTCTGCACTTGATGTGCTGGTCATGTCCCTTATATCCTAAATGACCCCTCTTCTTGAGAGCTGCCTCGACTCTGTAGTTCCTGTACTGAACTTGCCTACAAAATATCTCCTGGAAGGTAAGTTAGAAGCATTTTGTTATCATTTGGGACAGGTATGGTTCCAGTTCTAAATCTAATGTATTTGTTAAGGATGCTTCAAGAAAGATGCACCTATCAATACAGTCTGCTCAAGCACTCACAAGACATTTCTGATTAAGGAATGCAAGAGTTGTGTCATGTCTGACATATTTGACATGTCTAAAGAAACTAAAACTTAAAGTCTAAAGGTACTTGGCCCTGCTACCTCACAAGACTGTTCTCCTACATTGTAGATCCTGTCATGTCCCTTGTACCCTAAGTGCCCCCTTTTCTTGAGTAACCACCTCACATGCTTGATCCTATCTTGAAATTGCTTGATAAACCTCTCCTGAAAAGGTAGGAACATTGGTACTTCTGGACACAGGTAGTTTTGATGTCAGTTTGGGATGTAAACAAGGATAACTAAATATATCCTATGAATATATGATGCACCTATCAATGGATGCCACCCAAGATTTGGACTTTGTAGTCATTTTCTAAGATGTCCTCAGCAACAGAACAATTTTTTACAACTACTAAAATGGCACTAGTATCTATTATGAGATGGATGGATGCCTAGTTATCAGTCCCTTCCTGATCAAGGCTTTGAAGTACAGAAAAATTGTTAAGTCCTATCTTGTCCTTCACATCCTAAATGCCTCCTTTTCTTCAGTAACCATCTCACATGCTGGATCCTTTGCTGAAGTTGCTTAAGAAACCGTCCCTGGAAAAAGTCATGAATAGTGATACTTTTGGGCATAATGTTTGGGTTCCAGACCTAGATGAAAGTAAGTAAGCTAAGAGACAATTATGTTAGTTACCAGTATGATGCACCTATCAATGGAGGCATCTGGGGCAAAGGAAAAAACATGTTTGATAAGTGTCCTTTCTGATTAAGAATCAGCAAAACTGAGCACATCTTTGCTGAAGATATACAAACAAATGTATTGTCCAAATCCTAAGCCACTGCAAGGTATTTGATCCTATGTATCACCCGTAGCTTTCTTCCCTGATCTGAACTTAATGCTTTTTCAGATGCTTGAATTTCCACAGCCTTTTCTGCACTTGTATTAGGAATCCAGCCTGTAAATTAAATGAAAGTAAACCTGGCTGAAATAACATAATGTTGGTTGCTCAAATTTTATGTGCCTTTTGAAAATGGCAGTATTGAATGTTGACTCCCATGCACCTATCAATGTACTGCTTTTCAGGAGGAGTGTACAGACCCTTTTGTGCCAAGTGTAGGCTGACGATTCATCAGGCTGATATGAAAACCACTAGCTCAGTGGCCGAGATTGTTGGCACTGCTTTAGCCATCTTTTCTTTCGGATCCAGGTCACGTGATTGATCCTATCCCTCAACTGCTTTAAAAATCTTTCCTGTAACATAAAAAAATTGCTTTGCTATGTGAACTGTTTTGTAAGGCAGATTCAATTTATTTGTCAATTTCAACATAAATCTTAATGTACCAAACAAGGTTGATGCACCTATCGATGTGACAAACTGTCTCAAACAGACTTTCTCTCTACATGGGCCATTCCTGTGCCTTCTGCCTATTCCTCTTCTTGCCATAGTACCACCTCTCATGGCACAACCTGAGGCTAACCTGTTTGGTAAAGCCACTCTGGAAGTAAAGAATGGTATAGTCAAATACTATGCCAGCTTATTTCGGTCATACATAAGTATGAACAGGTATGTTCTGCACCAAGAAATCTAAAGCTTGGACAGAGGGAAATTTTGAAACCAAGGATGCACCTATCAATGTGACAGTTACATGCAGTATAACTATGCAAGCAGCTCATGTAACTTCTTACAACAAAAGGTAACAATGTAACGGACAAGGGCTCCACCATGTTTTGTGGGTTTAATCCAAGTCACTGGAAAGAGTTGCAAACACGTCTTTTTTTCTTCAAGAACCACCGGTTATGTCTGATCCTTTGTCGTAGTTGGTTACGGAATCGATCCTGAAATCAGTCATTAAACACTGTGAACTGCAAAGTTAAGGGCACTGCACACTACTATGATGCACCTATCAATGCTAAGAGTCTCCAGGAAAAGCAACAACACTTGTGGCTGTGGCACTAGTACTTCCATGACTTCTTAGCTCTCCTCCTTGAGAGGAACCTCATGTTACAACACCGCTTGCTAAGCTGCGATGTGAATGCCTTCTGCAAAGCAAACCATGAAAATACATTCACCCAAGTTTTAGTTAAGCATTTCATGTACACAGTGTAGCCAATGTGATTTCCTACAGATGCACCTATCAATGGTAACGCTAAGAAGAAGACGGTCTGTCAGCTTCTATTTTCCGTATCAGTCAAGACCTCCTTTCCTTCCCCTTTGTTTACCGTTACATGTACGCCGCTCGTGGAAGATGCGGTTGCTCAGTTGTCTCTGGAATTTGCTCTAAATGGGCCAAACAAAACCAGTCAGGAATTTGATGTACAGAAGCTTAATAATGAGAAAAGCCAAAATCCTCTCAAGAAGCAAGCACCACAAGCACTGCTTAAGCATGATCATACTGTTTAGAAGCCAACCCTAACATTTTCAGTCTCATGTTAGCCATTTTTACTGAAAACGTCTGAGCAAAGCTGTATTCATCATTGCGGTATAAGCGGAGCAGGCCTCTTGTTTCTGACCACCCATCGGTTGTGACAAATCCTGTTGCTTACTTGCTTCATAAACAAGCTCTGAAAGTAAGAGTTTACAAATCATATACTTTGAAGCATTTAAATCTTAATGACACTACATATAATGGACAGACTGACAATGATGGAATTACCCTTGACAAGGCCCTTGATGCACCTATCAATGGTTTAGCTGAGGTAAGGTATTGATGAAGATTGGCTTTTCTACCAAAAAAGCTATCTGGCCAGATCAATTAGTATTAATTACTTCATTTAATAGGCAGACAAGAGAGAGACACAGTGTTTAACAAGAGAGAGACACAGTGTTCACAAAGATGGCCCCTCCAGTTGACCATGGAGTTTCTAGGCTGGTACTTAGTGGTAGATTATCTATGGTCTTGCTCCTTTCGCCTTACTGTCCTCCGCAAGTGACACAGCCTGTTACTGAGCTGTATGGTGAACTTGCCCTGAAATTTAAGGTCACCAGAATGTTTGAAAGATACTTCCGCCACTGCCCACTGTAGCATGGATGTTTTACAACAGAACCGTTACCGTGTTCACAGATAGCACCTCAGCTGTAGTCTTCCTGGGTGTTTTCTACCCATCTAAGGGGCATTATACATCTTTTGGTTGAATGTCTAGCTGACTGTACAGTATCTGCTACCTGCAAAAATAATACTTTAAAGTTGTAATCTATGTAATTTATGTAAATGCACCTGTCAATGTTGAAACCATGAAACGATTCACAATCTGCAAGATAGTAAACTGTGTATTCAGATCCTTATCATGCTTCATGATAATATACTTTTATACTTTTTATAGAGCACCTCTAGCTTCTTCTGTGTTTTTCAAAAGGTTTCGGAGTCCAGTGACTTTCGTCTGGCCTTTTGTCTGATGAAGTGTCGCCTGTGTCGTATGCTCTGACTCATCCGCTCCACAAAGTGGCGCTGAAAGACAGACAATACCAACTGGGGAACTGGTGCTTTTAGAGATGGACTCGCTATAGGGCCAATCCATGGGAGCAGGGTATGCACTTAAATGTCTAAAAAAAACCTAATCCAAAACTGCTGCAATGATAACCACTAAGTTATATTGTTAAAGTTACTGTGTGCTAAAGTGAGTTGACTCCTTGGCACATGCTGAGTCGCTCTAACCAACTCACCCTTTTATTAATCGTAACAAACAAGGTAATTCACCCACTGGCACTGGTTTGAAGACCTAGTGAATTAGTTTTAACAAACCAAAGAAGCAAATTCTCTCTCAAAAAAATGCACCTACCAATGCTACTTGACTGGGAAAGGTCCTATGCGGTACAACAACCCTTGTGTTATTTTACTTTTCTGTATCTCATCATGTTGAATATTAACCGTACCTAACATGTAAGTAACTCATTTTTTATCTACTGTACCAGTAGAAAAACAATAATCTGTGACCAGCATTGATGTACAATTCTAAATAATGTTGTATCCCTTTCACAGAATCGGACTATTTTCCTTGGTCTTGCACCTTCTGTGAGGAACATGCTTACTTGTCACCATTTTTGTGCAGCCATCTGTTCATCCTTATTTTTTGGCTAACTTTCTTTATGAATTGTCTCTGAAAAACACACAATGAAAAAAAAATTATAGGCGATTTCCAAATGTGGGGACTTAAATGCACCTATCAATATAAACACTGGAGAGGGGGTGTTCTGAACATAATTGTGATGTCCTTAAGGTCTATACTTCTTTGTCACATATCTTTTCCACCGGATGCACTTACTAACTTGCTGTGTAAACTTGCTCTGGAATGAGACAAAGAAAAAGCTGCATCAATACAACAAAACTCATCAACAACTGTTTGCTCTTCCCGTATGAGAACAAAAATTAAAGGTATAACTTTGAATCAACTTAAAAGATTAGAGCTTTTTTTATGAGCTCACCGCATTATGTTGCACAATGTATCCCTTTCACAGAATCAGTGTATTGCTTTAAGAGATTTCTTGGTCTTGAGGTACCGTCTGCGACGGAGGAACATGCTTACTTGGGCAGAAAACTTGCTCTGGAAGGAGACCACATATAATGTTAGCCTTCCTAACTAACACAAAGCTGCACAGTCGGAGTGGTCTTACTTTTGTGAAAACTGAGTTTAGATATAGACCTTGAAAGTGTTTCTATGACTTAATGAAGCAAAGAACTGCAAAAAAACAACTACCCTCAAAGATGCACCTATCAATGTCAAGCCAGTTATACCAATGTTTTTATTTGGCAAAATATCTGAACAGTACTAGCATGTGTTAAAGTTGTACCTGAGTGGGTTTTTTTTTATATTTGCAACATTACCTCAGACTCTTCAATGCTCAAAGGCTAGATATTCTCATCAACACCCGAGGAGACTAGAGATCATCTCTGAAGTGGTACCTTTCTCGATACCGTTTATTTTTCAAACACTTGCTTAACTTTTTCGTGAACATGCTCTGTAATAGAAGATGGAGATCATACATTAGAACTTGTACTGTCTATTCCACAGTCCAAAGAAGTACTATTACTAACACCTGCTATTGTCATATTGATGCACCTATCAATGCTTCTACACTGAGATTTCACCCATGCCCGCCAGCTATAGTCACCAACAGTTCATTTTGGGTTTATACAGTGTTTCTCGTAGTATCGTCTGTTTTGCAAGGTCTTAGTCAATCTCCTCGAGAACTGACTCTGCAAAAAATACAAATGTCCAATGAACCTTTGATTGAAACACCATTAAACAAATGCTTAAAATGCTTTATGACATCCAAAAGATCTCTGCCAGGTGTAAAGATACCAGCTAAATACAAGTTTATCTAAAGGATCACTCAAACCACTGGGAAAAATATGACTACATGTATTTACTACTGGTCTATGTGGGCCTATTTCTCACTTATGTGCACCTACCAATGCTACCCGAGGGGGGGTTACTTGAAGCCTAACAAAGTGTCTGACAAACAGATCTATAAAATACATATGCTACCCCAATATTGTTTCTGAAAGTAATACATTGCACATTTTTCCTTATTACTTCTGATTCAGTTCTGAAAGATAATATGTACAAGTTTTTCTGGAACAGTTAGATTGGGGAGTGCCATATAGAACAATGTACCTAACAACAACTATCAGATTTCATTACATCATGCCTCCTCTTCCTGCTCTACATGCTGTTGTTGACTGTCTCTGATTCTTTTCCGTACATACCGCATACGTCGGCTCAGTACAAACGAGAACTTACTCTGAAATGACGAGAAAACTTCAAATCAAACTTTTGACCACAAGCAACCTCTTGAACTTGAGACTAACAAATGCCTCTATGACAGTTTCAGTATCAACGTTGCAATAAAGCCTGGCCACACTTTTAGCGATTATGTTTCAAATGGTAGCGTTTACGCCGGACGCTTTTACTCATTTTCCGTGTGAAGGCACTCTGGAAGAAAATAAGAACAAAATAACTTCTAGATTTCCTTTAATATAAAGTCAGTATTGTACACGTATCTGTTGCTTAAGAATTTGAGATGAGTCAAACAAGAAATGACATCAATGAAGACTTGTATAGTTGCTGATGCACCTGTCAATGTTAACTCTGAGCAACACTCGGACATCCTTAAAGTTAGAACTTGTAATATAGACCCCCCTTTACAAAACATAGAAGACACCTTTTTTTGAGATTCTACATTTTTCTAATGATAAGAAAGTTGAACTCAAGGTTGGTATAAGACCAAGTATGGTTTGAAGTACTCATTTTCCACCTGTTTCACTGCCCTTCTGATTCTGAAGGCATGAGAAATCAAACCACCACCCAGCCCCAAGTGCTGACAAGCCATAGTCTGATGCACCTATCAATGTCAACTGGTGTACCAGTTAAAAGTACAACTCTATAGAGGATTGGGTAGGCTACATGTAAGTCTACTGGCCCTCTCAGTAGCCCCACTCCTAGCGGTTGTGCTTTAGGTAGTACCTCCTACGCTGCAGGGATTTGGTCAGTTTGCGTGTAAAAGAACTCTGGAAAAAGAAAAGTTCATTAACTGACTTATCTATGGAAACCATGGTTGGGTTTTTAGCACCCACTCTTTCTGTAGCTCTGCACAATGAACAAGAAATACAGACTCCCAAATACACACAAAGACATGTTGCATTTGGTACTGGGACAAACTACAAGCATGTGAACCTATCTAAAATCTTTTCTTTCTGCTGGGTCTGTATTTGTCACTCCAGCGTCTGAACCTGATGGTTTGGCTCAGCTTCAGAACGAAGTCCCGCTGCAACATAAGCAAATACACGTGCCTCCTCAGTCTCATTATGGGCAGGGGGAAATAACGTATGTATTTTTGAAAGAACCTAAGGTCCTTGGTTTAGCCAAATAGTGGTACATACATGAATACCTTAGTCTAACTCTTGCAGAGTGGACTGTCTACTCCACATTTGTCCGACTTTTGCATTGATAATTTAAGGACAGTACTTTTGTTTCACAACACACTTGTACAGTGGAAGCCACTTATTTGAAATACGTTTTTAAGAAAAAGCCTGCCAATTGAAAAGAATTGTGAAAACCCAAACCGTTTTCCATTAACACTGTTGTTTATTGTACCCCTTATTTGAAAAGCCAATGCCGGCTATTTGGAAAGAAAATTGTCAAGTTGCAAGACATATTGAACCCAAAATATGCCAACCAAATCACCAAAAACGGCAGGAATGAGCCGACAACTTCCTGTATAAAGACATTAAGCCACCAAAAAGAACGAAGTTGTCTGTTTTGAGCCGCAAAGAAGGGCGGTTTCTATTGAAATTTACGTTGATAGAGCGGTCCGACCGTCTTGCGCACATCGGCACTACATAAACACTTAAAACAGATGCGCGTGCCGGTTCATAGCCGCCAAATGCGTGTTTTTTTTACCCAATTTATTCCAAGAACGTTTCATTTCTCATACAACTCAATGTTACTCATTAAAACTGCGTCTTTACCTGTGTGCTGTCTCATTATTCTGAATTGGTTTCGACTGCGACACGTTCGCTATCGCCGCGTCAACACACCAAATGTGCCGCGAAAACATGGCGCATGGAATGATGGGATACCGCTACCCACGCCACGTCCGCCATCTTTGTTTTCTTGTTTGAACGCCTTTGTGACAGATCCCGTCAACTTTTGCAAATTTCCATGTAACCTCCGGACATCGTAAGCTAAAAAGTCACTAACATTGAAATGAACAGTTTATTGTTGCTTTAGTTACGATACTTTTCATGTGCTAGCCGGCGTTTCTGAAATTTATGAAGGCAACAACGTAGCGATCCTTTGTGAAATTATATGTTATCGACGACTTTCGTCATGTTCGTGACGAGCGTGTACTGTACGTCGGTACACTCTGTACGCTACCTGATTGAAGTTTTCTGTAGATCAAACTTTATTTTTTGCTACTTTTGTGATGTAAAAGTATGTACAGGCTGATGATTGTGCATGTATTCAGGTAAATGTATTCGTTGCTTGTTTTGTACCTATCAAACGTAGCAGTCAGTGTTTATTCGTTCGAGTAGACTTGGAGAGTTGGAGCCAACGTTATAGCACATCGCAGCGTTCTTCCAGTCGGTGGAAAACAACAAAATACGTAAACGAAAAAAATACAAGTATAAATTTACTTATCTAAATAAAGTCCGCTTTTTACATATGAGCCGTGTTTGTATTCTTTGTGTAGTTTGATGCCGTGTCCACCCCCCACCCTGAGCGTACTGCCGTAGTGTCAATGAAGTCAGTTTGAGCAAGGAGCTTCCTTGGTTTGAGCCTCTCGTATTTGGAAAGGCCGGGTAATTGGAAAAAATGCGCTGACAAATTGGCTTTCCAAATAAGCGGCTTCTACTGTACATGAATTCTAGTGTCAGTCACGTTGATGCACCTACCAATGTCAACACTCTTGGGGATGGGGTTAGGTATGAGAATAGAATGCTATTCTGCCTTACATGACTCAACACTGTATGTTGTAGTATTACATCAAAAAGATGAAATGTGACAAAGCACAAAATGACAGTTTCTTATTTATTAACATTTAACTCAAGTTACAAATCCACTGTAAAAAAAATAAATAGAGATGATCTAAAAATGACCTGATGTCTGACCCGAATCTCAGTACAAACGATACAAATCTTGTCAAAAGTCATAATTCTCTGGAAATGTCATGAAATCTCAGAACTTGACAAATCTGCCCTTTGTAATGTTTGTTCCTAATTTTTTCTTTGCCCTCCACCTTCTTTGGCTCACATTCTTGGACAAGTTCTTGATGAAGTCCTGTAACACATGTAATAGGACAAGCTTTGAAGGAAAAGGCTGCATAAGATGGAGCTTTTTTAAAAATCTACCTGGTCCCTTATGGCACCTAATGTAAAGCCGAACATAGATCCTACAAAGAAATTCTTAGACAATTTGGGTGATTCAGTTTGACAAGTTGAAATCAACATGACAGTAACAAATTTCCACTGAGATTAGGACTGTTTTTGTTGGTAGCTTCATAAGGCCGCCAATCCCAGTCTCTTTCTCTTTTGTCTCCACTTCTTCTGTCTGATGTTTTTGCTGATCTGGTTTGTGAAAGTTCTCTGAAACCACACAAAAGAGCAATGCACCTATCAATACCAACCCAACAGCGAGCAAATATTGCTTGTTCTACCAGTATCTAGCATATACTTTAAAAAAAAACTGGCAAAATATGCATCAGTGAAATACGGCCTCAACACTTTACAGCTTTAGTATCTGCCATGTACACTTACTTTTTCGTTAGCCTAGGGGCACTTGCGTAATTTCTTACTCATTCTGTAACGGCTATCTCTGATGGACTGACTCAGTGTCCTCGTAAAAAGGGCCTGTGGATGCAAATTGAGACAACTTCAGGGGGTTGTATTTTCTGCCTTTGCATATATTAAACTGGGTAAGTTTTACTACAAAAAGACCACAAACAATTCATTGCTGACAATTTCAATGTATCTGATGGACACTAATGCACTGAACATTACACTGATCATTCAGTCTTGTTTCTTTTGATCTGGAAATTGAAGGAATCAAACAACCATTCTATTGGCTTGATTTGGCCTAGCTGCAGACAGTATATCTCCCACAACACCTGCTCGTGCTATCTTCGAAAGTTAGATGCTAATCAACTAACCATTGAGTTCATTAAGGGACTACACTGTGAAGTATTGCACCAATAACTGCCCTTCACAAGAGCACAATTAAAACTATTATTGTGTCTTGCTCTTGTAAGGTACCCATTATCCAAAGAGTGACTCACTCAGACTGCCTTGTCCATCCTTGCCCTTTCTCCTGATATCTTTCCTCAAGTTACGGATTCGTTGGCTAATATCAGTCATTAATTTGCTCTGGAATGAAGATATTGAAATCCATCAGTCAACTAGATATCTAACTTTAGGAAACTACGCCTTTAGGTCTTGAAGTACGGTATCTTCTTCCTCTTCCTCAAGTTGCGGACACGCTGACTAACAACGGTCAGGAATTCACTCTGCAACGGGAATCAGGAAAACGTTCAGAGAACTTCTCCATGGACAATACTGCTACCACAAGTAGTTTATTGGAGGGAGGATATAATATATTGTACCCTGAGAGTTTTAACAAATTTGCATTCAAATGGGTACCAAATCTAACTGATGATGCAGATGATAGACAAGGATATCTTCATAAATATCATAAACTTTTATTATGTCTCCTGTATCCGACATCTTTCTTACAGTCAAGCTCGCACGAATGTACCTCAATTTAAGTTGATTCCTCAATTTATCCATTTGTACATTGTATACTGATTATCTATTTTCCATACATCACTGAAAGCAGAGAATACATACATTTTTAAGCAATCTATTTGACAGATTGGCTCATAGTCTGTGCTTTGGAAAAGAGCTTGATACCTCCTAATACTGACGTCTGAATAACAAGTAAAGCCATTTTTTCCTTTCTTACTATGTGCAGCAGGGTATTAATTTGCCTTTAGTTGACTACGTCGATTAAATACTAGACCCATCAGTTTGGATTTCCTTTGTATTTAGTCTTTGAAATGAAGAGGATGAATTTCTCGGCTGTTTTTCACCAGATCTTTGAGCTAACTTCTGCCAGAAAGTCCAGCGATTTGGTAACCCTGATCTGCCTTTCCTCCTCCAGTTCCGGATGGACTGGCTCAATTGGAATGTGAATTTGCTCTGAAAGGAACCGAAGACAGCAGAGAATTACAAGCTATTCTATCAGGATGTTCACAGTGGTATCATTTTAAGTATGTGCGGTTTGTTCCACTTCCTCTTTTATGTATCTAATGTTTAGGCTCGAAAACTGGAACTAGTAAAATGCAATGTCTGCTACACACTACATAAGTTGAAAGCTTACCTACTGTATCTTTAGTATTATCCAGTACCTGACAGCTGACTTCAAGTTCAATACTTTCTCATGATCTAGGGTGAGGCAATAGCACTGACTGCTTTAGTGTTAGTTACCTAAAATAGTCCAGATATCAAGCACAATCTTATGTTCATGCTGCCTTATACAAGTTGGTTATATGGGTAGTTATAGTTGATGAGGTGCTCTTGTTCAACAGCAGTAGCTGTTGAATAGTCCAATAGTACAGTAATGTAAAGGGTGGCACTTTATGATTCAGGCATCCAGTAGTATCATCCAAGCCAACAACAGGCGTTATCTGATTTCAAGCTAAAACATGAACTGATGGTCATACATTAATTACTTACGTCCAAGGAGGAGTCTTGAAAAAGTCAAACCTTACATAGAAGCACTACAATACTGCTCAGACTGACAGGCTCCCTACTAACACAGATACGGCAGGTTTAAGTGCCTATCAGAATAAACCCTGAGGAACACTCGGCAGGCTTGTTGGTTTTTCAAATCCACTTCTATAATACCGTAAGTATAAAATCATTTCCACATTACATGGGTTAACCTTTTCTGTAGTATTCATTTACCCGATGTTGCAACATATGTTACACACCAAGAACCTATCACCTTGCCACCTCTGAGGGAAAACTTTACACTGCTAAGGCAAGAAAAGATTCACTTCCCAAGGGTACGAAAAGACAAGACCATGTTACACTTATCATAGCCTCTATGCAAGAAATCAAGCAAACATTGCCATACACACTCCACACTCACTCTCAGCAACCTTGTTCCCATATATTATCAACCTTACCTTTGTGGCCGTTCTGTACACATAACGTTGTCCTCGTTGCTTACATTCAACAACCAGCCATCAATTTGATGGCCTCTATTGTCTGGGCATACCAAACATGTGACCACTGTGCTGCCTTACATTTTAAGATATACTTATGGTATCTTACCATGATGGGTCTTTTTGATTATAAGGACTTAAAGGACTTAAGATTTCTTTTTGACATTCAGCCCAAAATTCTTGTTATTTGGTAAACATGATGCTTGTCACGTTGGAAAATAGTTTACAGAGGATACTGAATATTGCAGTGTGCTAGATGTGTGTTATGCCCAGACAAAGGAAGTTCCCAAAAACTGACACCAACACCCATCCTTAAAAAACACTGAAGCCAATCTTAGAGGGTTTCAACATTCTCTGCTTATTCTGGAACGTCTGTGAAACAGCACTTTGTAATGAACCCTGGCCAAATATCAAAATGGAAATTCCTTCTTGTCCCACAATGTCCTAGTGACACTGTGGGTTTTTGCAGTGCAGTGCGTTTGTACTGCTCCCTCAGGGTTCACATTGATAGGTGCATAAACGGGACAGGGCTGAAGCATCTTTGGAAAGCATGTGTAAAGGAGTAACAGTCAAAAACCTCTGAATTGGAAAATTTCCTAATTTTTTTTGTCTCCAATTAAGTACATTGCAGTGATCATTGTACAAACATTGATTGAAGTTACAATTACAAAAGTTGACATAATGTGCACATTTCAGAAGGCGTATTTCGCCTTTCTAAGACAAAACAACTTCTTGGATATCAAAAATCTTGTTTCAATTGAAGTTTTAATTTGTTAATCTGGCTTTCCAAAGAGGTTCCAGCCACTTACAACAAATCATTTCTACACTTACCCATGGGGTTGCTCCCTTGCCTTGTAACCACGGATATGCTGTAGTCATGGCCTCCCCTATTCTGGCGTAGTCTTGCCTTGACAAGTTGGGTTTCATGCGGGAGTAGAATTTGGCACACTCCCGGACAATGTGAGTTCTGTACATGTGGAGGTTTCCACTTCGTGCTGCGTGTCTCAACTGCGTGTCTTCTGAGTTAGCGAAGTCAGGGAGGGGCAGTGGTGTTGGCAGTTCTCTCATCTGCAAAACACACGACAGTAGTTTCTTCAGACGAGTTTCTTAGAAATCAAAACGTAACAGACTTTATCTGACACAAAACAGTTTCATTTTGGATCTGTTATCTGTATAGCCAGTATACCCGCACCTTGGCATAACACACCAGCTTTGCAGGCACGCTGCGCTACTATATTACACCGAACGATCGGATAAACATCTTTTGCTGGCAAGTTACTGCAAATGAAAGCAATCAACAGTACAATACTGAACTGCTTATCTGCACAAAGGAGTCAGGACTAATACACACGTGTGTATGTTCCAGTATATAACCCAGACGACTTTAAATCAAGTTGTGACACACAAAGACTACAGATTGCCTCTTACCGGTGCTTTGAAGCAGGCCACTGGTCTAGGCTGCTGTGTCTGCTGTGACGTGGAGGGGAATGCTACTCTGGAGGTGGGCCTGTCCTGTCCGGCGCCCATCTGTGGCCTACTGAGGGAGACTGTGTTGATTATTCTGGGCTGCGGATTCTGCGGACCCATCCCAGCATTCACCTGGCCCTGGGTGAGATGCTGCGGGCTGCTCTGCATCGTGGTTCGGACGGGAGCGCCCGTGCTTATCCTCGACGTCGCCGGCGACTTCACCGAAACAATCTCTATCTCTGGCCCAGGTTTGCTGACTGTCGCTGAAGGCATTGATCGGACGGAATGGCTGGTTCCCGCGACGGACTGTCTGATGGATATGGTTCTGTCCTCCTCCAGGGAAACTGTGTCCATCATCCGGGGGCCTGCACTCGTGATGGGTAAACTCTGTGGAGAAAACCCCGGGAGAACAGTCTTGGAATGCATGACAGAAACATGATTTCTTTTAAGTTTAAGAAATGCAAAGGAGATCTCAAAACTGAAAATTTTGTCATCCAAATTCAGACTTTTTCAACAATTCAGCTTTGTTTTCATTTTAATTACAGTGGAGATACATTTAAACAAACCCCAGCTAGTCATTGTGCATTACCAATGATTATGACCGTCCCCATATCACACCTTACCATGATGGTGGCCCATGTATTTCACTCACCTGCCCTGCACCGACCGACTGAAACTGTTCCAAGCCAAAGTCTGGTGGCGAAACCATGCCCGTGTCCCCGTCTGGAACAAAATCGAAGATGAACCCGTTTTTGACACGATATCTTTACAGTTGAACGCATGCAGACTGCTATCTAGACTAGTGAATATCCAGCAAAGTTCACATCCAACTGTGACTCATTATTTGTGGCGATGCATGGATAAGAAAGGTTTAAAAATGTACATGTGCAAAGATGGTGGAATTCGTATCAGAAGATACACGTGTATGATGCGTGTTTCATCCTGTTTGCACTTGGGAAGCACATATCACATTTAGAAGCTCATTATGGGAAATGGGACCATTTCACTGTTCTTCATAGCACTCTAAGCCATAAATAAACCAGGACAGCAACTATATGTATAACCCTGTGCTCATGACTAATTTACTAATACAAGAAACACATAACTGAAAAACATCACACAGCTGGTAACACCTAGAATGTAGTTTATTCCAACAGTTTCAACAAAACATACCATCTTCTGCCAATATACAAAAAATTTTTGGATATCATATCAATAAAAACATAGCATACTTGGCAGTAACATGAAGGAAAAGAATGCCATGTTTCCAAGAAAAAAAATCATTCTTGTTTAAATATGACCAGTTGTCTAAATAGTAGAATACAACACAAATGTCTTTGTAAAAATCTATATCTTAACATAGTCATGACTTAGGGATTTTCTTTAGTTAACTTTGACTTTAAAAGGAAAGACTTCACGTGTTCATCTTTGTCTCTGAATATGCATTCTCGAGTTTTACCTCTGTACAGTCATGTCTCATATTTCGTATAATACACAACAATTCATGGCATATATGTCTCATATTTTGAATAATATATAACATTTCAAGGCATACATATCTCATATTTTGTATAATATACAACATTTTGTAGCATACAATTTGACTTGCAACATGTATAGTCGACATTAATTTTAAACGTAGAACTCTATCTGATCTAAATATCCTGGTACCCAGTTACACCAAGAAGTATGTTTAGACTCGTACATTTGTTCATTTTAAGCACTTGTAAAGAGCAGCTACACACAATTATATCTTAAAATGCTTTCAACAAACCAACATCATACACCATGAGGCACTTATGGAGCAATATGACTTCCATTATCTTTACTTTGTGTCTTGCTACAACTTCCACACCTAAATTCTAGCAAACTACTTATTCTGCATAAAATTTGAAAAACACACAAGATTCAACACCAATTCGGATAATTTTCTCAGAAAATATTTTGTTTCTGTAATACTCTTTAATCTGTTACGACTTCAAAGTTTGTTCTTATGGGAGATAAAACTGCTATTGTACAGTCTTCAGATTCATGTTATCGTCACAGAAACAAACTGAACTTCAGCAACAACTACAACTACAACGGGATTATCAGTCCTGATTTGACACATGCCACATCATGACTTTTGAACCCTGCTCTCCAGAGTTGAGCCCTTCCACAGACATACTCTCTGTTGGGCTAGGGCCAATCAATGGACTGAGGATGTTGCTCCCAGCCAACTCCACTTCTCCCAATACCTGAAAGACAAAAAATTACAAACTGTTTAAGACACAAAAAGCTTGAGTTAAAAGTTTGTTGCAATCATCTAATGTTAAGCTAAACTGACCTAAAACATTATTTTGACGGTGTCCATTTACATTGTACATGTACTACCAGTGAACCTTGTATTTCCAAAAAGTTGCTACTGAGAATCTGCTTTTTTTTTTCAAAGTTCTAACATGGTGTTAACAGAGTACATTGTCAAACTACAAAAGACAACTGCACGTACCTCTGCTTCAACATACATCCTGTTGGGGGAACCATCCTCATCAGAGCTGAAGGTATCCCCAAGGTTGCTGACTAACCCCTTTTCCGCAGTCACCCCCACCTCTCTGTCTGCACACTGAGCCAGCGCCCACTGGTGGTACGAGTCGAAGCACGTCTTAGGGTGCAGTCGTACATGGCACACGGAACACGCAAAGGTTGTCTCGCTCGTCCGTCCGCGGACCGCCTGCTTCTTCTTCTGCAGGCTGCACCACTTGCAGACCTTCTCCCGGCCTGGGATTTTCCTTGGGGCATGTTCTTTGACATTCTCGGGAGGGATGTTTAACAGATTGGGCATGCCTCCCCTGTCCAGTTGCAGCTGTAAATGGCGTCTCCTGGCTTCTAGTACTCCTCCAGAACCCTTTGTGTTGACCGGCCTTCCGTACGCCTGTTTAGAAGAGGATGGGTCCAGCAGCGTATTGTCTGCTGATGAGACAAGAAGGAACTTGGTTGGCGTGGGTTCCCAAAGCGAGCGGAAAGCGGCTGAAGTTGGCTGGGGTTGACAGCTGTGGCGTTAGGCAGCGTCCACGGTTTCCTGGCAACTTTTGATAGTCGTCAAGAATGTTTGTGTTCAACAAAATGACAGCTGTCAATCACAACTGACTTAAACCTACTCCCACAAATAGCTCATCAATTTGACATCTTTTTTTTTTTACAAGCAATCTTTCACTAGAATTAGAGTTATCAAGATTAAACTCCCACAATTTGTCACCAAATTTGTATATCTCAATTCACACGTAATTACGCAACAACTTCAGGAAGGTGAGCAAATGTTTTAAACCTGTAATTATCTACAGGTACACGCAGGCTTATGTCAGTTGTGGTCAACACTTTCATTTATGTCTGAAATTTCGTATCAGCTTCTTTTCTGGCTGATTTTGTAGTAGTGGTTTAATACAATTACTATCTACACTTATTCCTTGTTCTCGCCATACTCAGCAGAGTGGCTGTCAACACTGAACACACTTATTCCTCGTTCTATGGTGTTGTGTACATGTTGCGTGTTAGCATGTGCTGAAGAAAAACTTAAAATGAAACATTCCTAATTGGTTTTAAAAATACCTTTATTATATTAATAACAAAAACTGGATTTCCAACATCAGAACCTACAAAACTCTCTTTTAACAGCGATGGAAACAAACGGAACAGCAAGGTAACGCTTTCTACTTTTTACATCTACGCTTCCAGACTAATTACATCTTTCTATAGAAACCAGTCTTGCAACGCCTAAGGGCGTATGTCTAGACAAGCCGGTACTGACCTACATGCACACATATTTACACACCTTCCTTTTGTACTGACCTACATGTACCGTATAGACTCCTTCTGTACCGACGAGCACACCTTAACAAAATTGCTGTCATCTATTATCTCTGTCCTTGGAACACTTTGTTCACAAGGTAAAAATAAACCAACAAAACACTGCTAGTGCTCATGTTGATATGACTATTACTTTGTTACAATATTTTACGAGTTACATTATCTATGAGAACGAGACTGTTTTTTTTGCCCTCACCTAAATTTAAAACAAACACAAAAACTTCAGCCAACTATACCATGAAAGTGATAAAAAGGATCTACTTCTTTCGGTGACGCTTATGTCTGCATTTGGTATTGATGGCCGTTACCACACCCGAAGATAAGTCAAAGTCCCCAAACTCCATTTTGGTCTGATACACGATAGCATCCATCTTGTCCTTTGATAGGGGATGCATGTGTTTGACAACTCCACTGCTGAGGACTGGCCCACCATGGAAATTACAGTCCTTGAATTCATCGTCAGAATAAATAAAGTCCATCAACTTAAGCAAGAAGACCTTGCCAGCGTCAGCGGGCTTGCCTGCTGCAGCCTTTGCGAGGCAGCTGTTATAGTCACTGAAGTTCATAGGGTAGGTTTTACCAGAGGCAGGGTCCCCTATCAGGATAGTGTGAGGACTGGGTTTGTTGTAGGTTTTGACTCTGGGTGTGGGAAGGGAAGTTGTGGCAGCGTTTATCGGCTGACTGGGTGTTCCGTCATTGCTGGAATTCTGCGCCCTCAGACCCGAGCAGATGGGCTGGATGTAGGACAGTGTCTGGTCTAACTTCTTGTTCATGTTGTCCAGCTTGTGATGTGCATAGGCTCGAAAGTCTGCCTCTGACAGCCAATCCTCAAACACTTGGTGACTGGACTCATCTTGGAAACCCCTAGCTCCCTCTTGATTCCTGTTACCATCAACTACGGGGTCCTTTCTTAACGCCTCCTTGTCAGCGGCTGCGCATGGAACACAATGACTGGAACTTAAAACAACTTACTTTAAGCCTCCAGAAACAAAAGTGACCTCAATGTTCCTTTTGACAATCTCCTTTACTCAAACATTTTCATGGACTGAGAAACTACATACATAGCAAACAATGAGCTTCTACACATTGAGTTACATAAATCTTGATGTTCTGACATTCAATGTCAAAGATTTCCAACACCATGCTTCAGTAAAAACGTCGCGCATATCGAGTTTACCGTAGTTCAAAATGCAACATGTGCTATACTTTGTCATACCAATGTTTAAGGTTACTGAACACAGGGGGTAGTAATATATGATAAAATGAAACTGCTCCAGAAAATACAGAAATGACTGTACAATGTCTGCAAAACGATCAATGTTCAAGAATACAAAATGTTCATCTTGGACAGTTGCATGTGCTTGTGTGTGTGTGCATGTGTGTGTGTACTGTTCAACCTATGATGTACATGTACATGTATAAAAGCAAAGACTGTGAATCAATGCAGTCACACATCAGTAAAACAAATAATGGACCACTTTAATGGGGATGAAACCCTGTAAGTCTTGAAATTTTCCCTGTATATCTAGATATTTGCAGAGGCCTTTGCACCACAGATTTATTTTCCCATGGCTTTGCTTTATATTAAGGGTGCGGCCTGCCCACTCCTATACTATATTCGCAAGTGTCACAGAAAAGTGTTACACAAACAACCCATGTATGATTGTGTAAAGTAATCACAAACGTCAACCAACTTTATTCCTGGTACTACATACATACGACATTCTTAAATTTTAAACAGTCAGTGTCAAACGAAGTCAGTGTCAGACGAAGCTGTGTTTCAAGTCCTTCTTCACAGCTCATTGACACATGTGCATCGAACTGCTTCCAGTGGCGCACCTTGCTGGGACCAATGTCCATGATGATGTGGGTTCCAGGGCACCTTGGCAATTGTAGATGGTCAACCCAGCCTAGTTGGTGTGGAGCCACGTGGCTCTGCATGTAGGGGTTATGTTCTTTCCTCTCCGTGCTTTCTATCCAAGTTGCCTGGCTTAGGCTGGCGACCAAGCAGTCTTCTTGGGAGGTTTGCCACGCTGTCGGCACCACGGAGGCTTACTTCTTTGTTGTAACTGTTCTTTATGTGACGGACTGTGCTTTCGTTGAGCTGGCGCCCAAGTTCTCTCGACATGTACTCTGCCGTCCTCTGAGGTCCGATTTCCAGGCACATCCTGGCGATTCTTACCCGCATTTCTGGGGAGTAGGTGCCGTACTTTCCACGCTTCCTCCGGTTTCTTGACTCTACCATCATGTCTACAGTAACATTCCTGTTTGTCGCTGTGGTTGCCCGGGGTTCTGGGTGTCCTTGGGACTGGACAGTCCACACGTAGTGGGATGCTGCAACGACGAGTTCGATTTTTTCAGCCAGTTGCAAAATTGGCCTGATTCTTATACTGTATCGTCTGACAAAAGCATGTTTTTTATTTTTGAGTGCTGCATTGTTAACGCGCGTACCCCCATTGGTTGACATTATAAAAGAGATCCAGCTGGGCATCTGTCAAAGGGCAGTGCCAACAACTTCAACACTTATCTTTTCTATTGTATTGCTGCACGTATTCGGCAGACTATTAGAACTTGAAGTTGTTTGGCCACTTGCCCAAAAAAGTGGCAGCATTTAGTTAAAATGGGAGTTTCTGCTACTGACTCTTGTTTTGCTACACCTAGACTATCACAAATCAGAAAACACTGCTTATCCTTCAATTGCCCAAACTTTATGTCCTGCAAACATTAAGAAGATACTTACAGGAGCATCAACCACCTTGAAAAACGTTGTTACTACAAGATTCTGCATGATTCAGCATGACGCATGTAACTATTACTATTTTGGGAGAGTCACTGGGTTCTGTCCTGGAGCCAAGACTGATTCAGCCTCAGAATTCAAAAGTAGAAGTGCATAAAACTGTTTGTTCCTCCCTTGTTGTCCACATCAAAATGTCTTAAAAGTGCAATTAACTGATCTACAAACAAATGAAGACTTACCATTGCCTGAAGTGCTGTCTTCCTGAGATGGGTCCGACTGAACAAAGCTGGGCCCAGCACCACCAAAGTTCAAGTCTTCACTGAATAGTCCACTTGAGCTTGTACCTGGCAAGGCATCAAGCATGCCACCTACATTATCTGTGTCTCTTTTCATGCCCATTGCTGAGTCTGTGTCCTTTTGGGTGTGCATAGGCTCGTCGAACAATGTTGGCGCCGTAGGTTCGACGATACACGCTGCTTCTGATCCTGGTTCCTCCTTTATTGTTGGTATTGATGGCAATTCGATCTCAGCTGCCGTTGTAGTGGTTGTTGTTGTCTCGGGTGCCCTAGGCTGTACTGTCTCTGCCTGTCTGGTTGTTACAGGTCTTGTATGGTGCTCTGGTTCTGAGGGAATCTCTCTTTGGATTGCAGCCTGAGTTTGAGTCCTACTCTGAGCTGCGTTCAGTCTGGCAAGCAGCGTTGGCGCTTGCGTTGTCACGATTCTCGGACTCTCCTGAGGGGGCGTCGCCCGTGCTTCTGTCGCTCGTCTTTTCGCCGGCGGTTCCGTGTGCCGAACTGGTTCAGAATGAGGCTGCGGGGCCTTGCTCGCCCTACGCGGTGCGGAGGGTTTCGATGTCCCGAGCATGGCTGCATTTCCCACGCTGAGATCAATAATGTACTGAAGGGATGTGCAGTTGAAGAAGTGTTTCAGAACTTTAAGCATGACGTCTTGGTCCACGCTGAAGGCACAGTGGGGGCAACTGAAGTCTCCACATAGGCCCTCCTGTAAAGACATTTAAAGACATGGTTTAAAGACATTTAAAGACCTCTGCGAGGCACAATATTATTTTTTTCTTGGATGTCATATATATACCACGCAGCTCATTTTTTTTACCCTGTTCAAGGTTTTAGGGAAGATACCTCCTTGCCCTGTTCGAATATAATTTTACAAATAAACTTGACATCATCAGGCAGCATTTGTAAAGAAAAACTAGAAAAACTCAATATAAAGTGTGTTTTATTGCCCATTCTACTTCCCTTCGATCTGAATCTAGACTTGACACCAGCTGCAAATTATGCCAAGGGACATCACGCGTACAGCCGCATGACGCACGTATCAAAGCCATTCAAATGTGCCCCAGATAGGCAGCAGTGGTCACGGGACTTCTAGTTCTACATACATACATGCACGCCATATCCAGCTACATCCGTGCTGCTTCCTTCTTCCACCGCTAAAATTACACTTTCAACAACACGGAAATCATGATTGCAATCAATTGCGATACAAGGAAGCAAGGGGATAGCTTGGGGAGACAGATTTTGTGCTACAGGCGGTGAAGAGGGATTTATTTTGTCGCCGCAGGCGGCATCAGCTACGTCATGTTTCTATGCAAATAAGCCCCTCATGCATATCCGGAATCAGGCACACGTCCCTTTGTCTGGGCGCGTCCGGATTGTGGGCGCCTACTCACCCCGCTTTCTCTGTGGAAATCCTCCGTCACCGCGGTCGCCATAGTGATATCTTCGTTCTCTATGTCGTCTTCAATCCTTAAAGGAGCTTGCTTCTGTCTCATATTCAGCTAACGAGCAAGATTTGGAGCGAAATTCTCGTCCGTTCGAGGAAGACGCCTGGGCTCCGCCTCACCACCTACAGCCCTCAGGACTCGAATGAAACCGAGGCTCATGAGCCCTGCTAAAGATCACGTGACATCAACTCTTGCATATGCATAAAGTCCCCATCGATTATTCTCCAAGCAGAGGTTTGGGCTATTTTGGACGGTTTCTTTTCAGCAAGGAAGTTAGAGCTTTTAGCTTTTTTCGGGCTTTCTACTTTGTCAGCATTTCTTTCAATGGATATCCTGGCCAGGTCGTTTTCAACATCTTGACGTACGCTATGGAAAAGCGAAGTAAACTGTTTTCTGACGTTTTCAATGCCCGTTCGACAGGGTTCGAAATAAATTCAGGGTGGGTCAACATGTACCTTTGGCAATAAAAACCGATTTACTGCAATTTTGTGATATTTGAGCGCCCATTATGAAGAATAAAGACTCATCTGTGTAACAGTTTGCCTTTATTTAATACCTGAAAAGAAACGTCTTTTGTCAGCTTTTCGACTAGCCTGGTTACCAAACCTATTTATGCTCCCGAGTCCTACATCCTCTCCGCAAAAAATAGCGGAGAGGATGTAGGACTCGGGAGCATAAATAGGTCTGGTAACCAGGCTACTTTTCGACATGCAATCTGACCAGAAAATATCTATAATTAAATAACGTTGCAAAGTAAACACTTAACTTGCATTGTTTATTACCCTGTACGTATTTTATCAGTAGATCCAATAAACCATTACATCAGGTAAGGATTCTTCAGATGGCATATTACTTCATAAATAATCTGATTGCTCACCTCTGTTTGATTAGATCTAATTGCTAATGATTTATGGTTGATTGCTAAAAGTGCATCATAAAAATAACAAGCACAAAGAAAATATCAGCACGAATGTTACATTCTCATGATATTATTATACTATCAAATACTTCTAAAAACTTTAATCTCATGAGTATTTTTAAAAACAAAGAAATGAATCCGAAAACGTCCAGCACCATACAAAAACATTAGTTTACCTAATAAACTAAACACGTATTGATGCATAAGTAGTAATTCGTGACTGTGGAAAATTGTGTAAACATGTACATGTATATAAGCACGCAAAGCGTTTCCACACGCACTACCCGTATCATATTTAAATCTTGATTAAATCTGTACAACTGGATTGATACAAGGTTTAGTAGACGTTTCAAACATTATCCACACCTGATCTTCATCGGTTAAAGAAAAGGAAAAGTTAACGTTGACCTTTCCTCTTCTTTCACTGATATGATCGAAATGTCTAACAAGACCTTGTATCAATCCAGTTGTACAGATTTAATCAAGATTTAGATACCATCTTTCCTGGATGAGTAACCCCCATACACATACCCGTATCATGATAATATGCGGTAGTTGCAGTGAAGTATTTGTAAGAATGCATTTGTGTCACAAATTTTAATTCAGTCTTTGACGGTCTCATCCAGTGTACCAGTATTTTTCTCGTTGATCTGAAATCAACTTGAGGTCTCCAATTCAACCTCCTTGTTGAAACAGAGTATTTACGGCAAGTTAAACTTCAAATGCTCAGGTTTCTTCACCAGGCGCTGTATCACTTCCCTGCACTTCTTCTTGGCGTCGTCAGGAGTCGCCCCGTACGTCCAAAGCTTCCCAAACTCGATCTTACCAGGGAGAAACTCCTCGTCGACATACATGACCATAGTGATCTTGACGTCGGGGTCTTTCTTTAAGACTTCTAGCTCGGAAATGTCGACCATGTCTCCGACCTTCCCCGTGTAGTCGCAGTGTACTTGGAGAGGCAGGTTGAGAGCAGCCCGTCCCGTGGGTACAGGGGGGACCGGTCGGACCCCGCAGCACAGCCCCAGGAGCGCCTGCAGCGGCGGCGGGCCCGACAGGCAGGCCGAGTACAGGCCGCTCAGATTACCGGACATCCGGGCATTCACCTCAATCAGCTTGATCTGGGGGCGAAAATTTGTATGTTAGAATACACGTTTTTAAATAGCAGAAGCATCTGAATGTAGCAGCAGCAACATCTTTATCACGAAGGTATGCCATGCATGATCTCTTAAATGAAATCTCCGTGTGGGACGGGGAATATCGAAACTCGGAAAGAGGCAAGAGTACCTTTCCGTCGGCCAGGATGAAGTACTCCACATGTACGAACTGGTTGTTGAAGCCGTGGTCCACCATCCTGCCCACGACCTTGTCAAACCCACTCCACAGTCGCCTCTGCACCACGTCTGTAGATGGTGTAAAGTAGTATTTACTATTTTGGATCTGTACATCATGGTAAACTGTCGAGACATGAGCTGTCACCATCACTAGTACTGTTCGTACGACAATATGGGACCTGTTTTATACACATGCAAACGTATTGTAGGACATACAAAAGACATGCCTACAAGATTAAATGTAAACGTACAAATCTTGTTGCACACACACTGAAGTTGGTGTTTCATAGCAGAAGAAACGGCACTAGCATGCATTATACATGACAGGGCCATTGCAGATTGTTTCAGCAGTACGATCTATCAGCTGATGATAAAAGATTTAGTTTAAAAGGTAACTACAGAAACCTTGCCCCCTGTAACGAGACTATTAAATGTCAAATTGAACGTATATCTAGGAGAAACGGTGCTCATACTGACCTGGGAGGGTAGAAGGCATGTAGCTGCCCTGGAAGGGGATGTCCTGTCCCGGCCAGTGGAGGCTGTCAGAGATGGCCCAGTGGATGATCTCTTTGTTGTAAACACATCCATCCACACACACCTAATCATGTGGATATACACGTAGACATTGATGCAAAATTCCATGTTTATCTTGACGGCTATCGCAGGCTTAACTAGATTGAATGGGTTTATCAATGCCTCACCGGAGTGGATGCGCACATATACATGAAAGCAAAATTCCCATTTCCATCTAATGAAGGCTATCTCAAATCTAAACGAAGTTTGATTTATTGTCAGTCTGTACCTCACTTTACAGAAACTAAAAACAATTCCCAACAATGTTCTTTGCTCTATCATGCTGTTTTCTCCTTTCCAGTGGATAAATTATGCCATGAGAACTCTGTACAACTTATAAATAAACTACAGTCACCTTTGCCGGTGCATCAATGTACGGCTCCACTATAAGAGTGTTCCTCAGGACCATCGGGTAGTGGTCCACATCCAGTACCTTTAGTATGAAGTCACGCATGAAGGTCGCACTGCAGATGTGTTCATTCTGCGGGAGAGAGGGCAAACAGAGTCAAAGATGATTAAGTGATGATAACTGCTAAGTGCTGAACAATAAGGCATTTTAGAAAATGACCACTAAGAGAAGGACAAACAATAAGAAGCTCGTCACTTCGGAAATAAATAACAGGATGTCTGATCTGCATCTAGAAAGTTTGACTTTCTTATGATTCTGTCGTACGGCAGGCAACTGAAACTCAGACTCGCGGCGCGGTGTCTTGCTGAAAAGCGGATAGTCCGGGCGCTAGTTTTATTCTCTTACAACATGTCAAAAGAACCAGTTATAATTGCTTTTGAAACTCTTTTTTCTGTCGGGAAAATGTTTTGAGTCTTTGTAACTGACCTTGGAGTAGTGCCCCTCGTTAATATGTCCCATCTCTCCCAGTATATCCGTCAGATGGCTGGTGCTGTTGATCTTCCAAACCCCCTGGGAGGCATCACCACACGGAACCTAAAATAACAACAAAGACATACAATATTAGCAAAAATGTCATTACCACCTACTAGTCGATGTCTACTATAGTTCTTCACATTCGCGCTGAGATTTTAACTTTGCATTTGTAATCAAATCTTTAAGTCTAGATTGGGAAATGGATTGAGGATACATGCTGTACTCAAAATAGAATAAAAAGCCACGGCTTCTCTACCTTTGCAAAGGCAGGAAGCCCCATCCTCTTTAGCAGAGTCGCCGCATCTTCACGAAGGGTCGGTGAGTCCAAGTCCAAGACGCCGTGAGAAGAAGACTCAGTGTCCGGGTCCAGACACTGGCTGGTGTAGACCTTATGGTAGGCGAGAAACGACGACTCCACACTCGGCCCTTCGAGTTGATTCGGGAACTCTCGTGTCAGAGCCGATTGCACGAGCGTAGCAATGTCAAAGAGTGCCAGAACCGCATTCACGTGATTGTCGGTAATAACCTAGACGGACAACAATGAGAATAACAATAGATTTAGCAATAACGATTTTCACCAGGGTTAAAAAATAGCACTGGCATCAAACTGCAATTCCAACATTTCAGGAATATATTTTGCAGTAGAATGTAATTCTAGAAATACCAGTAACTCGTATATTTTTCATGATTTTACAGGAAATTTAAAGACACGTAGGATATGTACATAATCGTTGTATCAATCTATTTAGAGTCGTAGTCTAAAAACGTTGAAGCTCCATGGGATTGCAAGGAATATCGCTACATTGAAAACGTACAGAAGAAGAAAAATGAAAAATAAAGATCTCTTTGCACTAGATACGAGTGACAAATCGAATTGTAAAGCACAATGATACATGATTAGCCTGTCAGTGATTGTCTGTCAAAGTTACTGGTAATTATAAATGATTACTTGCAGACAACTCCACATTCCGAAAGCAAATAAAACCTACTCATGTCAACATTTCTGTTTACTTGGCCTCCTTGTTCTGAGTATCGTGGGCTCAGTTGTCGTTCACTGATTGATGTGTAGACCATGTGAACTTTCGTGACCAGATTGTAAAGATGATACGTATGTCAGGCCAGTTTATAACTAACCTCTTACCGGTAGCCCCTCCCTCCCATAGTATGGGAGGGAGGGGCTACAGGTAAGGAGTTAGTTATAAACTGGCCTGATATCGAAGATACGGCAATTTCTAGAGTATGATACTCTAGAAATTGCCGTATCTTCGATATCATGTTCAACTTCATTTCACTCCCTGGAAGAAGCAGTCATGTACTGATTACGAATTAATGTAAGTTTGAGCGACTGCCTATGAATTGCGAAGAATTAAAAGGCGTCATTACGGCTGAGGAAAAAGGGCATACAGGTCCCCAAAGAGTAACCTACTTCTTTCAGTCGGTAGAAGTAGTCCAAGAGACTTTCACCCTCCTCCAAGTAGCTAAAGATGACCTTCCCTACTGGGATTCCCTCACAAGTCCGCAGCAGGTTTTCTGTCGTGCTGTAGTCCACAGCCCTGTAACAGAACGGCACCAGGATGGTCAGGGGTTGTTGTTCAGCCATGGTTTAGCAACTCTTACACTAGCCGTTGTCACCGCAAACTCAAGAGAGTAGACTGTGACAGCTCAAGTTAGGTAGTAGTCTCGAACTCGCTATTCCAGTTCTACCAGTAGTCCGTAGTACAAGACGGCTTATGCTAATGAACCTTCCTCCTTCAATACTAGTACTTAAAGTTACCTGCATACCTGCATACCTGCATACCATCTTCAGGAAGAAGGCATCTCGCCTGTAGGCTCCCGATCTCCACTCTAGCTATCATCAGTGATGTACATAAATTTGGCCCAGTGCTTATCCAGCCTGTTTTTAAATTCGTTGATAGACTTAGCCTCAATCACTGTTTGTGGCAGAGAGTTCCAGTCCTTTACTGTCCTGACACTAAATGTCTGGCCTCTGGCCCTGTTCCTAGCTAGTGGGACTTTGAGTTTGTACGTATGCCCTCTTGTTGCGGTCTCAGTTACTTGTAGCTCAAAGAAAGACTCTACCGGGATCCTTTCTAGCCCTCTCACCAGCTTGAAAAGCTGTATCATGTCACCGCGACGTCTTCTAAACTGTAAGGACGGAAGACGTAGTGCCCTTAACCTTTCTTGGTACGGCAGGTCCTTGAGACTTGGTGGAAGTTTTGTTGCCCTCCTTTGTACTTTTGTACACCTTTACCAGCTCCCGCTGATAAATGATCGGTACAGACAGACAGGCAGACGACTTTTACCTGAACACATTGCAGCTAAAGATGAGCTTCCCTCCGGGGATTCCCTCACAACTCCGCAGCAGGTTTTCTGTAGTGCTGTAGTCCACAGCCCTCTTACAGAACGGCACCAGGATGGTCAGGCGTTGCTTGTTACCGTTAACCATGGTTTGGGAATTCTTCGAGTAGTTGTCACCGCAGACAGGAGAGAGTAGAGAGTACTTAAAGTTAAACATATAATATTTATTTATTTATTTTCTATCTATTTATTTATTTATTTATTCAAATTTTCCATCTGGTAAGTGGAAGGGACAGGAGAACAGATGAAACACCTTTACCAGCTCCCGCTGATAAATGATCGGTACAGACAGACAGGCAGACGACTTTTACCTGAACACATTGCAGCTAAAGATGAGCTTCCCTCCGGGGATTCCCTCACAACTCCGCAGCAGGTTTTCTGTAGTGCTGTAGTCCACAGCCCTCTTACAGAACGGCACCAGGATGGTCAGGCGTTGCTTGTTACCGTTAACCATGGTTTGGGAATTCTTCGAGTAGTTGTCACCGCAGACAGGAGAGAGTAGACGATAGCTTTTGGCACGACGGTAGTCTCGTACTCGCTATTCCGATTCTACCAGTAGTCATTACAGATTAACAACGTTCAGTAAAGAATAATAAGACAATACATGTGATACATAGAAAGCAACAATGACACAATATGAATAGATGACAGTAATGTTGTGGGCTATTACAGGGACTAGGCCAGTGGCTTATGAGATAACTTCAAGCCACTTTTAAACATCAGAAAAGAAGATGCTGCTCATCACTATGATGGTATTCGTTTGAATACTGTTCCATATTCGTGACTCATTTGTATTTGCGTAAATACTGTCACCGCAGATTTCAGGATTTGCCGTTTCATTTTGTCAGCTAAGATCTGTAGTACCAGATCCCATTGTCGAAAATCAATGCGAAAACTAACGGATAAAACTTTTAGAGATCTATTCGGATCGTGAGATAAAGGTGTAAAGATCGGTACGGAGTCAGACTATATTGTGGGTACAGACATAGACAGACCCCAGTCTTTCACCTGAACATATTGTACATGTTACCTGGTAGAACCTTTCCGGCAGTAGCTCACAGGGAATTGAGTAGCCTGGGTATCAGGAATTGAAAATCCCGCGTCTCAAACAGGTTTCAAAGGGTTCATCATCAATTACTTAGTTGTAGTTCTTAACATAGTCGCAAGATGTCCCACACTTACATCAGGTCCATGCAATTCACCGACCACAGTTCACCATTGTACATTTTGCCACATCGCAGTATATTATAAACTGGCCGCTAGAGGGCATCCATGGAAGGTAATGAATTATTTGTTACCTCGGGGAAGGGGATATCCTTCCGCGGAAGGGTATTGTAAGAGTTCGCAGTTTTCATGTTCGCAGCTATTTCTCGCGGTTGGGTGGATGGATTTTTTTTGGACTCGGTATACCTTTTGCTATCAGGCTGCAAATGATGCACGTTCTGTTGTTTTTACTGTATACATGTGTTTTCGGGCGTGAAAATGGTCTTCGCTGTTGTTTATGTATGGCTGGACTAGTTCCATTTTTTCCAGGCGTCTGACAGAGGGGTGTCTGGTTTCGCCAAAAATTCTTTGTTTAAAAATATGCGCTAAAACGCTGTTTTCCACGGCTGCATAGCCACATTTAGTGAAAATATGCACAATTTAAAGAACCTTTGGGTAAAATATATATTTCTTTGCGGATTTATGTATGGTGTCTTTCCACATAATTTTCAACCCGGAAGTGTGTGTCGAGACGGTTACGGGAGCATGGTATCTTTTCATATATGCAAATATAGTTCATGAATATATGTAAGATTTATGCATATGTGCTGACCTGTGTCAAAACCTGGAACGCTAAATCTAACACATGAGATTTAACACCATCAACTATACATAACATTAACAAACAACATATAAAAATATACAATAAAAAGCCCGGAGGTATAAAATCTCAGATTTTATTTGTTTTTCCTAGTACTGTCGAAACGGGATGATCTCACGCCGTGTTTAGACAAAATTTGACTGGCACCATATCATTTCTGGTCATATGGAACTTCGGACCAACAGCATGTGACAAACGGTGACGTATGGTTACAATATTGCTTAATGTGTTTATTTTGTTTTGTTTACACAGGTCTCCGCGCATCGCGCCGAATAGTTTGGGCCAGACACCTTTTAGAACAACTTGAGCTAGCTAGCTTGAAAAGTGCGCTCGTATGGCTGGTGTCCCTTTGAACATCGCGCCCACTGAGTCGAAAATGGCGAGCAAAAATAATCTTAGTGGGGATGGCCGTGACCTTTCGGAAATTGAAAAGGAAGTAAGAGTAGAGATATCCAAGACAAAATCTAAATACAAGAAATTCAACGTTTTGTTACTTGGAAAGACCGGAGCAGGAAAGTCTAGCTTCGTCAACTCCATGCACATGGCGGTGTCACACAAATGGCATGAGGTAGCAAACTATGGAGACGCAGACGGCGGGAGAGCTGTTACAACAGACCTCATCTGTTATGAGATGTTCCAAGACGACCTGACGGACCCGCCGATCGAAGATTATGAGCACAACGTCTTCTTCTGGGACACAGCCGGGTTAGAGAACTTTGAGAGCGACATTTTCGAGACGTTCTTAGGACTGATCATGGAAGGACGTATCCCACCCGACACAAACATCCACGAGTACACCAAGAAGCCCCAGACAGTGAGCACCCTGCAAAGGCGTTTCCCTGGCCCCGGCGTGGAGGAAGATAGGTGTCATCGGATAGTGTTTGTCTGTGCAGCGGATGAGGAGCCCCCTCTGAACCTCATGAGTTCCGTTCGAGCTGCAGCTGCTAAAGACGAGAAGAACGCCAGAAGTTAGATTTAGACTTTTTTCCTAAGTTCTTTCCAATACAAAACGCCATTTCACGTCAGAATGAACTAAGAACGGATTACTAGTAGCTCAATTTTTGCTGATGTACAAGTAATTCCTGATGTACAATAAATAGTCATGTACTGTACATTGAAATTTATAATTGTCTATCACTATCACAATCACCAAGGCCAAGCAATTGAGCATTATGTAAAGTCACATCATTGCATGAATATATTTTCTCTTGATGGGAATATCTTAGATGAGACGTAACGGGAATCTAAATTTGCACTGCCTTCTCGGTGCACGAATTAGGAAACTTTCGTATCTATATAAAAGGAAACTTTTAAGATAGGTTATCTTAAAATGTGTTCAGTTAAGTCTAACTGGTGTGCCAACAACATGACTGCCGTAATGTATATTTCAGATCTCCCAGTGTTTCTGGTCATGACGAAATACGACAAAATCGGCGAGGACAACAAACAAGTCTACGAAACAAGGGCGGCCAACGCAGCTAAGAAATTGATGGTGTTCAGAAACGCCCAGAGGTTCAAGGTGGGTTGTGTAAGAATAATCCCGGGTCATAGCGAAAAAATATGCCTAATAGAAGTCGCAACATAATCATAAAAACTTGGAAAGGGATCTCAGTGGGAATAAAATGATCAACCGAGGGCATAGGCTAGTCAACAAATAGCCCAGTAGCCACTGGGAGTCCGGCGGAGCCCCACCTGAAATTGCAAACAAAAAACAACAACAAGAACAACAAAATAGAGTACGGCAAGGTATCGGTTTGACAATTGTGACTGTCTGTGCATGACTGTGAAATCCGGCTCCAACCCTGACTTCAAAGCCGGCCAGGGCAACACCCCCTACGCATCCTTGGAAATGTGACAACGCTTTACCACTGAAGTGTAAGCCGCGGTTAACTTGTTGTAAGTTTACTTGTCATATAATTAACATGCTAGCCCATTTCTGAAATCAAGGGCTCTTTTGTTTACTTTAGGAACTGTCATTGTACAGCACGGATCTGACTGCTCTACCGCCAAACGACTATCGCGGGATGGCCAGTAACGATGACATCAATAACAACTTGCTGAACCTATGGATGAACTTGTTGAGTGCATCCTACCGTGTAAAGCGTGAAAAGACGAAAAGGCGCACTTGTCTGACTTCGTAAGATAGGGAATTAGATTGTCATACCACCGCCATTAAGCGACCAAAGGCCAAGTTATGACAAAGTAAGCAATATCATTGAATAGGGAAAGATGTGTCTTAGGATATTCAGATTGAAGTAAAATGTATGCCACGAATACTCGATTATGTTGATTATTCCTTGCTATTTACTGCTAACTTTCCTTAATGTAATTCTTATCCTGTGATTAAATAATAGAGCCCGACGAGGCAATTTAAACTGGTACAAGATAACCTGTACACCTGTCGCCATGTTATGGTTGTGGCTTTATACATATTTCAACGCACTAAACAGTACCAGAATAGGACATTCGTACTGTAAGGGATTATGTTAGAAACAATGTAATTTAGTTGATCAGAAATGACAAATTCATGACTCTGTTTTCACTGTTTGTTCTTACGTTTCTCATAGCGTAGGACATTTTTACGTATAATCCATATTTCAGCTTGTTTCTGGATGTACAATATAGCTTTACGTGTCGCTTACCAAAAAAAGCATAGCGTAGGATTTGTGCTGTGCCATGTGTTAACGTTGTGAATTAGACCCAATAAAGACAGGAGTCCACGTGTTCCCTAGCTCAGTCTCCCTCTCTTTGCATGAGTTAAGGAATAGAGGGGTTTTGGTGACCAGAAGGCGCAATTTTACGAAATACCAAGGGTACAAAAGCTGTGTTCATCGAAGGGGCCGTGTTTAACAGTGAAGAGGCTGTAGTTACCAGCGTAGGGGCTGTGCTCAGCAAATGAGCTGTACTCAGCGAAGGGGCTGTACTCAGCAAAGGAGCTGTACTCAGCGAAGGGGCTGTACTCAGCGTTCATGCCCTAATGCCCCAAATCAAATGAAAGATTTTTCACCGTCTTTGTATAACTTAGAATTTCCAGAGTTCGCCCTTCTGGTGGCGTATTGGATACTGTTTGGCCAATTTGTCTATTTGATACTGTCTTGCTAATTTGATACTGTCTTACAGCCACAAAAGATCTGCTTGGAGATCATACGTGAACAGTATTGCGGGTAGACACGTTCTCAAATTTTTAACAATGACATGGTATACTAGTACTCATTGTTGAATTTGCTCACCATGGCAGTTTATGGCTTTATGCGCAACTTTTAATTCTTGAATGTTGTCCTTTTTTGGTAGACGCTTGGTCGTCGACAAGGGAGATGAACCAACTAGTGCAACTCAATTCGATGCTGTAAGACCAGACTAGACATATCTATGAAATATGACTTTTGGCATGCTGGATTTTGAAAGTAGCTTTTAAAAAGTGGAATGCTACTGGACCTTAAAACGGAGAGTAATCGTATACATTAGATGTCACAGATGGTTGTTGGAGAGGGGCACTCCCACATTCTCATGTCACATGGTGTTGCCGCGCTACTGTATCTCGTATTTGCTTATTACACCTGTACAAGTTAAGTAGGGGGGGAGGGGTCTTACCATGGACTCTGGTCCGAAAACAAGCATGTGATGAGCGCGTGATACATGACCTTGTAGGGAGTTTGATGACTTGGAGTTTTCTAAATTCCCGGAGGAGTTAGTCTTCATTATTTCTGACCACTTGATTACTTGACTAATGTATGGCTATTGCTGTATGCCTCTGCCACCTGATATGACATAATGTTTGGTACCAACATGGAAGCTTCTCGATGGGAAAGTTATCTGTTTTTTGCATGTCAGCAGAAAAGACACGTACCCAAATAAGTTATTAGACCTTTGCTCTTTTAATTAATGAACTTTCAGCATTACACAATACATCAGCCAAAAAAATGATAAAGATGTTTGAGTTGTGTAGTCTGATTTCAATGTTTGCACTCAGCGTTGGCTACGAACAATGTGTGTTGTCAATCACAACTGCTGTTATCTTGCCAAAAAATTCCACATAAAAGCAGCGATGCAGGAGAAGTTGTATTTGCCATATTTCAAAGTCCTAAAGCGGTATTGCCCACGCACAAACATGCCGTCAATCAGACTTTGTATGATCTTGCCGCAAACAAACCAAAAATGCTATCTAAAGTTGACGAAGCCTGTCTGAATGCTTGCCTTTGTAATTCAAAAACTCAAGGGTTCTGAGTTGGCGCCTTCTTATCAAGGATAGACACCGACCATGCCACTCTAGCGGCTTTGGCATTAAAAAAAGTTAACATATATTGTTACATTACTTACTTGAGTTCCTTGAAAAATTGCGGAAAATTTAGAATTCAACAGACTAAACAAATTACACCAGACTGAGTGTGTTTGTCGGGTATTGTATGAATTGAGACGCGTTTTCTCAATCTCCCCTTATCATACAAGTGGTCAATTCTGTAAACCTATAACTCCATGTAGGTCTCACAAAAGGTACTGCTTGTTTTCTGACGAACGATATCATCCATGCTACTTATCATAAGTTCCTCTAGTACGGGCATATTTTGTACTTGTTTATGTTAGACAAAGGAGACATACCTGAGAAAAAATACATGTAATATGATAACATCATCTCATTGCAAATTTTCAAAATCATATTTGCGGTATACATTAAATATCCAAGACCACATTTGTTACACAGCCTTAACGCAAACCATGGCAGTTTGCATTTTACTGTTAACTTCGATGGATGATGCAATAACATAAGACTTTCACAAACATAATACGAGGTGTCACCACAAATATGTGTGGTTATTGTTTGAAATCCACCATTACACTCGCTCCCAAAATTGTGCGTTATTGATGGTATATCAGCTGCATGAATTTCAGCGTAAGTTTTACAATTGTAAGGGATTAACGTTAAGAAAAGTTTTTAAAAAGCAGGACACATTCAGGTACTGTACGATGCACAGGTTTGCCTATCCTGAATTTACATTCCAAAGATCACAGTTACAATACTGGGCAGATACGCAAAAACGTTTAGGTGATGTCTAGAAATTTGTTTTTTTGTTTCTTTGAGAATTCATCCGTTCGCGAAAAAGCTAACACATGTTTGGTCAGTGGATTTTTTTCAAAAGTAGTTTATAAGAATAACTCACCATGTACTTTATATTTGCTTACTTCCCCAGCTTCAGCTATCCCCTCGATATACCCCTCCCTCCAAAAAGAAATCGCCGCGCTCATTGAAGCAAACGCAGGCCGCTAGAAATGTCTGCGCAGGAGGCTATATCACTCCAACAATGTCCATTGTGGCACTCAACCACAAACTTCAAGTCCTTCTACAATATATGTCGGAAGATCCATCACCCTACCTGACTTCTTTCTACAGACAAGTGTGAATCTTATAAAACGTGGCTTGTTACCTTCGTCGAGAGGGTTATGTGTCACGGGGGCTTTTAGCCGGTGATAACTTGAGGTCTGGTGCATGTATCTTTATGATATTTAGTAGGTAGGTTGGGGTTGGGACGACAAAGGTCAAGGTCAATTATGGGTAATCTAGTGGCTTTTCACAGTACTACAGCGGTGCACATGGTATGATATCTCGTGTTGTGGCATGCTATGATCTTGATTTTTGAGTAGGACAGAGGGGTTTGAGCAATAGGTACATGGCGTACTATTTCAGCGAAATAGCTGCTGTGGGCCTTTTATGACGGAATTTGACTAGACAGGATAACTTTTGATGTTGTGATTGTGTTTTCATAATACTTTGTTGGTATATCTATATGGTATTTTTTATGGTTTAACTTGTGCCAAATAACTTCATGGTTAATCATTACAGTGCATTGCCGACCGGGCATGATTACCAGGCAAATATAGACGGACGCAATAACGTTGCGGGGTTACCTTAGTATTTTTTAGTGGCACCTGTACGAAGGTTGTGGGAGAGGCAGTGGACTCTGGTCCGTTGATTGAGCTTGCGAGCGCGTGACCAACGACCTTCACAGGTCCTTTAGGGGCGGATCACCGTCTACCCGCTCTTGAGGGGGAGTATTCAATTTCTTTCCAGCTACATTGTTCTTGCAATATTTACAGATTCTTATGAATTTTGATTTGTATGTCTACAAATAATGCCTATTTCTTGTCAATTGTGCTGCTAATTTCCGTGAGAAGGCGAGTTTTCTCCCATAATTGAATTTTTCTCAAAAAGTCTCAACACGGACCTTGCCTGGAAATTGTTATTCTTTTGCTAAGAAGAGGGGGTGATGTCGATGAACGCTCCCTTCAACGGTCGTATTTAAACTTACAAGCTGAACGGGCAGTTTGTCATTTCACTGTGAGCTCGCGCTACTTTTAATTTTGTCATGGAAAACCGAAATTTTCTGCTTATTGGAAGAAACAAGAGAACATGCGACAATTTTGTCAAGGCTATCTGGGCTACTGCCTTTCCGAACGCTCAACCACCTGCCAAAGAATCCCGACGCGAGACTTATCTCAACGTCCACGATATGTCCGAAAATATACGCTGTCTGGAATTAGTAGGACTCGACTGTATAGAAGACGAACGTTTTGCCGTTAGTTTGTTGAGTCATATCATCCATGGTAACTACAACATAAGACGGCCAGCCAAAGAGTGCGAAGCAGACTTTACTTCCAAGGTGTTAAATCGCCCTGATCTCAGTACTAGTACTGTGCATCACCAACCTATTAATGGCGTTATTTTTGCATCGTCCTGTGACGAGACTCCTCCAATTGTGTTGATGGAGTGGACAAACCACGTACTGGAACATGTACAAGGTAAACACATTTCCCGAGCTTTCTCTGCTCAACAATTAGGGTGAGATTCGACAAATGTACACTTCATTATGCTTCTCTACTTGATATGAGTTGTGTGGATTTTGATGGAGATTTGCGTTGAGCAAGTAACCATTTCCATATTTAACCATCAAAGTGTCAACTTGGAAGGCGGTCAGTTTGCGTCCTCTTGGTATTGAGACTTCAGGGATCTCTTTCTCCTCGTTTGACTCTGCTAACATCAATTAATCCACAAATTAAAGATGTTTTCCCTCAGCCTTTGCAAAATAACTAACCCATTATGTGGTTATCTCAAATGATTTAATTGTAGTTTGATACAAGGGTACATCTACATGGTCCAGATATAGAGACAATAAATTGTTGACATTTGGATGGTTATTATCACGTCAGAGTGACAAGATAATTTCTTTCTTCACTTCCTAGTCCTATATGATATCATTTACTGCAAATTATGTGGGATGAGACACAGATGGCCTGTGAATGAAGCAACAGAATAGAAAAATAGCCCCCAAAAGATGGGTACAATGAACTTCATAATATGAGATTTCATTACCTATATTTGCGAAAATATTACCAAGCTGGAAGTTGTTCATTTTAACCCATTATATTATTCCAGGCGTCTTCATTTCAGTCAGAATGGCTTTCTGTGTCATTCCTGAATGGCGTCGAGCACCTAGCATTGGATTGGTCCGGGAGGTTGCGTAAAAAAACAACGTGTTTTTGGTCGTTAATAGTTTCCTTCAAATGTTGATCAATTGCCTCTTCTTTTTTTGCCACAGAAGTCAAGAGGACAAAGAAGAGAGCACATTCTACTTCCCCCAAACTCGACCGATCAAATGACGAGTCAGGTCATCACGAAACAGACAGTAATGTCAGATCCAACCAGTCAAGTAATGACTTTTCAGCCAACCAGCCACATGATGAGCCCAAATCTGACCAGCTTAGCGTTAAGAACGGTGCAAATGCTGTGCCCACCGACAACCAGTTCGATCCTAAATTCGAAGCTCATCATGATATGGCGGATCCCAGACCCACAGTTAACAAGTTGGATGTTGAAGACACAACGGAGAAGTCTGATCGAAAAAACAAAGAGACTGATGATGGACCTGCATACACCGACCCGAATGTTGGAACAAAGTGTCACAAAGCTCACCCCAATGATAAACCCATAGGAACCCAGACTGATGCTCAACCTTCCGTCAACCAGTCGCACCCTGAAGGTATTTTCAGATTTCATCTATCTTCAAGTTGATGGTTACTTATGTATATATCATGTATATTACCTTCACCAATAATGTTATGTTTTGGAAGTGTGGTTGTTTCTGTGATTTTGTGGTTGACAGCATAACTCAAGAAGCTATGGATAGATTGTTGTGATATTGGCGTGTACTCAGGTCTTAACCTATCGAATAGATTAAAGATTAGAGTGTGGGTCCCCAGTGGCTTTCCTGGGCACTGCAGCAGAACGTACGGTGTTTTGTATTTCGTGTTCTGGTGTTTGTATGTGGCAGATGGCTTGTGTGCTTGGAAAGAGGTGACGTAAGTTGAGCCCCCTACCAGATGTCTTTAGAGTGCCATGTTTTGTTGGAGACTTTGTAACAGGATAGGTAAAAAAGGGGGACATTGGTTTTTGTGACTTTTGACTTGTCGGTAAAGTAGGTGAAGATTGTCATAATGAGATGCAAATCATGAAAATTAGGACTTAATTTTCATAAATAGTGAATTTTTACAATTCAGTCGCTTTCGGTGATAGGAATATCATACATTATTATTACTATTATGAAATCTTTTCCCCATAGTTTGATAACTCTGTTCACGTAAAGATGATAATAATACCATTTCAGGTGTTCAACTTGTATATGCTATCCTCGGTTGTCCCTCGACATCGCTTGAGAAGAACGAGGGCCTCCCACCAGAAAAGGAAAAAGAACGCAATAGACAATACATGCAATTACTAGATCATGTGCAGAAACGCTTTCATTCTAAACATTTGAATATATATATGCCGTTTTATACGGATCCAGATAGCCTATGGCAAAATAAGGGTGTCTCCGAAAATATGGAATACCTTTTGAAGGAGATTGGAATACTTAGTACCTGAGGCTTAGACGTGTCAACTTCGACAGTACTAGTGGTGAGGTATTGCACGCCATTTCTAGCTATGCTAGTGCTGTTGTAAATGAAACAGGGAGCTGGAACTCACTTTAGGAAGTTTGACAGCTCACAAAGTTAGGTACGAGTAAAAGACACTACAAACACTTAAGCCGGGGAAGGGTGTTACTTTCCAATAGATAATAATCTTAGGAAGTAAAATAATGCATACTTCTTCACAGTCCCTACTAGTCACTCGGCGCAAAAAAAAGGCATCAGCACTCTTGAAAACTATACAAATACCGTCTAAAAAGTTATGTGACAAATATAATTCTCTGGGAGGTGAGAAAAAAATCGTCTTGTTATGTGTTCTTTGGTATTGGCCGCCTTTACCTTCTCATCTTCCAGCATGCATGCCGTCGTCATGGTGGTGATAATGATATCAAAGTCGCACAGGTGGAATTCTGCAAAAAGTAGGCTAATCATAGATTTATCGATAGATTATCTATTGGAAAATAACACCCTCCTCCCGACTTCAGTGCTTCTTTGAGAATCTCGTCTAGACTCTGTCATTGCATTGTATTGTGAATTTGTGAATGACATTTGTGTTGTCGTACGTTTCATGGAAAATATGTAAGATCACGAAGTCCGGCCACCCAACCTGAACTTCTATGGAGCACCATCTAATGTATACGTACACTGATCTCAGCTTCTTCGACGCCTTCCCGGCCCGTTGTACGCTTTGCAACACCAGAACTCTACGGTGACAAATAGTATATCCTATTTCCTGTTCTCATGTATCAGTTAAAATGATATGAAATTCAGAAGTTTTGAGTTATACGTAAATAATTTTAAAGGACCAACGCTAATATCAGCAATGAAATGTGAAATTTTTCCCAATTAACAGCTCATGTGCATATCTGTTCTACTTCTCTTACCTGTATGTTTATGACGTTTTACTTTGAACGACAAATGGACCATTCCAATGTTGGTTACAAAAGCATATGTGGTGTTGTAATTAATAAAGTACACGTGTTAACAACTTTTCAGCTTTCTTTCTTTTGATATTATGATTCTGATGCGTTGACGAATAGAACTCAACTGAAATTAGATTAGTATGTGGGTGGATCTGAAAATGATACAATGTTAAGTGTAGATATGTCATGAATACCCGCGTCCTCTGTGCAAAGAGCTTCCTCGCCTGCGCGCAAAGAGCTTCCTCGCCTGCGCGCAAAGAAAACTTACTCGCCTGCGCGCACAGTGCCGTATACTATTTGTCCCGTCACATATATGCAAATGAGTTTCACGTACATGCATAATATTACACGTACATGCATAACATTACACCAGTGCTCTGGTAGATAATAACACGTTCCCTATGTACCGTAATCCAACCTTGCCAAATTTATAATACATTTATCTATTGTCTATCAATACCTTATATCATCTATCGTTGCTGTCCTTTCTCTATCCCTCTGCCCCTTCTCTGTCCTTCTGCCCATTGATTCTCTAGCCCTCTGACCATTCTCTATCTTTCTGCTCTTTCTCTATCCCTCTGCCAATGGGCAGAATGGGCAGAGGGATAGAGAAAGTACAGAAGGTTGGAGAAAGGGCAGAGGGATAGAGAATGGGCAGAATGACAGAGAAACTTGGGCAGAGGGATAGAGAAAGGACAGAAACGATAGATGATAGAAGAACTTTATTGCACGACAGTTGTACATGGTACAATGTATGGCAAATACTATTGAACATATTTTAGAAATAAAGAAAAGGAAATTAATATCTTGATTACTAAATAACAAGGGCTAATGCAGTATTCAATAAAGATAATAAAGAAAAGGAAATTAATATCTTAATTACAGATAAGGTATTGATAGACAATAGATAAATGTATTTGGCAAGGTTGGAATACGGTACATAGGGAACGTGTTATTATCTACAAGAGCACTGGTGTAATATTATGCATGTGCGTGAAACTCATTTGCATATATGTGACGGGACAAATACCGCACTGTGTGCGCAGGCGAGTAAGCTTTCTTTGCATGCAGGCGAGGAAGCTCTTTGCGTGCAGGCGAGGAAGCTCTTTGCGCATAGGCGAGGAAGCTCTTTGCACAGACGACGCAGGTATTCGCGCAGACGACGCAGGTGCTCGCGCAGACGACGCAGGCCTGTACCTACATGTATGGTCTTTCGTATGAATGAGTGGAGTGACCCATTTGGGGAGATAGAAGATGTATTTTTTCACACTCAGCTTATCCAAGCTTTTCTATCCCCTTGCATACGGATGAGTATATCAACTTGACACTTGACAGCGATCATTTCGTAGTATGGTTTTGTGATAAAAGATACGTCAGCGGTAATGCGTTTATGATATCATAACATGTGATCCCAATAAAAGCACGCCATCAATACGAACATATTTGTATTGGAGGAGGGCACCCAAATTTCAAAGTCTGTATTCATGAACAATGCACCTTGTCAATCAAACCTTGTGCAGTTTTACCTAGGGCAAATTAAACATCAACGCAAGACAACTAATTGACTGTTGTTGCCAGATCTCAAAGTCTGCCATCGATGTTGTCCACACATAACAATATATGTTGTCAATCAAGTTTCCTTTGATCTTACCAAAACCAAACAAAACCCCAAAGTTATGTAAAGTTAGGCCTGCCTGAAAGCGCGATTACAGCGATTACGTAGAGCCAAATGCCTCAATATCAGGTCGACAACATGAGAGACTTGCCAGTCTGGGAGCGTTGGTCTCAGGCATGTGTACATAGCATTGTACCGTTAACGTGTGCAATTGGGGGTAGAAAATGGTGAAAAATAAAGTTCTTCCAAATACCTAACAAATGTGCTGAACTTGTTACCAGTATTGTCGACCATCTTTTGCCAATTTTGTACGGTGCTACCACCTATACTTTTCGAGATATTAAGTTTTTTGTCTGTAGAAATGGTAATCTCCGGAACAAACCACCAAAGACACCACCAAATAGCCAAAACAAGCTCACGTGCTACATCTGCTTGGAGATTAAAGCAGGGAGAGTAAACCTTCTGTACAAGACAAGGCCAACTACAGTATTGTTACAGTGTATAAAATGCTGTTAATCGAACTTTGCATCGTATCCTTTTCCTGTAAATTCGATAACACAGTGAAGAAAAAAATGGTAACGTAAGTTAGACGGTAACGTAAGTTAGAATTATGCTTATGATGATCAATACAATCCAAGCCGTCAGCCCTTACACTATAAAATTTACATGCAAATGTATATCTGATGACCCTCTTTCTGATGAATGGAAGTGCAAGTCTCTGTCTCTAATCTCAATGGGATATCATCCGAATAACCATGGTAACGTAAGTTAGAATTAAAGATTGACAAAAGGCCTAACGCTGTTTTTTGTTGTCATTTTTCCGGTACTCGTGTTTTGTTCTCTCTGCTATGGATTTGTTTCGCAAAAACACAGTCTAGTGGATAAGACAGTGTGAAAATTATTGTGAAATATCTTTTCGTGGGCGAATTATACCCGTCTATCTTTCGGTAACGTAAGTTAGACAAAACCTTGCGACAAAAATAAAACGACATCAGATTTAGTATGGACGCCAGCTGGACAAGTTCATCCACCTGTGGCAAGACGGTTTGGTGGATAGGTGTAAATTATGACTGAAAATTTAGTCAACTCACACGTTTTCATTGTTTGAACCCGACGTTTTGTGCGTTACTAGTGGTTGCGACAGGTGATTTTAGCGTGTTTCTTAGCAAAATCTTCGCCTGGACGACCCGAAGGCAGCTGACAGTTGCGGTAAAACATAACTTAGTATATTACTATCATGTACTGATAACAGGAAAGCGCAAGATACGCAGTTATTACGTGTTTTAAAAATTTTGTGGGCCGCTACTATCATGCGACAGCAATTGCACACGTTAACGAAGAATGGGCGTGTAGCATGTGTTTTTTTGTGGTGGTGGTGGTGGAGGGGTCATAAGGAATATACAACCTCATTCAAAGTATATTTTGAGGGTCACCTGAGCAAGTAAATGTTACATAATAGCAACGAGGATAATAGATGCAGAACATTTTTGCTTAACTAGAGGGTTTGTCAGGTCTTGCACAAAAATGCAAACACATGTTTTGTTGGTGGATGGCAAACCCACGTACATCATACTCTACTCTAATGTCCGTAAGCATTTTCCAAAGGGCACTATCGTTTAATATTTGTTAGTAAACAAGTTCATTTCTAATTTCACATAGAATGTTGTGTATGTCCTTTAAATCCGACGAGGCTCTTACCCCTTTGATCCAGTGTCAAAGCCTTTTTTTACACTAAACTTTCGAAAGTCACCGCTTCCTTGGATTCGTTGACAGTTTGTGTCGGGGATGTCGGCATCTTTTCGTCAGATCCCTCGACATCTTCTGACGACAGCTGTAGTCGCTTCTTTCCCCTTGAACCAGAAGTTTCTGTAGAACGGTTCGTCCTCTTTCCCTTGGATTTCGTGACAGTTTCTTTCCTTTCCTTAGATTTGTTTACTGTTTCTGCTGAGGGAGTCTGCATTTTTCTTACAGGTTCCCTGACATTTTGTGTAGAGAGGGTCGGCTTCTTATCGTCAGGATCCCCGACAGTTTGTGTGGAGAGTGTCGGTGTCTTTCCATCAGGTTCCTCAGTTTTTGTTGGGAATGTCGGCTCGGTTATGTTAGATCCCTCGACAGTGTCTGTCGACAGTGGTGCCTTTGAATCCCCAACAGTTTCAGTCGGTGATGCTGACTTGCTTCCTGCATATGATTTCGTGGTTTTGTCGGTTTCTGTCGGCAGTAGCGGCTTCGTTTCCGCTGCAGATTCTGTCGGGGCCTCTTCCTCGGGTAGAATCCATTTACGCAAACGATCCCCCTGTTCCTCGTTGAAGGAATCTAAAACACTGATAAAGCGACCATCCCGGGCTTTTTTACCTAACCTTGGCTGTGTTTCCATAAAGGTTTTGTCGAAAGTAGAGCCGTCATACATGCCTTCCCCCGCCCGTAGGTTGTGATGACCAAAAAGCAGCACCATAACTCCTACAGAAAACGATATAAGTTTAAACTTGAATGTTTTATATTACAAAATGCTAAACCCGCGATCTAACAAAAAAGTCCGAAAAGCTTCGAATTCATGGACATCGTTGGGGTCCCCATTAAAACCGTCAATTTTCTAGCTATTCATCGATCGTCATAGCATGCACATCACTTCACAGTGGCTAAATCAGTTACATTGGTATGATAGTTCTAGTGGGCTATCTTATTGGCCCATTTTTTTGCGCATACACGCTCGCCAAACCCAAGGAAAATTTTTGAGCTCGATAATGAACTGTACATGATTTCCCTTGTCAAATTGTTAAGTGATCTTGACTCGGGAATCGGACATATCATTCAGGCGTATCATTGTCTTTTTACATTGTCCCCTATATGTATATTACTGCAGAACAAAGCTATGTATTTGAATTTCAGCATATACGATTTCGTCACAAACAATTGAAAACCTCAAAATTCATTTTTTCCACGATCATCATCATCATATCTTGTCGTAACAGAATCGCAACCAGTCAAGGGCCTCCTCGTTAGCTTCAACGATAATCTAGCCTTTTCACAATTTCAATACCTTAAATGGATTGAAGGGTCGTAATGGAATGATGGAAAATGGAAACGTTACGGCCATGCAAATCAATCTAAAACGATGCATCAATTTTCGGACCGACGAAGGGACATACTTTATATTTGTACATTTGTTTTCATGTAACGATAAAAAATGCAGTAGTCACGTACGATTTTTGTATTTGGCAATCCTCTCTGCCTCTTGCACAACATCGCTGAGTTCGTCAGGGTCTGTGTCGGACAGAAGCAGTTGTCTTTGCCCGTAGTCAGCACAGCATATGAAGTAGGCCTTGGACCCAACAGTCTTCTTAAGCAGGGAGATGCATTCTTTGCTGGTGTTGTTCCAGGAGAAGACAAGAAGATACGTATGAATGATAGGATATATAGTATCATATAAACATCGATCTCAGGAAGTATGTTTCGTTCAGGTATTTCAACAAAGTTGGATGAATAGTATGTACAGGATTATTGGCATGTGACTTCAATATAAAGTGCATACGACTAAATAGCTCCACCTACGAAACTATAAATTGATATTCACCTAGAATTGGTGACCTCCTTCGATCTCTGCTACCCTTTAGCTTGTGGCCCCATAGGAGATTGTTTACAAACACTCAATGTAAGTTAATTTGAATGGTTCTGATGTCATCACCATAATGATGGCTCTATATACATTAGGTATATATTCTGCAAATCAAGCTGCACCATCTTAAATCTTAACGCCCTGTATACATACCTTCGGATATGCACTGTTCGGATCTCGACGTTATCACCCAGTGTTTCCTCAAGTAGACGTTTCACAGCGGATAATGTAGTATCGTTACATGCTGTAATGCCTACTGTTGGGCAATTCTGTTAATGAGAAGACAGAAATAAGAGGTTTATGTAACTTGTGACTTCCTCCAATATAAACAAATGGAATATTTGATAAATAAGTTCTAACTAGAACACATGTCTGTCCCTCGTCTTACATGCCATATCATAGTAGAGAAGCACAAGCAATGTAAAGATCATTATCAAAATCTCTGTCATGAAAAAATGGCCTGGACCATAGAAAAGTGTTTTAATACAATTTTGAGCCAATTTGTAGAAAATGGAAGCCCAAATTGTGCTTGTGCTTAAAAGAGAACAGGAATCAGTGAAAAAAGAGACTTACATAATTATACTTATGAAAGAAGAACGTTTATTGAGGCAACAAAAAGTACAGAGACTTTCGTAAGGTCAACTACAAACTATAAAATGAAAATACATATATATTAGTGCTTACCTTAAGTTTAGTCTTTTTGGCCTGTGGAATGCAGGAAATAGATTGCCCCATGTAGATGCTGTCTTCTTCCTCTTTGATTGATTTATACGTCTCTTCCTCTGCAATTTATCCGAGATACGAGAGTCTGAATTCACATTTCCAAACTATAATCCATAGAAGGCGTATCAAGTATTTCGACGATGCATGACAAACACTTCAACTTAAAAGTTAGAATTTGTAATACATGAATCAAATTCCCTATACGAAGATAAGAAGACAACAGTGTATATGTGCTCTCAACATTATTGTATCCCAGCTTCTGTTTCATTACATGTCCATACAGATCCTGATATCTACTGAATCTTGAAAGTTTACACCACAAAAACATATTGACCAATTAGTTACTAGTACATATCATTAGGGCGATATAGAATAAAGGCCAATCTTACCTATATCCTTGATTATCCTCTCGAAGTAGTTGTCCAACAGCTTCGATTCCTCTTCACCGCTTCCTCTTAATTTCTTGAAACGTTTATCTACGAATAAAAACAATTTGTATAAGTGGGATTGATTGTATCGTGATATGGCCGCTTGAAAGTTCGGATGAGATTTTCAATGCTTAGACTGGTATCATTTGTCATTTAGCTGTTCTGATACCCAGCACCCCACCACCCATCCACGTGATTAAGGGGAGAGGAGGTTGTCCAAAATGTATATCCTCCTGTATTACGATGTTATAATAATAAAAAACTATACATAGCTGTTATTTAGGTTGACATGATTGTACTACTTTTAATTAGTACTGTTTGATTCAAATGCATGCGAGGAAGGGTGCCGGTTTGATTTTCCATTGGTACAGTACTCTACGATTTCGAGGAGAGGAGAATGAGGCGACCTTTAAATTCTGATTTTGTTCATCCCCAACTGTTTTTTTTTTTTTAGGTCAATTGCAACTTAACATATAGTCTAGAAAAGCATACGGCGATTCCAAGATCAGGCTTCATTAATGGCATCTTGCATCGTTATATCATTCTTACTAAATATTTATTGCATTCTGTCGAAATTTGTCAAACATACTATTCAAGTACAAGTATTGTCCGGACAATCCTGAGTTGTTTTGGCAGATAGACGTTCCAAACATTTTGCTATGACTAATTGTATGCCCGAGATTGCCATAAAGTTTACGTTATATAGTTGCCATTTAAAACTGCAAATCTTTTAAACTGCTTTAAATTTAAGTAACTTGTGACCAATCAAGGATTGAATAATGTGTCAGACTGACTCTTTCTAATATGTTTTGCTGTAAACTAGATGATAATTGGAACCTCGTCTTTCCCAGAGTGCAGTTAACAATATGTATTACACGTTATCAAACAAAAAAGTTTGCATTTTTAAACAAAAAAGTTTATTGCAAAATATCTCCTTCTACCCACAAAAAATGGTGATAGAACAGGCCCGTTTGCATGTTAAACATGGTATATCTATATGTAACACAAATTATGTGTCTTTATGTTGCTTGCACTTGGGGCTAATATGCCAGATGGTTTACAGTTGCCTGCTTTCTTTGTCCGAGAAAATGTGTAGTGTCCCTAGACAGTATAAAATGGCTAGGATTATGAAAGCTATGGGTGCATCTAAACTCAATGTTCTGAAACATATAAAGATCGCGGCCTTATGACAGTAGCCACTTTGAATTTTGTTGTAAATACATGAAATGACTGTCATCATTTACCAGGTTGTAGTGTCCTTAGACTGTGTAGTGTCTATAGACCATGTATACCATCTATGTACCATACATAAGTATGATAACAATGTTGCGATTTTTAAAGAAATTTGTCCCCTCGTTTTTGGTCTGTTATGCCATTCAACATTTGTAAGAGATCTTTTAAGTATACCACAAGTATTTCTGTTATGTGCCTAATAAGCTGTAGTGTCCGTAGACTGCCCATTGTAAACTAAGCATGTCAGGTCTGAAAGAGGTAAGAATTGCAAAAGGAGGAGAGGTACAAAAGAGAACTAGCACTCATCAGAGAATGTGCATAGGGGAGGCAATTAACGTCTACACACATTGCCAACCCAGGTTATGAGTACATGAATGCACAGCTGCCTTTTTTGACGTTTTGTTCCTTGTAACATGAACACAAATGAAATATTCCATGCGTACGTGCATGCCTTGAATTGTATAAAAGAAATGTTTGCTACTTGCCTGTCCTCTTCTTCTTAACGAGCTCTCGTATATGGCGAAGTACTGCTGTCTTAAAATAGAAATCTTGGCAATCCTCGGGAAGCCAGCAGACACGTGGGCGCCGCGTTTGTCCGTATCCCCACGGCCAAAAACTATGGCGTTCCAGATGACTTTCAAACCTTTCGATGATTTCTACCCGTTCTAAAAAGTCTTTGTCGAATCCCTTCTTGTAAACGATAATGACTAAATGCTCTACGTCAAATTTGGCTTTGGCAAAGTCGAGGACCTTCTTCTCGACCTCAGAGTCTATAATATCAAAGTTGTAGATAAAGAGAACACACTCTGGATCCACTGACAGGTGTTCTATGAAACGGGTGGTAGTGCCATCGATTGGCAATTCAACCCAGTTCTCTTTCTGAAAATGTGGATCTAACTTCCAAAGAAACGAGGGAACCAAACGAGTAGCATTCGCAGACTTGACATAGACGAGCTTCAGCCTAGGTTTTTTTGCCCAACCATCCATCGAGTTATGACCCAGAGCCGTTCCTTTGTCGTCTGACTTGCCAGTCTGCAACAATCGCCAAACGACAGGAGCCCCAGCATTAATTGGATCAAAGTCCTTTCTATGTCAACATTGCTCATTTACCCAGCTCCAACGTTTGATTACATCAGTCGATGCCAGTGCCGAATGACAAATAAAAGGCGGACTAAATTAAAGCATGACGAAATTTGATCTCAGGCCATGCTGTTGTTTACTCTCCAAGCAGAGGTTGGTGGCGAAAATTGTGACCTTTCTATCATATGTCGTTTGGTGGAGAGTAACGACAGAAAACGGGCATACGATAGAAAGATCACAATGTTCTCCACCAACCTCTGCTTGGAGAGTAATCTTTCTTCCTGGATGGGTTAAACATTTAGCTCTGACGTTCTGAATAGTTCGGACAAGAATACGTAGGACGTTGCGCATGTTGGGAACGAGGCAAATCGATAGGGGACGCTCTTTTACACACTCTTACGAGAAGGCAGGAATAGAAGGTATCCAGGTGGTCTGATCGAGCCACACCTTGGTCAATAGTTTACGCTTTACGCTTTTACGTCAAGTATATATATGGCAGCGAACTTAAACTAACCAGGACGGCACCTACTACCCATGTTAAGTTAGTAGAATGCGCCATAGTTGGCACACGGGGCTCCGAAGGTCAACAAAAAAAAAACCCCACTGTGACAATGAACGCGTGTCTTGGCGCTCTCAAACATTTCCATATTATATAGCACGACAGAGCTACATGCGGTTGCTTTAAGGACTGCAGGGTGCTGATGTATGCACAGGGATTTGACCCCTCTGCTCACATAAAGATGGGACAGTCACATTTTGATTGACTAGTATTGAAGCTATAATGATGTTTACACACACCAATGTTCATTGCAATGGCATTGGCTCTTACATGTGTTGTGATACGGTGAAATTCAAAACAAGAACCAGTTGTATGACACTCACAGTTGTATCAAATTGGTGTAAATGCGGCAAACAAACTAACCAAAAAGTTCGAAAGTAGTATGAAGACCTTTCAATGGAATTCTATCCGATTATTAGCATGTGTACAATAATCCTGGACACATCATCACACATTGTATCTTTCTTTAATAGGTAGATCTAGAGAGATTCAAAATCAAAGCGGTCCATTGAATAAAGGCAATTGAAAAGCCCGCGTCTCGAAACGATTAGAACCCTTTGACCCGAGCCCTCTGCATCAAATTAACCCCGCAAATCCAGCCCTCCTGTGGTCCAGACTTCCCTTCGGCAGAGGATCGGCAGCCAGCCAGCCACGTCACGTTCTGCAACCCCCACAATTCCCCACACAAACCCTGCGTAAACAACCAGTGTTTTCCTGACCTGTTGATGACCTCATGGGTTGAACTTCACAATCCGTCCTTTTCGTCGGGTTCCAAGTCTGACCGGAGTGCTTCTTCCACAGCGAGCTGCAGCCGTTCTGTTTACGAGCACGGGGGAGGGGAGCACTCATCATGGCTCTGTCCTGGTATGTACACAGTGTCAGAAGGTCTTAATTATCAAGGAGAGTCTTTAGCTATCTCTCTCTATATATATACCTCAGCGTGCGCAATCAGTCTAATTATGTTCAGGATTTGTCAACGCGAATAAGCAAATATTTTCCATCTCTGACAGAGCAAGGACGTTAGAGCTATATGGATATGTATGACAGCTGGGCGAACCCTGTAAGGCAGGGTGCGAAAACTTGCAACCCTCACTGCCGCTCAGTGTACACAAGTTACACATTTTCCTTTGCTCTGTCTGGGCGAGAAACACAACGTTAACGTTGTATGCAAGTTTGTGAGAGATTTTCTATAGCAATAGACAACATGAAGCTACCGATAACTATCTGTTTAAGCAGGGTTATAAAATCTCTTTCTCTAGGTTGCTCAGTCAAGTTTCAGGAAGTCGCGGAAAGAGGCCAGGATAGGGTTTTAGGTTTTCCTTACTTTCACTAGCGAGTATGCAATGAAGACGCGACGAAAAGGGTTAGGACTGGCAGATCGGCAGATGTATCATACCCAGCATCAGACACAATGTCTAACAATGGCGCATCCTTTTCTTCCTTTATAGTAGCAACTTCTTACTAAAAGAACCCGTCCCTGCTCACTAGCCAATAATCCATATAATAAATCCCGTTTCCCAAATATTTAATTACTGTATCTTTCGAAGGCCAATTTCTCCTCCGTTCTATATCAAGTTCATTCATTCATTGTCTGACATTGAATTACACGGAACTGTTAGGAATGTCGAGTAGTTTTCTAAACTTGAGACTGACACTAGCAGTATGATAGGAAACACATGCCCTGAGGAGGAAGTAAAGCTGACAATGACTGGGGACGGAACTTCCTTGTTTCCTAGTACTGTGAAACCTTATCGCAGTAGATCTGAACACATCAGCACAGAACGCAAAAACACTCGTCCTTTGTACGTGCCAAGTCCAGGTCAGTTTTCTGTTGTCATCATTTTGCGCTGCTGGCTGAACTCCAGACTTGTCGCTCTAACCGTTGTTCTCAGTGAATGTTGTAGCGAACACAAGCTGACCAAGGCTGGATCATTCAGACACATTCAAAAATTGTCAAAGTCTACAGTGCCATTGACTCATACATACGTAAACACAGTTATATATGTACTTGTTTCTCCCTGACACGCCTACAAAGATCCTAATCTACAATGTACAGTCAAGCAGATCTTTTGGTGGCTACAAGACATTATCAAATTGGCAAGACAGTATCAACTTGGCAGGGCAGTATCCAATACACCACCGTCGTTTGGCTGGCGAAAAAAAAGATACCGGTACATAAAAGAAAGCCCGATAAAACGCCTAAAACACGTCAAAAATAAAAACTTCTGGCTGGAGCGTACAAAGATCCTACCATGTAGGCACGTAGCACGCACGCACTGTGGACATATTTGAACAGCTGAGGCGCGAATGACACATCTAATTTGAACTTGTGAAATCTTACCGTGGCCTGTGCTTACTTTGGAGCTGGCACACAATTCAGGCCAGGGCCGTGGGTGCGAGTATGGGAGCACCGGTAGGATGGCACCCAGACTAACTATTCAGAGCGATGTGACTCAACTTGAACGAATTGTGACACAACACATCAAAATGCACAGAATACTGTATACATGTACATGTAGTATACCTTTTTGTGATGAGATCACCTTCTTAAGCTTGAGCAACACGCACATTATGTTGTGATGTACAGCGATGTCTGGCGAAAACACATACAGTATTTGTGTTTGTCTTTTTCCAACAGGTTATTCTCCCTAAGAGTTTTCTTCCTTATCTCATCTCTATGGCTGGCTGACGGTAAGAACAAGGAGGAGGAGAACAAAATGACCATCAATGAGCTGTACGGCGGCCAGATCCTGTCGCCCGGGTACCCTGACCCGTACGCAGACGACATCAGCTACCTCTGGAACATCACCATGCCCTCATCCTTCCACGTCCAACTCTACTTCTCAGACTTCGACCTGGAGAGCTCCTACATGTGCGAGTATGATTACGTCAAGGTACGCTTTCTTCTTACTGACATGAATCTTATTCTACGAGGGGTTAGATTCTATTTCATAACTTCATATTTTCTGATTTACGAAGCAAAGGGTAAGTGATGTGATGGGCACCGATTTATTTATGAATTTATGAAGGTGCGTCATACGTACGTATAAAAGTATACATTGGCACACACGGCATTGGTCAGACGGATAAACTAGAAAAAGTAGACAGACGTATTTTCTAGTAGACAAGTTGGAATGGAATATCATCTTGGGAGCTTTACAATGTAGACAATTGCATCTCGTTTTAGGTGATGGAGGGAGACAAGTTGGTGGGACTGTTCTGCGGTACGGAGGACACGGATACGGAGGAGGTGCCCGGGGACCGTGTGATAGAGTCCACCGGCAGTCAGCTCAGTCTGGAGTTCAAATCAGACTTCTCCAACGTCGACCGGCACAAGGGATTCGCAGTGCACTATAGGGTGGTCGGTACGTAACTTGGTGTAATCTGTGGTGGTGAATAACATTATAGTAGCGTATACATGCTCAACCGGGACGGGAGGCGACACAGGCTTCCACACACCATTGAACCATTCCCGGAATCACGTGTTCGAATTAGTGGGGCATTTTCCTCCGGACTGACATGTCGACACAGGTTAATCTCCAATCAGATCTTTTGGTGGCTGCAAAGACATTATCAAATTGGTCAGGTTGTATCCATTTGCCAGGCAGTTACCATTTGCCACCCAAAGCAAATGGTAACTGCCTGGCGAATGGGTACTTGCCACCCAAGGCAAATGGTAACTGTCTGGCAAATGGTCTTTGCAGCCACCAAAATATCTGATTGGAGATTAAAAGAGGCGGGCGAAAGTTTGGATTCGCGAAGACTTTATGGTGTTCGGGCAATACGTCTTCTTCAGTGTCTATGTTTTCCTTGGCGATTTTCTCACACTACATACGTTTCCATCGTAGCCTGCTTTGTACACAACAAGAAACGATCAGGTTGTGTATATTAGTGGCATTTGATGGTTATACTGTATCTCTATTGCAGATCGGGACGAGTGTGCAGTAGACAATGGCGGCTGTCACCACTTCTGCCATAACTACATCTCGGGCTACTACTGCTCCTGTAGGGCCGGGTACTGGATCATGAAGGACAGGGAGACCTGCAAATGTACGGCAAGACAACACTCTTCTTTCCACTCACATGCTTCAAAGATTATTTTTCTCATCTCTAGACATTTTCTCCTTTTCAACGCCACATCATTAAAAGGACAATGCTCCAAAACATGTACTACATTAGAAAAATTAGATTGCAATTCCTGAATTTCTTATTTACCTACGAAAAAACAAACTTTCACAGTTGGCTGCGGTCGTCGGGTTCTGACGCAACTATCCGGAACCATCAGCAGTCCGGAGTACCCGCGCCTGTACCCTAAGGTTCTGGACTGTGACTGGAAGATACAGGTCGAACCGGGTTACGTGGTGACGCTGCAGTTCGACGATGACTTCGACGTGGAACAACATCCGGAAGTGTCGTGTCCTTACGACCATCTTAAGGTACTCTGAGAACACTTTCTGTAGTTACGATGATCAGATTACAACCGGAGCTAGTTTAAATCCAACGAGACATTTGCCAATGTTGCCATATAAGTGTATAATCATTTGGTTATGCTGTTATACTCTCCAAGCAGAGATTCAGGTTTCGGCTTATTATGACGTCTTTTAGGCGTTTTTATCGGGATTTCTTTTTTGTTTTTTTTGTACCGGTATCTTTTTTTTTCGCCAGCCAAACTACGGTGGCGTATTGGATACTGCCCTGCCAATGTGATACTCTCTTGCCAATTCGATACTGTCTTGTAGCCACCAAAAGATGTGCTTGGAGATTAATGATGTTAGTGAACTGTTTAATATCAATATGTTGAATTTAATGTTTTACGCAGGTCAAGGCTGGGGATGAGAAGTACGGCCCTTACTGTGGGAAGATGGTTCCTCCCACCATCACATCAACAGACCATAAAATGCACGTGTTCTTCCACTCGGATGACTCCGGAGAGAACAAGGGGTTCAGGGCAACCTACTTCACAACCGGTACGTCAATCATAGTGATGTGACCTCCGGTGGGCGGGGCTTATGTCTTGTAAAACTCATGATATTACTAGTACATGTACCATGTTTTTGACAATATGTATAGAATTTGCAATGTAATCTAAAGGAAAGCTCGATCCAGCGGATCTCTAAATTAGTTAGTAATAGCTGCAAGTACTACTCGCATTAATTCATTAAAAGTTCAAACTGCAACTACAACTACAACTACAACTGTACATTTAAAACTGTCGCATCAACTGGGCTAAATCTTTGTTGATACTCCGCCCTACAGCTAGACCATGCGAGGCGCTGTCAGCACCAGCGTACGGCACCATGGAAGGGTCCAACTTCACCTACTCACAGAAAGTCAGCTTCTCGTGTGGGGAGGGTTACTACCTGGACGGTCCGGACCATCGCGTGTGTCAGGCAGACGGCTCCTGGAGCGGCGTCCAACCTACCTGCGAACGTAAGGCAGCATCTCCACGCAGCGTCCATAGCCAGTACTGCAGGACGTCTGTAAACACGTATAAAAAACCTTGTGACCGTTGCATCCATTATGATATTACTAAGCTAATGACTTGACATGACGTTAAATCATGCTAGCACGACAACGCCATGCTTAGCAACGTAAGTTTTTTAAGTAACTTCCTGTGTCTTTTGTGGTCTGTGGTTAGGACATTCCTCCACCCACGTGCTGTCATTCGTATGTGCGAACACAAAAGTAAACACAAACAAACACGGCCGTATACAATACCTCCCTACACGGAGGCAAAGATATCTCTAAGTGTAGGAACATTGAACCAGAGTTCCTTTCAGAAGGGTGAAGTTTTGTTTTTTATTACATTCAACTTCTGTTTGCTATCCTGAAAATTATGATTACCCTGTACATTGTACATTCGCCAAGTTTACAATGCTTGAACAAACAATAACAAATCTTCATATTTGTTCCTCTGCAGTTGTTAACTGTGGTTCTCTTCCCAACATCTCGAACGGCGAGATCGAGGTTGACGGGAACTTCTCGTACGCGGACATCGCCATCTACAGGTGTGACCAGTTCTACGAGATGGTTGGGGAGGGAACGAGATTCTGTGAGGCCGACGGGAAGTGGACTGGGAACGAGCCTAGCTGCAAGCCAAGTGAGTTACCTTTTAAGTACAGTAATAATACATACTAGGATACTATTTAGTACTCATAAGATCCTTACTAAAGGCAACATCACGCTGTCACTTCTATACGTTACCTAATGGATAGAAATGTGATGGGAACCAAGAAAAACGAAACCTTGATAAATGTAGAATAAGTCAATCAATCAATAAATCAGCCAATGAAACAATCAGTCAATCCAGCAATTAACGAATAGTTAACAGGTAGACCAGTCAGTCGGATACAGTGTAATTTTCTGCCTGGGAACCCAACGGTGGAACCTACGGCACAACCTCTTCCTTCTGATTTGTTTCTGTCAAACCATACCTTGAACGGCGCTATCGCTGAGTGGTGATCGTTCCAGCCTCCCTCTACTGCTCCCTTCCATCTCCTTCCATCTGACTGACTGTGACGTCTTCTTTCCCGCTGCAGTCTGCGGAGAATCCAGCTTCCCGTCCCGAGACAGGATCGTCGGAGGAGGGCCGTCCAAGAAGGGAGCCTGGCCCTGGCAGGCCATGGTCATACACCAGGGGGCGCCTCGCATACGGAAGCCGTTCTGTGGCGGCGCTCTGGTGGACAAGAAGTGGATCCTGACGGCGGCCCACTGTGTAGGAGAGAACGACATCCTGCCCACCGGGTACTTCAACGTAAGTCTTGGGCTGCACAAGCGGAAAGAGCCAGACGACAACGTCGTTTTCCCGGAGGTGGAGAGGGTCATCCGACATCCCGACTGGGACAAGGACAACTTCGACTCCGACATCGCCTTGCTGGAACTGAAGGAAGAGGTAGAGCTCACGGACTACATCCGGCCTGTATGTCTGCAGAGGTCGGGCAGGCAGAGAAGCGCGCAGGATGTGCAGGAAGGGCGGGCCGGTGTGGTGACAGGCTGGGGCAGGACTTCTAACCTCTTTGGCTCAGAAGCAAACACTCTGCAAGAAGTGGAGGTACCAGTAGTAGACCAGGAGGAGTGTGTCTCTGCGTACGAGGGGGACTACCCGGTGACAGGAAACATGTTATGTGCGGGACTTCGGATCGGCGGGAAGGACTCCTGTGATGGGGACAGCGGAGGGCCACTGCTGTTCCAGGACCCGGACACCACCCGCTTCTACGTGGCTGGTCTCGTGTCTTGGGGTGAGCCCAGCGAGTGCGGCAGGGCTCGGAAGTACGGAGTGTACGCCAGGGTGGAGAACTTTGTGCAATGGATCAAAGACACCATAGCAGAAGAGTAGATGTAATGACCGAACATTCCCCATGTTGCCAAAGCAACCGGAGAACACCATCGACATGGCTAAATTGTACGAAAGACCAAAATTACACAATCAACTGCAATAATACACAACTAAGGAACGTAGCAGTCCCCAGTAAATTTACGTGACGTCGTGCAATTTGTACTGTCAATTGCCTCCTGTGAACGCAAACGAATAAGGCATGATAAAAGTTAACCAGTTTTACTGTGATTTTAAATAAAAGAGGTCTGGCTACATTTCTCAGAGAACTGCTGATACCAGCTAAAACTATGAATTTGACCATAAATACTCGTGTTTCAATTTTGTACTGGAACATCAGATTTGTATTAATGATTTAAAATGTTGTTACGATATTGTGGTATAGGGGATTGACGATACGAATGAAGTCATAATGGTTCATAATAAATGCTTTTATGAAGTGACTGTTGTTTTCGTTATTATGAATGAAGGGACAGTGGACATTTTTTTTTATTTTAGGCAGAGAGCTGAAGGGCTGACCCTTCAGTCTCGTGGCTCTACACATAACCCACACCTCCTGCCTAATCTGGTTATCTGAACGAGACTTGTTCACGTCCGTTGGGTTCTAGTCTGGATGCCAGACTTGTCAGGGACAGTACACAGGCCAGACCCTCAGGTAGACCCTGAACAGGGTCTAACCGATGGGTGTCTATGGCTCCTTGGAGCCGAGGAGCCAGCGTGTATACTGGCCCATGCAATAGTCTGGCACCCAGGCTAGTTGTGTTCCCACTGAGCCCGGTCAGCTCTGTTTCAGCCTGCGGGAAGCCTGAGTTCGTGACCCGGGGGAAGCTGGTGGGAGGGCGGCCGGCCATGCGCGGTGCGTGGCCCTGGATGGCCATGCTGCACAGGACACCGAGAGGCCCGTTTTGTGGAGGGACACTTTTAGGTATTTACTCACAAAATCTCATGTCACTTTATGTTAAAGCAGATATGTTATGAAAAGAATTCCATTTGTGTGTGTGTTAAAAAAGAGTATGAGAGAGAAAAGCGATTCAACTATGGACTTTCAGAGGAGAGCGTTCAAACTCTAAAATTAGTGCGTTTTTGCTTTAAAGATTGAAAGAGAAGCAAGTACTGTAAGTCCTTGGTTGCTTGGGCTAGGTAACTCTATGAACTTCCTTAACTTGTAATTGTAGAACATGTCAAATATCAGAGACACAATTTATTCTGTGCCATCCGAACGAGACCAAACGGTAAATGTACATGAACTTCATTTTTTTCGAAAAAAGTCGCACACCTACATCGCTACTCTTGTCGTGTTCCAGGGGACCAGTGGGTTCTGACGGCGGCCCACTGTTTGGTCAGTCCTGTCACGTCTGATCCCATCCTGAAGGACTCCTTCAGCGTTATACTGGGTAGATATACATATCTTACTCATATTCAAGCCAAGGTACCGTGTAATGGCAATGCGTTTCTTGAATGAGAAGATGAAACACGTATGATTCGATGTTTTGTAGTCAACGTAAAGCTGGTGGGCCGCCACCTGCTAGAGCGAGCTTTTGCCAATCTTCATGTACACGTTGCTGTCTTGGCGACTGCGATCGAATCGTATTCAGCAACGGATCGTACACTCAAACCAACATATGGAGGAGATAATGCAAAAGTATTAACTGGTTTATGCGTACTTGTGTACCAGGAAAACACAAGGCACGGGACAAAGACACGACTGAACAGACGGTGCAGGTAGCACAGATAGTCGTCCATCCAGCATTCAACTTCACAACATTCCTTGCTGACATAGGTAAGTATCGCTCAGTACGTAAGTTCTGGCCTCCCCTTCCATTCCAAACTCAACTCAGAAACTCCTGTCCTACCTTACTTTTTAAATCTGCAGACGAGGAAAGAGTACTAGTTATTGCATGGACACTAACAAAACGGCCTTTTGCTGGTGGTATTTTATTGATGGTAATAAATCAGGTATTAGATATTTTTCTGTGCCAATTCGCTCACTAACCAGGTACACTTTTTGCAGCCCTTTTGAAGTTGGCGAGTCCAGCTCGATTGAACCCGTATATAACACCGATCTGCCTGTTGAGCGAAGAAGAGGCGACCGCTACTCTCGTACCCGGCAGGGAAGGCGCGGTGACGGGATGGGGACACTCGGACCAAGGCTTCATAGCTAACGAACTCAGAGAGGTAGAGTTTACAACTAAGGTGTTTTAACTGTAAATCTCCTAAAGAAGTGGTGGATGTTCAACAAACCGACAATACATCTAAGGCATTTGTTACCCAAAAAAGTTAAACTGCACCGATCAAACTTTGATATCCAATCGTTTCCTATGACCTGGCGTTACCCACTATGGTCGTCACGTTTCCGAAAGTCACGTGAGTTACTGAAGAAGCTAAGGCAGGGGAGTTGGTTGAAATATGTTAAGAGGACTTTAAGTTGGTAAGTATTTTAACTTTGATCACGATACAAATGCACCTACTACATGTACCACTACATTTGAGCAAAGTTTTAGAAGATGCAACTTTGTTCTAGGCGTATTTATGGTACATTTTGTACTTGGTTACAATGTCTCAAAATACCCTGCCATCTACAGGTTTTCCTACCCCTGGTCGACATCAACACTTGTAACAAGACCTACGACTTCACGGTGACGTCAGACATGATCTGTGCGGGGTTCCAGGAGGGAGGAAAGGACGCGTGTCGGGGGGACAGCGGAGGCCCCCTGGCGTTCTTCGAGAGAACTGCAGAAAAGTGGGTCCAGGGAGGGGTTGTGTCCTGGGGCTGGGGGTGTGGTAGGAAAAACAAATACGGGGTGTACACAAACGTCATCCAGTACCTGCCATGGATAGATGAAGTGATGTCTGGTGTTGCGTAATTCTTAATGGAAAGTTGTCTATTTTGCAGATGCTTGTGCAATGTGCGAGTTCACTATCAGATAGGCAAGTTGACTTTAAAAAGAACACTTGGAATTAGATATGCATTGCTTATGCCAGGGCTTGAAAAGTCACTTGATGTATGTGTCTGCAAAGCTGGTACGATGAAATCTGTAGTACATTATAACATGCATGAAATGTTTTCACACTCACTATAAGGTATACATATGTGCACAGCATATACTTATGCATTGATGATTTAATCTCAATTATAACATTCCTAATTCTGTACCCAAAGGGACTATTCTACAGTAGTTATAAAAGACTACCTGCACATTGTATCAAATACAACAATGGTAAACAGCACTTTCTGTGATATTTCTTGATTGACATCATGAGAAGAGTACATTTAATTACGTTTAAAAATGTTTACATTGCAATAAAGTCTTATGTTGCTATCATTTGTGTTACTCTGGACTGACACTATGTGAAAAATCAAAAAAAAATTATACCATAAATGTATGAACTGTTGTGTGATGATAAGATTTACCAGGTGATATCTGAAGGGCAGTATTATAAGATTGGTCCAAAACATCAACTTAAAAGGCAGGTTTGTTCAAGGTCAAAAGTAGCTAGAGTCCTGGGCTGCCTCTCTTCAAGTTGACCTTCAATGTACAATAGGTCAAAACTACATATACTGTGCGGTGTGTTTATCACCACAGTTTGGACCAATTATCCATGTTCTCATCAACACTAGTATCACCAGCACGTTGGCAGAACTTACTGTACCTGCGCGAAACCTAGGTTTTTCACAGTTTTCAGTTGCAGATGATATCTTTTCCAACACAACATTTGAAAACTATAGACGGTATACGTATGCCATACTTAAATACACGAATGTGACCTTAAATGAGATGTTCTGCCAAAATGCAATGCACAATAAATTGCAGGTTTTGTGCAGGCGCAGTACGTTCTGCCTAAGTAATAGTATAAACTGTGTTATCTCCTGATTCAATCTCAGTCTTCCCTGGAAGAATTTTTCAGTTCAGATGATTTAAGTTATGATTTGCCTAGATTCTCATGATTAACCTTACCTCTATATACCTATAGTCCCCTCAGTCATTGGACAGAGGTGTAAATGGCACAAAACTGTCCCAAAGAGGATCCCAACATGCAGAGGAATCATGAGGTCCGACAGTCTGATCAGATATCTCTACAGACTGGCTGTCAGAGGAAACAAGCTCATTGGATTCATGGAAGCTGGTTTCCACCTGGTCAACACTTTTCTGAGAAGTACAAGCAGAAGTGAAAACATTTGATACTGATGCTGTGTCGTGCTTCACATCTGCAAGAATATCGCCAACATCTTTCCCTCTGTTTCCTTCCCCAAGTTCCTTGTTGCTGTCTTCCTCTGAGGCTGCATATCCTGTCTGATCCTCAGTTTTCTGTGGGAAACTTTGCTCTGCTGACTCACTGCTGCTACCATCGTTGGTACCTTCACTGATATTTGAAACATGGCTGCTACTTTCACTACTGCTAACCTCTCTATATTCCTCACATGCCTGCTGGGAAATAACACATTGATGATACCAGTTTTCTCTGTACTTTTCCTCAGCATGTGTTGCCATCCCTGGTACTTCCTCCATCCACAGATTGCCCACTTGTTGTTGACAAGCTGCCCTTTTTATCCTTTTGCTGTTTCTGTCACTCTCCCTCCAAGCCTGTTTCTGCTCGTCTGAGGCCATCTCCCTCTTCTGTCTTTTCCTATAGAAGTCGTAAATAAAGTGAAGTGTTTAATGACCAACAAATGTTTACCAGAATACAACAATGTTCTTAAAACATTAATATTTCACATGTTGGAAGCATTAAAAGCTCTTACCAACACTGTTGTGACCATAGTAAACTCATCAGAGTTTCCTATTGGACTATCAAAATTTGTCTTCACTTTATTTGCATATCAATCAACAGTTCATGGTTATATATTGCTGAAGTCGATTTGTCTCCAGAGTCACTGACGAAAGGTAGTGGATGCTACCTGAAACGTCTGACCGTTTCCAAAATCATATCCAGTTGCTTGTGTAACTGCTTTTTGGTGTAAACTCATCAGGTTCAGAAATCACTGGGACAGAGGTCTGGTGGCCACAGGTGTAAGCTAAGTAAAAACATGTTTTACCTGAGTTTCTCCCTCTCCTTGATTCTTTCCCTGTCTTCAGCACTCATCTCCATTCTTTTCAGCCTGGTCCTGACCCTGTTTTTCTCCTTCTCTCTCTCCCGTTCTTCCTCCGTTTGTCTCATCCTTTTCCACCTCATCCTCACCCTGCCCTTCTCCTTCTCAAGCTCCCTAGCATCTGGTGTCGCTGTCTGCCTCTTGAGAGCCATCCTATAAGGAACAGAATTACTAGTACTTCATATGGAATTTAAATGAATTTACATGTCCTTTTACAGAATCCAGCAGTCAAAGATGTCAGTTTATCCATAATGGCTCAACTTAAAAGAAAATTTAACCCTCTCTATCCTAAGACCACATAATTGCTACCCTGGAGCCCAGAGTTAGCTTATAAGCTACAAGCCCCATGGTAACTCTGGGCTCCAGGGTACATAATTGCAGTAAAATTTCAACTTAGAAGACAGCTGAGATAAGGTTAAAGGTGTGATGATACAAGAAATACAGCATACAGCCATGCCGACAAAGACCAATTTGAGAGAAATCTTTTGTCTAAGAACATTCCTGTCCTGTAATGTCAGTAGAATAACCCATTCATTCAACAGGAACTCCATACCTTATCTTTGCTATCTCCCTTTCCTTCTCCATGTCCTGTGTGGGTGCTATCAGCATCCTCAGCATGTTTCTTATCTTCATCCTTTCCCTCTTGATGGCAAGATGTATCTCTGGACAGTCCTGTCCTTCTACCAAAGCTCTCAGCCACGTCACCTTTTGTATCACCTCTGTCAGAGCAGCAGCTCCTTGAGAAAGTATACTTGACTGCTGTTGTGCATCTGTATGTTCCAATGATTGTGCAACCTTGAGGCTATCATGTAAATGCTGATCAACAGCTGAAGCTCTGCAGTTGTCAGCAAGATCTATCACTTCTTGTTTCACGATTACTGGTACATCACTGCTGGAGTCAACATAAGAACTGTTCTCTAGAGAAGCATTGTCACTACTCTTCATCTCCAACTGCTCTGACTTTTCCATTACCTCTGTATGATGATGCGCATCTCCAGGAGAGGACGGCCCTGGCTGATGCTCAGGCTCTGTGCACTGTGAGGAGGATGCAGCATCTGTGGTCTCCTGCAAGTCACCTTCAGATCTGCAGTCGTCTACAGCTTTTTGATACACTATGACATCGTTGATCAAGTCACCACTGGAGTTGTTCATCGTCTGCCATATGATGTCATGAACTCTTGTAATTTCTGAATCCGTGACCAAATTAGCACCACGCATGAAGGTTAGCATGTTTTGCACAGATTTGACTGCATCTGACATAGTACAAGTCTTGGCCTCCTCTGTAGTGGCTTGTACTGTATTCGGTATTGGAGTTTGATCTGTTGTAGAGTTCTGATCAGAATCTGGGGGCATCCCAACCAGCAGTGCTTCGATGCCGGAGTACAACTTGTCAAATAACCGGTACTGCCCGGCTTTCACTTCCCTGTCTTCTCTTTTCCTGAGCCTGTCTCTCTCCCTCCATACAGCTCGTTGTTCCTCGCTGGCATTCTGTCGGTACATCATTTTCTGCATCCTGTTCTTCTCGCGCAGATCTATTAGCTCATCGTCTGACGCACAATTCCTCATCATCTGTTTTGTGAGCCTGTCTTTTTCTCTCTCCTCTGCTTTTTTCTCCTCAGACATGCACTTTCTCCTCTGCCTTGCTTGTAACTTCTGCTTCTCCCTTATTTTTGCTCTCTCCTCTTCTGAGAAGTTTTTACGTTTTTCTTGCATGCGAATCCGGTTCCTTTCCCTCCTGAAAGCCTCCGTGGGTACCACTGCAGTGTGCTTCTTCTGCACATGTGCCTGGAGCAGTCTGGGTGATTCATGCAGGCTCTGGCAGTGCTCACACACAAACTGGGCCTGGCACGAACCTGGAAGAAGAGTGATGTCAAGTCAGGTACAGACTAGAGAAGGAACAAAGGTACCGAAAATAATTTCATCAGGTTGGTAGAACATAGGATATTTTCTCTGAAGCTTCTCTGAAGCTCTGAGGAAGGTGTCTGATAGACTCGAAACGTAAGCAAGGTAGGAAGAATCCCTGGTTGTGTATAAGAAAATCCCAATGTCCTAGGAACAAAGGTAGCCTGCAGGATTGGGGGACTCATTTCTACAAAAAATTTCACCTACATAACCAAGCAAAATCTGTGCTCATATCTTGGGCTTACTGTATATTTTCCTTGCTAATGCTACCTTTTCAGCTTTTTGGTACCTAGCATGGAGACTTAGGAAATATTACCTTAACAGCTGGAATTCTATGTCATCTCCCTCCCAAGTGGTATGTCGGAATTCATTTGACAGGAAACTTTCGGAAACTTCTTGCTTAGGTACTTTAAGAAACAACTTCTTGCTTAGATACAGACTCCTTTCACCAGTATTTCCCATGAACATTGCCACATAATGAAAAAAAAACATACAGCAGAATACTTGAATGACTGACATATTTTATTAAAAACTATTAAAAAAACTACAAAAACTTATGTTCTGGATCTACAAGGACACCCATAAAACAATACTGAGTTACTAATGCATTGGTGGGCATTGATACTTGTTACTACAAAGTTGAGTACAGTAACTGTTTTCTCATAAAGGTTTGTACTTGAAAAATGAAGACAGCCCTCAGAATGTTTGAATGGAATTCAGGAGTACATTTTGTATTTACATCTTTCTACAAACGTTTTACAACCTGGAAGTCTTGAAGTTGAAAGAAGGTTTGTTTTACATAAACGAACAAACATGCCAGAACTGCTTTTTGTTACTCCCCACAAAGGCCACTTTATCTATGCATAAACACTTATGGCATTCTCTAATACTTTTTTTATAGAGACTTCATTATCTGATGTGAAAGGATAGAAGAGCAACAAAAGCTAATAGATGCTTTATATGTAATGACGGTTTCATGTCCATTACAAACATTCTCTCATTTTGCTACATACTTTTTACAGCCTTGACTTGCAGCAACTAAATTAAATATTACTGGGACATGTGCACTGTCCCCCTATCAACAGAGTGGTCCATTCTTAACAAAGCAACAAACTCTAGTGACACATCTTAGCATTGGAATACTACTGAAACACATCACTATCAACAAAGTTATATAATTACATTGCTTCACAAAATCTGCAAATCATGTTTCAGTTTAAAACTGAAAGCGCATGTCTGTTTCAGTTAACTCTCTGTGTTTAAGGCATGAAATTGCAACATATTCTGTGAGAGGTCTCTGTCTTCATGCCTCCTTTGGCTTGGCTCCACATTGCTTGGTTCCACATTCCCTGCAGACACAGTGTCTTCGCTCGTGTTGCTTTCAGTGTCCTCCCAGTTTTTTAGAGCTGCCATTAAGTCGTCTGCTATTGTTCCCCCACCACTGCTGCTCTGTCCCTGTGATTTCAGGTAAGATTTCACCAGTCTTCTCTGTCGTGCATGTAGCCTGGCCTTCTCTCTCATCGTCTCACGCTCTGCCTCAGTCATGTTGTCACGTTTCTGCCTCATTCGAACCCTGGCTTTCTCCTTCATCTTCTCCTTCTCTGGTTCAGGCATTGTGGCCGTTTTCAATCTCTTCGCCAGGCGAGCTTTTTCTCGTACCTTGTCCCTTTCCTCCTCTGTCATTGTCATCCTCTTGTTTCTCATGTACACTCTTGCTCGTTCCCTTTCTTTCTCCTTCTTGTCGTGGGCCAGATTGTGAAATTTGTTTCTTTTCGCTAAACGAGCCTTTTCCCTGATCATCTCCCTCTCCTCTTCAGTCATGTTGTTCCTCTTCTCTCTCATCCTTTCTCGGGATCTTCTTCTCCTCTCCTCTGCGGTAATTGTCTTTTTCTTTCTCCCGCTGAGAGCACCTCGCCAGTATCCTGGATTGGAGAGAACAACTGTGTGATGTTCCTCCACGTGTGCTGCAAGGCCGGAGGGTGTTTCAAACAAGCTTCGGCAGTGTTCGCAGACAAACCATGAATCCTGACTGCAATCTGAAATGAGAGGAGGCCTACATAAGGCTTTTGCTGTCCATTCAATATTCAGCCTAACCCACTGTATTTGACATCCCTAAAACTTATTGAAACAGAGTTCCAGTTTTCGGATATTTTTTAGTTAAAAGGATACTGACTGGGTACTATGCACTTTGAGAAACATAAGATAAATCATAACACACTAAAATGCAACCTACTAACTAATAGTCAATCTTTTCTTTCAGGTATGCAAATTGTAAAATTACCCATGATGTATCTTGTTTTGTAGCTGTACATTCCATCATTGGTTAATAGCACTTCACTACCTTTGCTTAGCTGTCTTATAGTACAAAGCCTTGTTATGGGCAAACCCAGAAAGACCATTCAAAGGTTAGTGCAAAGATCCATTCAAGCTGGAAATTGGACTCTTGAAAATGATCAGAATAAGGAATACGCACATCCTTTTAACTTCAGTATACACTGTTTATTGACTATGGTGAAGGTTGTATATTTTCTGTATTACAAACCCTTTGTTGCTATATTTGTCTGTTACTCTCTTCAGAACTGTGCCCCTGTCATTGAGATTGGGTAAGATTGCATGGTTACTGATATCATTTTATTTTCAAAATCATCATTACAACTGGCAGTTTTCGTATTCTAACATTTTTTTTCTTTTTAGCTTTCCTACTGGATTATATCATTTGTTATATCATTTGTTGCTGAACTAGCCTAAATTAAGTAAGTACAAATCATATTTCTGAACCAAAAACCACTAAGGACTGATATCATCTAATTGTGGTAGGGAACATCATATTTTGCTTTATTCTGTGAATGAAAAAAAAATGGTCATGAGCAATAATATAAATCAAATGACTCAGAATAGTAGTGTCATCTTTGAGGAATTCTGTAGTGAATCTCATTTGGTTAACATTATTTCATTGTACTACATATTGTAGGCATTCATTCAAACTACATTTGCACATGTATGCCTGAAGACAAAAATATTCCTCAACATTACCTAAGAGTCCACAGGACGAAGTATATATGGTACCACATGCATATCTTTCTCAGACTTTTTGCATGTAGGATTTTAATCAGTACAATTTCAATAGTCTCCATTAGTAGACAGGTAGTATATGTTGTTTATTTAATGTGCAAAGTTGTGCATAGCTGTACAAAGCGTCAATCAAAAGAAATGCTTCCCCTTTTAACTACCGGTATCTGTACCCTAATATTACTTCCTCAATTGCTTTTAGTTTACAGTTTCTTCAATTTCTTTGCTTTAACTTTCATTGTCGTCTGTTCCACCACTCCCCACCATTCCTACATTATCCTGGTCCAAGTGTAAAAGCCTGTGACGCTGCAGCCCGGCAGACGACAGGAACTTCTTGCCACAGACATCGCAAGACGTCGTACCTGACAGGACGAGTTTGGAGCGGTTAGACAGTTTTTTTCTTGATGAAATAACAGTGGATCCTTCTTGTGATGAACTAATAGATACTGATGAACTATTGGCTAAAGTCAGATCCATTGGTGCCATCTCTCTGTCCCTTGCTTTCTCATTGTTCTTACTGGCATTCTCTTCTCTCAGCTGATATTGCCTTAACAACATCTCTCCATTATTACCATCTTCTTGAGTCAGGTTCTCACCTTCTAAACCATTCTGTTCCCCAAGTTTAGAACCACCCATCAACTTGAAAATGTCCATGAAAATTCCTTTCCTACCCTCACTTGGAATGTACTTCCCTGGGTCTGATATTCTTTCTTTCCCTTTCTTCTGTTTCAGATCATCTTCCTCAGAGAAACTATCTACAGCTGCTTGCAAGTCTGGCTCTGTAGTATCTAATTCTTCACTGTTGTTATGTACTACCTCTTTCATGGTAGGAAAGTGAGTTTTTCCCTCCACACTAATCATAGAGGGATATTCTTTAGACCATGTAGATGATTGCCTGACTGAGCCATTGTCATCTTCTGTCTTTCTCCTCTTCAGTCTCTTTGGTTTCTCAACTCCCCCATCTAGAATGGTGGTGGTTGGCTGTTCCTCTACTTGCGTGTTGGAGTACATGTATGAAGGATAGATGTTTGGAGTGGCTTCAGTGTGCATGTATCGGTAATGGCTCTTCAGGTGGTGTTTCATGCCGAACCGTTTCCCGCATATCGGACAAACGTACCTCTGCTCGTGCGACCGCCTGTGCCTGTCCCTCTCCTTGGCATTCTTGTACTCTTTCTCACAAACATCACACTTGTACACCTCGTCCCGATGGGTGTACTTGTGGCGGTTCAACCCCGAGTAGGAGAGAAATTCCTTCCCGCATACTGGACAGAAGCACACAGGTATACCTATATGTACTGAAGCTGTGTGTTCTCTCAGTTTACGCTGCTGGAAGCACCCAAAGTTACAAATCTCACACCTGAAGGGATAGTTGTCGTTATGGCCCTGCATGTGCAACTTGAAAACTTTTTTATTCTTAAACTTCTTCCCACACCCTTCTACCGGACAAGCCATCTTGTTCTCGTGGTCTTTACCGTCTTTGTCCATGTTTTCAATCTGCTGCATGGTGGCGTCATTGCACTCGTTATGCGCCTTCATGTGGAGTTTGAACACCTTCTTTGCTTTGAATGTCTTCCCACACCCTTGTACAGTACACTCATACCTGGTCTCCTTCTTTACTTGACTTCCTATGTCTAAAACATTAGGAGTGGCAGCATCCAAATGAGCTCCATCTAATGTACTGACACTACATAAGCTATCGTCTGTTTGCATTTTGTTATCACCAGACTCATGTAGTGAAGGGCTATTCTCTGTACCACATGTTCTCTCCTTTGATTTCTTGCTTGAAGCAAGTTTTCTTTGAAGCCGTAAACTTTTACGTCCTTTTTCCTTAACAAAATTATCACTTTTCTTATCTAAGTCACTGGACTTTTTGTCTATCCCAGCATTCCCTTTGCTACTAACCCTTGACCTTTCAACAGTTTGACTTTTACCTTTGCTAGAACTTGGATTTCTAACTATGCTAGGGACTTCTTTGGTTACTTCCTCCATACACTTGTCCCAGTCTGACTTCACCTCTTCTGCTAACATTTTATGCACCACTTTAAGATGTGTCACTGCGTGGTGCTTCCAAACAAAGGTAGCCGAGCAAACTTTACAGGCAAAGCTCAACTGGTGAGTCCTCTTGTGCTTCTCTTTGTCTTTCTTGTTCTTGTAGACCTTATCACAGTAATCACAAGGGTGCAAGTCATTTTTATGGAGAGATTCGTGATGACGCAGACCTGTGAATGTGACAAACCCCTTTTTGCAGACACTACAGAAACAGATCGGTGTTCCAGTGTGCTTGCAAGCTGTGTGCTCCTTCAGTCTCCTCTCTGTAAAACAGCCAAAGTCACAATGCTCACAGCGGAATCTGTAGTCACTCTTGTGCTCCCTCATGTGTAACGTCCATCCTGTCCGACTTTTGAATGTTTTGTAGCCACACTCGGGCTGGTTGCAGTAGTACTTAACATTTGTGGCTTCCGTTGTGGACAGTTCTTCATCTTCCTCTATTTTTGGTGTGCTATGACTGTCCCCTACTAAACTGTGGTCAACTGTAACATCATCAACATCTGTCCTTTCAATGTTTTCTGATACCAAATTATCCCGACCCTGCATCTCATGTGACTTGATATAATTTTCTGTAGTGTTGCTCTTGCTGTCATGTTGGGATGGATGTTGATCTGTCTTGTTCTTGAAAAAAATGCCAGAGTCGTCTGCAGGGCAAAGGCAGTCTGTGTTTTCCTCTGCATCTTTTGGACTGTATGTCTGTGCTACTGCCTCTTCATCTTCCAACTCTGTGATTTACAAAGAAAAAGAAAACTGGGTGAGACTGTTTATTATAGGATGAATCAATGATAGAATAGTGCCATACATATCATTGCTGCTTCTACATGTACACTAACTAGTACTGATGTCTAAACCTTGCAACAATTCCTTAATGGGGGCGCCATGTGTATTGTAAGGGTTCATTTTGAACAGAAGTTTCAGAGAAAATGGCAGCAATAAAACCAGTGAACTTTCAAGGATAGCAGCCCCCATGTAAGGATCATGAGCAGGCATGGACACACTAACAATTAGTCTTCAAACTTCGGGTTTCCAAGAAAAATTCTAAGCCATCGACATGCATAACTTCCTTACTTTTTCACTGAATAATCCTTAGTATTACTAATGTTGTAAGATACAGTTTCCAAGCTAGAATCAATATCGATATAGTATGAGAACTACTGTAGAAGTACTACTTGAAGATTCAAATTTTTCAATATTCGAGCTAACTGATACTACTTCTATTGTACACCAGGTTGGAAAATGAGTCAGGAAACTCACCAACAAAGTCCACTACCTTCTACATTTGACTGAAGATAAAGTAAAGACTGAAGCCTGGCTCACCTTCCTCAACAACCATGCTATCCCGGGGGCCGCCAGCTCGAAAATACCAAATCTGATTTCATTGCTGCCCCTTCCTCTGAATCACACGACTGAGGTAAGTAGCAAGTCGGTCGAAAAAAATTTAAAACTGTACAACAGCCAGTAACATACTAGAGAGATTATAAATGCCATTACACATGTACAAGGATTGTTCTTTGTACATGTTGGTGGCCAATATACATTGTACAAAGTACTCAATAAACACAATGTGTCCATTACGCTTACATGTGATGATGACAAGATTTGTCTACTAGTATTACTAAGCATTCTGTACTACTTATACAGCATTGTTAAAGTCCGAGTAAGGCTTATTGAACCCTGGACTTTTCTAAGATCTGAAAAAGATATACCAGTAGATTATGCAACTGAGGTACCAAGTGTTACATTGCGTCCGAGTTTTCCAGGCACTGTACAACCACTGGTGATCTTCCCAATAAATGTCCTTGTTTCATGTGTAGATGGGGGATCGGACAGACTAAGAACAGTAGTTGCTGTGCCCGTAAAACATTCTTTTAGAAAAACTAACACTATATCTCTACCTTGTCTAGATTTTACGTATTGTACCATTGTTTCTGTTTGTTTATATTCATCTAACATTATGCATTACTTACACGTTTTAAGCTTTAGACTCTAGTAATGCTGAAAGATGCAGCTTTATCGCTCATTTCATGCATGTTATCCTTAAGTAGTTAATCTTAATATCCTTCTGTGCTATTGAAGGCGTTGTTTTTTAAGAAAAAGGCATGAAAACTTGAAGTTGAAGAGGTGACATTTTCCCCTACCTATATCACCCATGGTCTCAGGTCTGGATGACTCCTCTTCATCAGTACTGGCATGGGAGGAGGCTGCTTCTGTTGGCATGGCAACCGTATCTGGAGATTCACTCCAGGAGGAAGCCTGATTGTCACCTTGTGCACCCTCCACCTGTTCCTGCTATGAAGAAATGTGATAGATATTTTGAAACAATAAAATCAGAATCTGATAAATCTTATTGCTCTCTGGAGAACTTTATAATTGCAGACACCATTAATCACAAAGTTTCCGTAGATCCTATTTTGTTAATTTTTAATCCGAGCAAAAGACACTTGTACACGTCACGCATGTAAATCAGTACCAGAGAATAAACAAGGATAGCAACATGGCGATTCCTCAACTCGAAGACAAGTCTGACCCCAAAAATGTGCCAAGTTTAGTTCCGAAAAAAACTCAGATGCCCCTCAAGAAAGTTAGAAACAGTTTTGAGATCTGCACCTACTGGTTAAATCTGAAAGCATATACTGCAAACTGTTCCAGCAACGAGGAAATCCGGATTTTTCCTAGCCAGGGTGTGGCTGTCTGGTGCCAGTGGCGCACAAACGCAAACATGGCAGACGCGTACTTCACATCGCTTTCTATACCAATATTCCACCAGCTTTGAACTGTGATTTCCAACGCTAAAAACTAACCAACTAACTAAATGTCTGCATGTACATGAAGTGCAGTGAATGCTGTATGAGAAACAGAAGTTTGAGAGGCCGTTATTTGATAGATTTAGAGGCAAACCGACCACCATGACCTGGGTGGCGTGAACAAAAGGAGGAATTTTAGACGACTCCGGAGTTCGCGTAAGATTCCCACGAGCCCCAAATGAACTTGAAAAACGACACTATCCTTACCTTGTTCGAGCCATCTTGCTCCAGACGAGCTGGAACGCCTTTCTGTCGCATTTTGTGCCGAAATTTGGCGGCAGCTGGGCCGTGAAAGACAACCACAGTCGCCCACCGCGCCGCACAGACAAACACACACACTGACGAAGAGACAACGCCAAAACTCGCGGAAGAGGCGAACCTCGCGAGATTTTGCGAGATTAAGACTACGGTGCACTCACTTGCACTCACTGGAGTCGGTGTAAATTAATCATTATATGACAGGTGGAAAGTTGTGTTGTATTTATGCAGGAATGATTAACGGACAGGAATGCCTGAAACTCAACAAATTTTTTTTATTAATCTCTTTCTAGACAGCACCACTGAACATGAATATTGACAATAGATGAAACAAATAAATTACTTTCAAACTGTCAAACTTTAACAAGCGTAAATGCAGTATTCCTATACTGAACATCACAAAGTGTAACAGAGCCAAACAGTTGCCAACAACATTGTCCTTTCAAAGAGAAACGAAACTATCTTTGTCAAACATCTCAAATGGCTGATGGAACTTGAAGTTTCTGTCAAGAACCTGAACAGGGTAGTTACTAAGTATAAGACGTTCTTCAAATTCTGTATCAAAGTTTGTTTCACCAAATGGTAACAAATTTGTCTTTTTTTTAATGGCTAGGCTCTTAATTTCCAATCCCACACTCTTATTGAAAAGTAAATAAATAAATAAATAAAATAAATAGATAGATAAATGCCCAAATCAAGGGGATTCTAGTGCTAATAACAACAATTAAGCCTTAATACTACCTTGGCATAAGAGGCAATGGAAATCTAGATCTGTCAACCAGAGAGATGTTTTTGCACAATCAATTGATGTACATTCTTTCTTGCAAAAAAAGGGAAACAAATACATTTACATGCATTATGATTCACAATACAACCTAACCTGCCATATCTTCTAAACAGATCCTGGATTGACTTCTTTGTTGTTCAAACGAAGAAATGATGGGTAGTCTGAAGGGTAATGGCCGTGGCATAAACAAAACTGATATCCTCAAGATGGGCCTTAACCATGTATGAAAGTTAAAGTATGAAGTGATCATTTGTGTGCGTTCCTGTGGGACCCACTCCTCAGCTGCTTCAGACACTCCCTGCTGGCGTTCACAAACCAGGAGGCACTGCTGTCACACAGCTTCCTCTTCAGACCTGAAATACAAGAACACAAAACAAATAAAGTTAGTAAAAAGACTAAAACTAAAGCAGAAAGCAAGATAATCTCACTAGAAGAAAGGAAAGAGCCTTTAACAGGGCTTGTTATGGCATAATGACATTCGTTTGCAGCAACATCTGATAAATTTTATCGAAGATACAAATTCAAGTCAACTTGATATGGAGTACTTTGTGTAGACATCACACCCTACTAATGTCAAAGCATTCAGGTTTTCTCCTGAGATCCTGTACTGTCATACCTGATCCTCGAGACACCTTAGGTGAGGGTGGCTGACATATGCTCTGTGGTGTATACATGGCAGGTGACTGGTCTGGTACTACCTGCTCATTACACGGGTCATAACGGGGCCTCACTGGTGAGTCTGGAATTCTACACAGGATAAAATTTGTAGTTTAAAGCTGAGTGTACTTGATAGATCACATAAAAAGTTGAAAAGGGTGAAAAATATTGACGCCTTACTATTTGGAATTAGAAAGTTTAATGGTTTTGACATCATAATTTATTGAAGTCAAATATAGATGCAAAACAACATGCAAAGAGCTTTTTAAAATAAGCAAGGTATGAAATTATTTTCTTCATGCTATGAGGTTTTGAAGGAACAATAGCATTGAATGTGTTCCTACTTCAGTGAGAAGTAGTTCTGAGACTGGCTATCTTCTTGTGAGCTACCAGGATCCATGTCGTTGATGTTCATGGTCAGTTGGCCTTTCCTGAAAAAAAGGGGGTTGTACCACATCCATTACAGGTGGAAACTGGAATTATACACAGCTCATAATGTTTGGACATGTATGACATGACATTTAAACAATTTTTTTCAATTTAGAAAATTTAGAAAAAAAAAGAGATAGATAGGTCAACATACCAATTAGAACTAGTGAAAAATGCTATATAAGAATGAAATGTGTTTGGTAATAAGTGATTGTTACTAGCACCAACCTTTTGGTACCTTGAGTTGTATTGCCAGATACGCTGGGTTTCACATCTCGAGTAGAGCCTGGTTTGAAAAAGTCTTCCATGATCCACAAAGAGGGAGACGAGGAGCCATCACTGGAGAAATCAAGAACAATTTTTTTGCTGTAATAGGTATTGATGAGAAGACCCTACACAAAATTCTATAAAAAAAGTTTTAGAGATGATTCCAATTCAGCAACATGACTTGGAGGAAGACAGTGACTCAAAATAAACAGATTTGGTCAGATGCAACAAGAATAGTTGAAAAACCTGTTTTCAAGCAGTCTTATGGATTGCAAGTTATCTGAACTTAAAAATGAAATCATGTACATACAAAGGAGCATGTCAAAACACAATGGGTGTACATTGATAGAGTTATTCAATGATTACCTACCTGTCTGACTGGTGTTGATTACTGACAGCTTGTAAATTATTTTCCTTTGCCTTCGTCGAATTCCCAGTTGCCCACTTCTGTGCAATAGCAAGAGTCTTCTTCAGACTTGGGGAGTCACTCTCCATCTTCCTCTCTTGGCTGAATATGTCTAAAGACAATGGGTCAACAGACTCCTGTGTCACAGCCTCCTCTGCTCCACTTTCAATAGGCTCTTCCTCGCTGTCTTGACACTGCAGTATTTTAGATGGTGGATTCTTCTTTTTTGAGAATGGAACTACTTTTTCAAAGGTGTCTTCTTTTCTGTCATCAAACGTGTTGCTGAAGTTCTCATCACTGTCCTGGAAACATAGGATTTGTGAATCACCAAATGTGTTCTTTCTAGGAAGTCTTTCCTTTAAAATGTTGGGTTCTTGCTGACAAACATAATGCATAGCGTCACTTTCACAGACATCCTCCTCATAGGGGTCATCACTCTCTGGCTCCTCCACATCTGAGTATGGGCTGACGTATTGCTTGGCTGTGTCCTTCTTTTCAATCTTGGCATCTTCAGTTCCCTCTGGTGTGTTAACACACTTTAGCCTGGTATCAGGAGTGTTTATTGGATTTTGTGGTTTGGACACTCTCTTTGCACTCCTGGATGCAGGCTTCAGTCCTGGGACATCTTCATGGTCATCAAAGTCATAGACAGATGCACTCTGATATGTACTCTTAGACACATCTGTGTGGGAGGTTGGTCTCCACATCTGTATTGCTTTCCTTATTTTCATGCGTTGCAACCCTGTGGAAGACTTGGCAAGAGTTTCGTCCTCGTATGAGCCCTTTGCACTGGCAGGAGTTTTGTTTCCTACCATCTTTCCCCTCCTCTTCTCCACACTTGCAGGCTTATCCCTAATCACATCACTCTTACTCTTAGACAAATCTGTGCAAGAATGTGATCTCTTTCTGTACCTCCCAGATTGTCTCCATGCAGGCAAGTCTTCAGAAGACTGGAACGGAACTGGTGGGCAATCCGGAGAACAAGGGCTGGCACTCGGATAGCTGATTACATCCTTTTTCATGTTTCCCATATCACACTCCTCTCTGTTTTCTGATTTTGACCTCTTACTATATCTTGATGCAGTTAAAGATTGCCCCATTTTTGTACTGAGAAGATGACTGATGTCAATTGCCTCACTGTCCATCTGACTAGCTTCTACTGCCTTAGCTGTTGGCTTTTGCCTCTTCCTGCTCTTTCTCTCTCTTTTTGTAACAGTGACCTGTGGCTCAACTGTTTCTTCTCTGTCTTCTTTCATCTCTTGTACTTTCCCTTCAGTATCCTCTATCTTTGTTTCTTCCTGTGTTTGTTGTGTCATTGACCGGGTCCGAACCTGTGGAAGAACTGTTGCTACGGGTGACTGTTTTTTCACGCCTGACTTGATGTCTGGTGAAAACACAGACTGTGCATCTCCTACCTGTATGTGGTACATTTCATTATCCCTGGCTGAACCATTGCCATCGGGTGACATTCCAACCTGTTTGTTTATCGACTGCAAGGAGGAAGTTGCACAAAAGGGTGGAAGCTGCCCATGTTGCTGGTGGTAGTTAGTCATGGTTGTGCTCTGATGCTGATTGGTCGGTCGGCTACTGAATTCACCAAGCATTCCATATTCATTGTCTATATCTGACCTTCTCTGCCCTTGGTCCTGATTGGTCATCCCTCTCAATTCCACACTCTGATGGCCATTCCAATCATGTCTGTTTGTCTGTCCATGGTGCTGAATGGTGGAGGTTTGGAGACATAGGTGCTGTCCTTGGTGCTGATTGGTGTTCTTTGCTTCACTTGTTTCCTGCCTATCTTTTCCATTGGTGAGTCCCTGTCTTTCACTCTGATTGGTAGATGCCAAACAGGCCATCTGTCCAGGATGTTCACTTGTGATGTCATTAGTCATATCCATACTTTGCCCCACAATCCTGGTGGAAGGTATGCTGCTTTGCTGAAGGATGTTGTCTTGGTTACAAGGCTTCCTTGGTTTTATTTCCACCATATTTTGCTGCAACCAGTTCTTATGTGGGTTCTGCAGTATGCCAGCTGCTCTTCCAATGCCATACATCCCTCCAGGTTCACTCTGTCTCCTTGTCATGGCTGAAGACATTCCTACCTGTACCATTGTGGGATTAACTCCTACAGGTGTGGGGTGGTAGCTAGGGTATGAAGTATTTGCTGATACTGCTGGTGCACAGGCCAACTGGTTGCTTGTATAAATGCTGGACAAAGCTAAGTTTGGTTGCAAACCATAACTGTGCTGCTTTGCCCAAATCACTGGAATTTGGTCGTCTTTCAGATGAACATTTTGCAGCTGTGGGTCAGCAGTGCTGATGTTCTGTTGCTTGTTATACCACTGTTCCTGTTGGGCAATAGCTGTTGACCACTGTTGGTTCTGATGAGAAACATTTTGTTCTTTGCTGCTGTTGTCACTTGTTGCCATGTTTTTCTCAGAGTAGTTGCTGTCACATTGTCCCCCTTTGTCCTTGCAACAGTTGTGAGTTTGGTTCTTCTTTTCTGCCTCCTCCCTCTCTTTTGTTTGCTGTTCAAGCTGCTTCAGTTTCCTAAGAAAATGAGAATAATCTACTTAGCCCTGCTTTTCCCATAGAACTGTTCATGTCACAAAACAATTATACCGGTACATGTATATTGAAATTAGAATCCAATTGAAAAATCATTGATAAGAATTTCAAAATAGAGAGTAATATAGTGGCATATTGTTGCTGATCTATAAACTGTGACCTCAAATTGCCACCTACCCCTACGGGAACAAATATTTGGGTAATGAAAAAGAAACATGAGGGTGTTTGTGGGACATGTACCTGGAAATTTCTCCACATGACCTGATACTCTCTTTCAAGACCTCTGTATTGTCATTCTCCTTGTCCTTTAACTTTGACAGTTGCTCCCTTGTCAACTCCTGTCACAGATTAATAAAACAGGGCATTAGATATTGCTTATTGAACTATATTTCCCATTAACAATGACAACAAAACGCAATGAAACATAATATAATTTGACACCAAGATTCTTGTTGATACTAAAATGGGCTGGATCGATAAATGAACTTTATTGCACAACAGTTGTGCACAACAGTTGTACCTGCTGTTTAGTCATTGTAGAGGTCAACGTTGATATGATGTTGTCCTCCTTGGCAGCAAGTGCCTGTTTCAGCTGTTGCTTCAGTTGAGAGATCTCAGCATCCTTTGCTGCCATAGCACTCTCCAGATCACTCAGTTTGGCCTTGTCCTTCAAAGTCATTAAAAAAAGTTATTCTCATCTGTGAAGACTGTTTGAAACAAGCCTGAAATCAAATCAGAAATCTACATGATGCTCAAGGGTACACCTTCAGCAGTCTTTTTCAACAGATTATTATTTTTGTAGCATTTTTAAAGTTAATAGCTGAATTACATACTTCTTCCCTCCTCTTCACAGCATCCTGCAGTCTTCCTGCATGTTTTCCAAGCTCATCAGTGACATTCTGCAACAGCTGTTCAGCCTTCTCCCCTTGTGTTGTTGCTGTCTTGTCTATCTTGTCCTGAATCCCAGTTGACAGCACTTTCACCTCCTCTACACAGTCCTAAAATGACCAGATATATGACCTCCTTACACAAATTCTCACATTGTGAATGATTCAACTTGAACCAAGGACTTAACTGGCAGACATAAAATCAGGTTATCCAAGCACTTCTACCTTTATATATGTCTTATACCTCACTCAATAGATCAATCGTATTTGAAAGCCATCTAGTCTTCATCCATTCTCTCCTATTTCCCAACAATCTTACTGGTACTTAATGAACTTAGACATAGCAGGAGATAACAACATTGCTTTCAACACTGGAAATATCTATGCAACAGTCTATTCTACATTCAATGCATGATATTCTACCTTCAGCATGGAGACAAACAAGTTCAGGATCTCCCTGTCATCCCTTTCTTTTGCCCTCTTCCTGTTAACTTCCATCTGCTCCTGCAAGCTCATCTGAGGACACCCCCGGACCACAGAAATAGGCTGCCTGGCCCCTTGGGTGGGGAACAGTGCACTCTGGGCCTTGTACTTCTGGTAGTAGTTCACACTCCCTTCAGAGTCCTAGTTAATGCATAAAGCAATTTGTGATTGACAGTCCAGTACATTACTCAACTGCATGTGGTCAAGCAAGCAATTGAATCAACAAGTGGATACAATCAGTGAATCACAGGAAAAACAATCTTGAAGTTAGTTTTGCATTGTCAAGTGCTAGTTGGCAAAGAGGAAATATTTCCTACATGCAGAAGTTGCTCCAGCATGTTACTGTAAATTCATTTACATACTACATCGTAGAATTTTTATGGGGACTTATTTCGAGGTAAGAGGGGAAAGGAGGTTTCTGTAGTGCTTTAAGTTCACGGTTAAAGCAATTCTGCACCACAGTAATAACACATTAGAAACACACATTCGCTGTGTCATGATTTCCCAGGAACTTCAAAAACTGTGGAAACGACAAGATATGCAGCATATGCATTTTGTCACTGCAACAGTGATTTATTATGTCAACAGATAGGAATCACCTGTTGTTGTGGAAATAGAACATCGGAGCTCTGAGAATCGAGCATCTGTGAATACATCCCCTCAGAGCTGCCTGCCTGGCTGGACTGGGTCTGGCTGTTACTGCCATACTGTGGCCGGTCACCCTGAGAGTTGCGCCGGTAGAACCGCCTGCTGCCCAGGAGCTCTCTTGTGCTCAGCTGGTTGGTCAGCATCTTGTTGTGCACACCTGTGTAGGAATGCAGCCAAAGGAATCAACAGTATCCATTTTTGACTACATCATACATGCACATGACTTCTTTAGTATTATTAATAGTCAATTATTTCATTTGCCAGTACAAGACAGTGCCTAGTGGCTTGCTGGCTTGCTAGGAATCAGTCTAGTGCCTACGTTGTAACTGTTATATTTTTCATTATTCAAGCACTTCCCATCAATGACAAATAAAATCACATTTGTTGGATTTCTACAGCCAACAGACCAACACCACTTTTTGTGATTAAAACACACACACACATATATATATAAATATATATGAAAGTGTTCTGTATCTTAAAATAGAGCATCAGTGGATATAAATTATAAAGTACAAATGTACGTGTAACGTGATAGACTTCATATACGAGCACAAGTCGTCTGCTAATTATGACTTGTCGTCTGCTAATAGAAATGTACGTTTTTCTTCTCAGAATTTGAGATGAAAGACGAAATTACTACCTTCTGTAGTTGAAGAAAGTTATTTGGCACACAAACTGACCAAACAAACTGCGACACTCACCTACAGTTTAGCGAAAAGGGACAAAATAGTCGTCTTTTCAGTCATAACTCCCGCCAGGCGCCTCCATTTTCTCGATCTTCCCGTCAAAAAGTGCATCATGTGACTAACGCGTGAGGACACGAGAAAGAACGAGACTAGGGTAGGGCGGCAAGTCCTGGATATCTTCGTGTTTCCGGGCAAAGTTTCAGCAAATTTTACACAGTTTGGAGGGTGTAGGTAAGTAAAATACTCACTCTGATTGTGTGTTAAGCATTTTTCCTAAGCTGGGATGTACAAAAAGGTTTTTGGGTCGAATTTGAAGGGGATATGTGCCGTGCGAATTTGAATGATAAAAGATGGCCGACGGACGGTCACGCGCCGGATTTTGGGGGTGGGGTGGAGCCGACTGGTGCTCGCGATTTGATCCTTTTTTGTCTCCCTAATCGCCTCGGCAGAGGTTGTAGGTTTTCTGTATCTAAAAATAATAATGTGACGACAGTAAACGTGACATACAGCGCAGAAAATGATTCTTTTCTGTTATCAGATCTCATGCAAACTAGATTTTGGCGAAAGGAAATGGGGGGGGGGGGCACTGTGCCACCTACTGCGTCTATCTGTAGTGTAGGACATACATTTGAGTTCTTCCTGTGGGAATTCAACTGACTGATAACATTGTAGAATTTAGCTTTTGAAATTACGCTATGCAAATAGTAATTATTTGTTTATTTCACAACTAGAGTGGTAACAATTTTGCAGTTATTAACAAACTATCTTCAACATTTTGTTTGCTCTGTATTGATTTAATTGATTTGCAGTGATTTATTAATTATAGGCTGTCTAACTAATTTACATTTTGTATGAAACGCCCTTCAGGTGACATTGATATTTAATGGCTTATTTAGATATACTGCACAGGCCCATTGTAGGTCAATGATTGGGGTTATTTTACATTGATGCACACTGTCACAACCTGGGCTTCCTGTTAAAGAATATGTCAGGAAACAAAGGAAGGAAAGGTTCTCATGTTGTACCTTTTCCTGTCACAACTTATATTGAAACTGATCTGCTAGCACAAGTCAAAACACAGATACGACCTTAAAATAGATACATTACTGTCCTTATCCAGTATTTGTTCAGAAATTGTCATCAAATTGTTCACATTAAAGATGATCTTTTTTCTTTTCTTTTGATTAGCTTCTATTTGCTCTGTTGGATTGACTTATGTTAATTTTTAATACCTTTACTTTAGGATAAGCAGGCACCATGATTGGGGGCCTGTTCATCTATAACCACAAGGGGGAGGTCCTCATCTCCCGAGTGTACCGAGATGACATTGGGTGAGTAGGATAGCAAAGTTGTTACATGGGTGCTAACAGAAAGGGTACTGTAACATTGTATAATGACTGGTTCAAGTCAGCAACTAACAGTTTTGGAAGAAAGAAAGAAAAAAAATCTTGTAATTATAATTTATACAGGATTGTTTGAAATACAACAGTGTTATGCAGTGGGTTTTGTTCTAAGCTTAAGTATAATTCGTTATTACCAAACGAAGATAAATAGAGAAAGAAGATAAAAGAAGATAATAGAAAAAGCTTTTGGGAAACTTCAAAAGTGACTTTAGGGTTTAATCTTTGATATGGTTTTGCAAGATGATACATACTTGATTTACATGTACATTACAGTACTTCATAGCCAGTGATTGACCGGATTATTTTTCTACAGGAGGAACGCTGTGGATGCGTTCCGTGTGAACGTGATCCATGCACGACAACAGGTCCGCTCCCCGGTGACGAACATCGCTCGCACCAGCTTCTTCCACATCAAACGCTCCAACATCTGGCTAGCCTGTGTCACCAAACAGGTTTGTACTAAGATTTAATAATAGTACCATTCTGCCCCTGTTTAACACTCTCAAAAGTTTCGATTTTTATAAGAAAGATCTGTATCATGTTTGAATGGTGTTATTCACCTGAGTGATGAGGTTTTCCGCTATTTTTCAGAATGTGAATGCTGGCCTTGTGTTCGAGTTCTTGAACAAGATGGTGGAAGTCATGCAGTCATACTTCGGCAAGATCAGTGAAGACAACATCAAGAACAACTTTGTTCTGATCTACGAGCTTCTTGACGGTACCTCACGATAAGTCATTCCTTATCATTTCTGACACCACAACTTGGACATAAGAGAAGAAGCTACTTTGAGTGAAAAGCTGCAAATAGTGTGAATGACTAACACTACATATATGTATCTCCTTGTTCTACAGAGATTCTGGACTTTGGGTACCCCCAGAATGCAGACACCAGTATCCTGAAGACCTTCATCACACAGACTGGAATCAAGGCACAAGTGGTATGTGTTTGCAAATTCTAAATCTGTGCTTTCCTGTATTTGATGCTTGTTTTTAGAATGGAGCACATCTGTGTTGTTAAGGTAATTTCTGAGTTTGCGCTGGTTTCAGACAAAGGAGGAACAGTCCCAGATCACCAGCCAGGTCACGGGGCAGATCAGTTGGCGGCGGGAGGGCATCAAGTATCGGCGCAACGAGCTGTTTTTGGACGTGTTGGAGAACGTGAACCTTCTCATGTCCCCGCAAGGTAGTCCATCCTAATGTACAATTATTGTGCTCTCGATCAAATACTTTCCTTGGCTATGGGACCACAAGTGCAAACATCAAAACTGAGTCGTCTCATTGATTTGTTGAAAAATCAAGGAATTCCTTGCTACAGTTGAGGTGCTAATATTTGAGGGTCGATCTATGTTATTTTATTTGAAGTTGCTGTACTACATAAGTACTACAAAGATATAGTAGCTCCATCCATAGCTAGCTTCAAACAGATAGAACACCAGAGTTGTTTTTGTTCACAGGCCAAGTCCTGAGTGCCCATGTAGCCGGCAGGATTGTGATGAAGAGTTACTTAAGTGGGATGCCAGAGTGCAAGTTTGGCATCAACGACAAACTGGTCCTGGACAAGTCGGGCCGATCAGATGACCCCAGCAAAGTGTGAGTGGTCTTTGTGCACACACATGCATCCTGGGGCAATGTCTTAACAAACAATGTATTTATTTCTGTGTTTACATTGAGTTTGCTTCTTCGTGCTTTTATGTGCAATAATGACTTGTTTGCATTGATTTCAGAGTCTGCAAGACAATTTTTGTGCATAATTCAACTTAACAGATTTGCATGTTTTGTTGCCTTGTGTAGATATTATGCATTATAATCACTGTTTCATAGAATAGAAGGATAGTCATTTCTACTGTCTGTCTTGGCTTATTTTTCATACATCGCACAGCTTGCAATATTGCTTGTTTTTTCATACTTTTGTACTTTATCAATCTTTATTCTATAATATTGCAACCTCGCTTGAGAATGCCATACTTGAATGCTTAGTCTGCTTCAATAGAATGACAGCCTTACCCTTACAATAAACCAGTCTACTACTACTACTACTACTACTACTACATAACATAGAGAACAGTAGGGAATAGGTAGTAACTGGGTTTTCATGTAGTACCAACTAACTAACATGAAATTATTGACACACACACTCATCATGCTAGTAGGCTGGTTCTGCTTTTTGTTTCACAGATGCCATCTAATAACTTTTCCATTTTGCTAATCAAGAATGCTTTTTTTAAGGTGTCCTCTGTCTTCATGCTAATCAACAATTTAACTTAAGGCTTTTTTTGCTTAAGGTGTTCTCTGTCCCCATCAGGGCTCTCTCTTACTCAAAATTTTGGTCTGGCAAACAACTTTGGGTAGGGGTTGGCAATTGTTTTCCAGCATTTTACGCATTAAATTTCAGATGGATTCATTTTAATTTTCTGGAGCGGTTGACAGCCCGATGAAAATGTTGAAAAGTTTTAATTTTGCCTGTCAAGGGGGATGGAAGGGTTGAAAATTATGTCTGTCCCAGACAGCAAAACTCTGTCCATGGGCGAAAGAATGGATACTACAGAGAGCCCTGATCCCCATGCTAATGAACAAGAATTGATCTTAAAAAGCTTGTTTTGTTGAAGGTGTCCTCTGTCCCTGGTGCCCGCCTGCCTGCTGTTTTGTTGAAGGTGTCCTCTGTCCCTGGTGCCTGCCTGCCTGCTCTCCGACGCTTCAGCTCCCTCCCATCATCCCTCACTGCCTCCACAGATCTTGGCTTCCCTCCGCATCCTTAGCTTAAGCTTCAAGTCCCCAGACACTCAAGACGTCTTATTTCTTCTTCCCTGTGACAGCTCCACCACAGGAAAGTCATCTATAGCCATAGACGACTGCACTTTTCACCAGTGCGTGAGGCTCAGCAAATTCGAGACGGAACATAGCATCAGTTTCATTCCTCCAGACGGGGAGTATGAGTTAATGAGGTGAGAAGTCCCAATGTGTTTGTATTTTTCTTTACGCCGACCACAGTGCCGCCACACCAGGAAAGACGTCGGTGGCCATCGACAACTGCACGTTTCACCAGTGTGTGCGTTTGAGCAAGTTCGAGACGGACCACAACATTAGCTTCATTCCTCCTGATGAGGAGTGTGAGCTCATGAGGTGAGCATGTTGATTCCCACAGCAGCAACAACAACAACAACAACTACTAGCAGTAACTGCTAGATCGTTCAGGTAATTATTAAAGAGGCGTGTATAGAGCATTGCTGGCAGTACCTGCATCGCCTCAGGTGAGTAGGTAACTTTTCTTAACCCATCGTTGTTTCTGCTAGCCAGTTAAATGTACTGTCTTGCAGTTAACTAACAATCATTCATAGAAAAAGAAAAATTTAGAAAAATCTTTGACAACAAAGTAGAGTTGACTGATAGAAGCATGTCTAGAAAGTTTGGCAGGCACTTTGGTATTTTTACTAGTCTTAGTACTAGATGTAGAAATTGTTGTTGTATGTAGACTAGTCCATTCTGTTCTGTACCAAGCTTGTGTACCATAGCCTCTGTTGAGTTGTAGCTGAGTATTGTGTATTATAAGTGTTGTTGTGACAGACCTACAATGTTGTATGGAGAACTATAGAAGCTGTACTGTCTGTCACAGGTACCGCACCACGAAAGACATCAGCCTGCCGTTCCGTGTCATTCCGCTGGTACGTGAGGTCGGGCGCACCAAGATGGAGGTCAAAGTCGTTATCAAATCCAACTTCAAGCCATCGCTCCTGGCCCAGAAGATAGAAGTAAGATGATATAAAAGATTATTTTGCAACATTCAAATTGAGATATTGTTACTCAATGGTAAAGACTGCATGCCATGATGAAAGAAAAAGTACTGACTTTGAGCCAAAGATATTCATATCCCTAGTCCTGAACATAAGATCATGGTGCCATAAAAGAAAGAGTTTCAGATGCTACATGTCCAGTAGCCATTCCCTTGTCATCATTTTGTAACTGCTAGTTTTATTTGTAATGATACTTTAGTTAGATTACTTGTCAGTTTACATTTGTTGAATTTTGTACACTTTTACTTTGCTTATCAACTATGATTCTTGCAGGTGCGTATCCCTACTCCATTGAACACCAGTGGTGTCCAGGTCATCTGCATGAAGGGCAAAGCTAAATACAAAGCCAGTGAGAATGCCATCGTTTGGAAGTAAGTATGAAAAACATACTCTATCCCATTTTAAAAAACTGATACAGAACTTGTTGAGTTTGGGGTAAAAAATCAAGCACAGTAATGGTTAATAAATCCTAACATCAGTGCCTTCCTACACTTTCTTAAACATATTAGAAATGTACAAGCTGCTATAGGTAGCTGCTAGAGCAATAGTAATCTGTAATCTATTGTTCCCCCCAGAATGAAGCGTATGGGAGGCATGAAGGAGTCTCAGATTTCGGCAGAGATCGAGCTGCTGCCCTCAGACAAGAAGAAGTGGTCCAGACCTCCCATCTCCATGAACTTTGAGGTACACTGAAGCTCACATTTCTTACAACCACTGATCAGTATATTGTAGTACATGAACAAAATTTTCCAAGACCAACACTGGAATGAAGTGGAACTTTCCCCCAAAAATGTTTCAGCTGAACTCCATCAATCCCAAAATTTTGGGTTGAGTCCCAAGTCATTCCAGTGTTTGCCTTAGGAAGTTTAGTCCTTTGTTTGTAATGTTGTTTACCAACACAGATGAACTTCCATATACAGTAGTACATGTATGATGTAATACTATACTCTTAAACCACAAGCATACCTCATGCTGTTATAGATATTCTCCTGAAATGATCTTGTGTCTCCTTGTCCCTGTTATTTTTGCTTGATGTGTTTATGTTTTTCCCCACCAGGTGCCATTTGCCCCATCTGGCCTGAAGGTGCGTTACCTGAAGGTGTTTGAGCCCAAGCTGAACTACAGTGACCATGATGTCATCAAGTGGGTGAGATACATCGGTAGGAGTGGCCTGTATGAAACAAGGTACGGGACACCAGCTTTTAGAAACATTGTATTTTCTCGGTAAGAAAAATGATAGAAAAATGATGAGTGATAGAAGTGTAACTTTGTTGATGCTTCATCTCGTTAGAGTATGAATTATGTATGTATGGTAAGAAAAGATTCTTAGCAACTAATTTTTTCCTGTGTTTCACACAGATTTTCTTTTCAACAAAGTTTGACTAATGTTTTTAATTTTCTCTTCTGCTCAGATGCTGACGTAATGAATGGCCAGGGAAGGAGCCCAGGGAAAACCCGACAAACATAACAACCACCCAACACCCCTGTTCCCGAATTATACAGTCCAAATTTAACCAAGGAAACATGAAGGACTGGTCCACGTGGTTAGGAAAATGGGGGGTTACAGACGTCCTAGTAGAGGGCACATTTTTGTTACAGTTTATGTTTCCATGGAGCCAAATGTATAATAAGACCAATATGTGCGGCAGACATTTGTATTTTTCCCTAAAACCATTATGGGGAAACCAGATCTAAGGGTTATGGACCAAGGCACACACATAACAGGAAAGTGAAGAAACATTACTTTGTTTTGCAAAGGAGTACTCTGTATATTACATATGCTTTATAGGCTTGGAAACACCCAATTAACCATATATTGAAAAGTTGTGCCTGGTACTATTTCACTTACCATGATTACAGAAGGTACAAAATATTCTACTTCATGAGAGAGTTAAGTTTAAGATGAAAAATATCATTTTAACAACAGCAACTTGATTTGCTTAATAATGTGAAAAGTAGACACATTCATTGGAATTATGATGAAAAGAATCATGGGATTGTTTTTCAAGAAAAATACAATCCCATGATGCATTTGGCTCCCAGGTATGAACATACACTGTGAAGTCTACTCCAGAGAAAATTTGTAGAAAGAATTTACAAAAATAGTGGAAAATCTAATTATGTGTGAGGTAGGATACTGCGATGTATAAGCAGCTGTCAAGTGATCAAAAGTGTCTTTTATTGTGCCCTAAATGTGAAAACGTGTAACTAGGAAGACAGGGGTTTGCAGACTAAAAAATATTTTCCCTGTATTAAAATCAGTCCTGTATGATGTGACTTAGACAATTTGCTGCAATAACATATTGTAGATTCCATCATTAATAGTTCCTACCATTATTTCCTTCTCACAGAATCTTGTTAGTTACTGCAATGGTTAGTTAGCACACTTCCTAACAATGATGCCAATTAAGTATTCATTATGACAAAGAAATTATCAAATATCTGTATTTAATATGATTTTCATTGTTTAGAAAATTCAGCTAAAAACATGCAGTAGATTTCAGTGCATCACCCTTCAACCTTGTCCCTGCTAAGGTACCCCCTTGGCACCAAATTTGTATTGGTTATGTGGTTAGGCAGCAGGGAGAAGGTGAAATATCCCCACTACATTAGTCCATAGCTTTGCTCCTTGTCACTGTATTGTAGTCATTCCAGAAGCTTAGATATAGCAATGTACCTTTGAACAGTTAAGTGTAACAATGCTCAGCCAAAGTGTCACAGACCTTTATCTGCCCCCCCCCCCCCATCAAAACAACCATGACAGATGGTATGACCCAAAATTGAACATGCTGATTGGCCAATGCAAGTGTTATTTTAATTCCCAACAATCTGACATGGTTTTTCAGTTGTGTAGTTTTAATCTAACAAGTTGCCACAATATACTGGTAATGGCAATGATACAACTTATACCCTGTTGATTTCAGCGTACAATCCAGTCAGTGTATTTCCAGAGCGGGAGGCTTGTCTGACTGACATTGAAACATTCGTCCATTGTACAAAGTGTTCTGTACTTTGTCAAGTAGCCAAGCATTGGTGAAAATAAATGAATCTGTGCACTGCAGTACCGAAGAGTGGCTAGTGATTTTCAATGGAATATTGATTTCTTACGTACAATCACAAAGCACATAATTATGGACTGCTGGACATTCTGCACAATGTATTCAGTCAACCACTCAAAATGTGAAGGAAACAATTTATAGGCTAAACCACGACTAGCATGTACCTGGCAAGAAACATTGTTCATAAATGTTTTAGTAATTAACAAGTTTCTTTGTAGCTGAAGATTGGGTTCAAAACTACTAGTGTATTATAGCAGCTGGCGGTATGAAAGAGGCTGCAAACACTGAACAGTGAGGAAACTCGATCGTGTTTGCTGAATCAACAATGTCAAATCCGGGTCTCAGACATATCCAGCTGTCTCAGGACACAGTTAATAAGTTGCTACAGATGTAGGGACGAATTTTTGTTCCTGTAGCAGCCAGTGTTATAGACCAAGCTGCATGGACTACTAGTCAAGAAAGTCATTCAATCAAGATGCAAGAAATTAAAACAGCCTCTAAATTTTAGTGCGTGTGTCAGTGGTGAGAAATAATGTCCTTCCCCGTGACAGTGCTTTGGGAAATACCTTATTTATTTAAGTTCGTCTTGGTAGATAGCCACCCCCGTGCCTTGTCATTGGTTTTACATGTATAAGCCATAGTAAGCTCCAACGATGATGGGAAAATACAGTGTCAGTTACTACTGATACTGATGTAAAAATGTTGCACGTACATGTACAGTACATGTAGCTATATAGTATACATCTAGTATAAACTGAACCCATTCTAAGGTTTTACTGTAAGGACGTTCCATGATACGTTACAGCAGGTCAATGAGACATCAGTAGTCATCACACATACACCTCCTCGCCCGTCGGGGGGTCATTAATTAGTAATACGGTATTTCGGTGCATGCGTATTGGGAGCCGAAAAGATGGCGGGCGGACCGCATCATTTTACCGACGCCCTACTTTCGCTTGATCCTGCACAGCTGTAGCGTTCCAACAACATCCAAAACTGAAACCTGCTGTTTTCAGGTAAGAACCTTCATGCTATCATCCTACCGTTTTGTCGGGTATATTGACGAGGAATGGAAGTTTCATTCTTTTCTACGTATCGGAATTTCATTTGAGCTGAGCACTGTTTTCTCAAATCGATTATACACGGCAGCTGGGTACTCGTGCATGACGACTGCTTGTACCGAATAGTAATACGAATTGACAAAAACGTCTTGAGGAAATTTAAGATACGCGGGAGGAGGTTTAAGTCTGTGTTTTGGTAGAAAAGGGAAGGTTTGAAAGCTAGATATGTAAAACTTGCAAATTCTACCCGCGTACAAAACTCAAAAGGTTAACGTTTTTTATAGTCGAATTCCAAATACCCTACGTCAGTGCGCTAAACAAACCGTATTGCGTCACGTACCCCTGCCTGCGCTACAAACCGTTTGTATTTACATTGGTCTGGTTTGTCAAGAATAAATAACACAGGGAAGGAGGGTCTTCACACCATGGTCAATTTGTTATTTTATGCAGTCATCCTGAGTTATGCAAACATTGAAACTCATAAGGCGGCCGCGTATAGCGACGGGACTTCCGAACGGTTTCGGTTTCATATCTCCACTATAACCTCCTTGGTCTAACCAACGTCACCTAGCCCAAGCCTTGCCTAGCCCCGGTAACGGGTATGGCCTGGTTCGTGACATACGATGGGGAATATCTTTCAAATCTTTTTCTCATGTCCTGATCGTGTCATGATCAGGCACTAGTAGTATATTGCAGTTTGTACTTATCCTTCGGCTAGTAAGATAACAGTGTCAATCGATATTCCCAGAGAGACAGAATACCTATCCCTTTTAAACGGAAACTTCCATTTCAAGCTTCTCGGCAGGGGTGGACCAGGATCTTTGTACGTGCCTCTACCTTCGTATTTATTTCTTTCGATTGCACTCTACCCCCTTCTATGTGTAATCGTCGAAACCTGTCCAATATCAACTGTCAACATAACTGCCAACATGTCCACTGAGGAATTGGGTCAACCTATGATTAGAACCTGCTCCTGTCTTCATCAATTGAACGGAATAACGTATACAAGCCACAGAGCATACATTTTGGACACATAAATATTGGATGGCCGAATTCGAAGCAGAAATACAATCCAATTCAATCCCCCTAAGGCCAGCGACCTGTTAGCTTGTAGATAGAAATGATCAATAAAGTTAAACCTAACACACACGCTGCGTCTCCATTATGACTGTTCTTTTTGGCAACAATATCTTTATTGCATTTCGATATGTTCAAGACTGGATAGGAAAACTAATTCTGATAAAACAGGCCGTCAACGCTTTTATATTTTGGTGATAATATCCAGTGTTTTACTGTTTTATAAGAATTGTATATATCCTGCATATGATCAAGTACCCATATGATGTTGAACGTAACCTATGCGTCTGTTATTCCTACAAGTTTGAAATGTGGCTGGCTTAACAATATTTGGCAAAGAATACTTAATGTAATATAATAATTACGTTGTCATATATCATCAATCGCTCTTACTGTATTACTAGTCATCCTTCTCTGCAAGGAAATCAAATAGTCTTTTCATAATCAGATTATTCCGATGCCAGAACTCCAGATTCATTTTACTGGTAATCTTATTTGCATAGCCAAGCCTGTCGCTTTACTGCGAATCTTCTTTTGTAATATGAGCAAGACAGTCCAGTTCGGGTGTTCCATAGAGACGTCATTTTCCCCTTATTCCATCGATATTCTTAGGGTGAACGCAGTGCTTCGAAGATATTATAACGAACTCCAACGTGAAGCCAACGCAACATGGCGTTCGCCATCAATGCCGTAGACGCCATCTTGAGCGACTCTCTGACGGCCCCAGGCAAGAGGAAGCCTTCTGTCACCGCCGGACACAACATCGACACCGAGCTGCCGTTCGACAAGATGGTGAAGTGCGTCACTGTGGGCGTGCCTCTCTTTCTCATGTCCCTGTACTTCGCCAAGGAATTTGCCACAGGTAACTATAATGCTCTATGAAAAGGGTCATCTTTTCATCATTGTGGCTAGTAGCTACTTGAAAAAGCACCACCATGCTTCACGTGCACCTCAGTTGGGGATGACAAAGGAAGAAGAAGAAGGTCCAAAACGGAATAGAATCTGAGAAGAGACTGGCTAGCAAACTGTGCCAAAACCTTAGTGTGCCTTTAGTTCGTTTTTTTTTCTCTCAGAAATAAGTGCACAATGCAAATCACGACCCTTTTCGTGCGGCAGCCTAGTCCATCATACGTACGCTTTGCAAGTCGATCATTTGTAGCTCTAAATTTAATGACTGAAACTTTCTTCTCCCGACAGCCAGCTCGAACCACATAGTGTGCTTCCCCCCGTTACATTTCGGCTGGGCCCAGAGCGCCGTCATCTCTTCGTACTGTTGGGGCGAACTACGCGACGCTAACGTCGTGGTTGGCACAGGTAATATCTTAGCTTCCATATAGTAATTGGGTTATCTTCTTTCTACTGGTTACAGAGGACTCTGTGATAGCATGCTTCCCACCTCAGGACTTTGGGTCTGCACATGGGAAGTACCTTAATGTCTACTGCTGGACAGAGTTGAAATTTTCTAGGATCGCGTCGGGCTGGGCTAATACCACAGGTAGGGCGGCTGTGTTACATAATGTTGTAACCTGTAGTGTAGGTTATTACCCGTCTAAAATGTTGCAGATCTAGAAAAGACTAATTTTTACCAGAGATTTATACCCTTAGCTTTCAGTGTCTTTCCCATAATGTTTGACTTGACGTACAATTTGATCCCAGAAGAATGGAAGCATGTAAAAGACTCGTTTAAATTTTCACCTTGCTAAATTCAAACGTGAGTTACCTACCATCCCCTGGCTTAGAAATTTTAGATGCTGCTCTTCCGAACTTAAAAATATGATGTTATTGACTGAGGACTATTGCGCAGGAATGCATTTTTTGCTGGATCGCTGCATTTTCAGTACATCTGGTCAAAGGGTTGCGCATGGGTGTCTATGAAAAGCTAACCATTAACAAAGAGATACGGACGAAACATTAGCTTCATAATTTCACTATTACACTAGGTTTCTGTCCATTCAATTTAAGCGTTAATGTTTGTTTTTTTAATTTGGTGTTTCTTAGATGGAGAAAAGGTGATAACACAGCCGATGTCGCTCTTCCAACACAAGATCTTCCCCTACATCCTCCTGTGCATCGGCGCCGTCATGTACCTGCCTGTTGTCTTCTGGAACGTTACAGCTGTACCAACTTTACAGGTAAAACCGTGGGATATAGCAACTATCGGAAAAAATGGACAAGGACCGTAGAGCTGATGCATAAATAAAATAACGGACAATGTTGCAAGCAATGTGCACGCTGTTAAGATTTACTGTAACTTATCTCAATAACCTTGTAGCCCTGACTTATGATGCTGTCACTTTCGTCGTTGGCCGTCATTAATCTCCAAGCTAAGATTCGGTGGCAAATGGTATAACTGTTCGGCAAATGGATACAGCTTGGCCAATTTGATACTAGTACTGTTTTTGCAGCCACCGAAAGATCTGCTTGGAAATTAGGTCGTCATACGATGTTGATGTACAATGTATTGTCATTTGACTAAAGCCACTAAATTAAACCAACGTCGATAATGATCTGAGACTGGTTTTTCGGTAAAAAGACGGCTGAGTTTTGCATAACACCTGCATGCACGACAACCCAAAGAATGCCCTCAGGTTACGATCATCGTACGATCGCACCAGGTATGTGAACCGGCCCTAAGATAGTTCACAGTACCCCCGTTAATATAATCGGTGCCCCCTCCCGTCCCCTCCAGGCTGAGATGAGCGTGATCCTGACAGAGTTTGACAACACGTTCAGCCGAGCCGTCCAGCTGGCCTGTGAGATCCTGGGAAAACGGGATCCGGACGACTTGACCATGACACGGGCGGAGTTCGACTCCGAGATGGTGAAGGTGGGACGAACTTCACCTTGAACTCCTCCTTTTCAAATGGAGATGGAATAAAATGTATAATATACTTGTTCCCCAATACGATTCAGATTGGGCACGTAACTGATGTTGCGCCTGTGGCGTCAAAGACTTGCCAATATTCAGCTTGACGACTGAACTGCATTTTTCCAACCAATCCCTCTAATCTGCCCAGTTTAGTTTAGTTTATCTATGTTTTTTATCAGGAAATACATGTCGCCTATTGGGCGTTTTTCTATGACACCTAGGACAGGAACCCTGACATAAAATAACACAATAGACTATGAGCACCTGAAGAGATCATGAGCCCAGGACATACAAGATAGTATGATGGTATCTGTTGTCTATGTATTTCAGTTAATCGTTAGTACTCTCCTGTATCTCTTCTTTGCATTTATGCATGATGTATCTATCTATACCTGTAGGTGAAGACTGATAAGCCGTACGCCTTCCTGTTGTTTGAGAACTACCTCCTGTGTAAGGTCAGGAAAAAACAGCTCATCCGGCTGTACGTCATCAGGCAGGGCCTGGTCCTGCTGGGCATAGCCTGCACCATCGGTGGGTTCTTTCATTGAGTACTGTAAAAGCTTTTAAATAAAGTGGTTTTATTTCGGATTAGGAGGGAAAAGGAGGTTTTCGTGGTGTTTGAAGCATGTGATAGAAACAATTTTGTAGTGCATTATAGAACTGTAAAACACATGTACATATTCACATTTTTATGATTTCGCAGAAAGAGGTTACCACGAAAACTGCAAAAATAAAACCACCTCGAAAGTTTCTCCATTTACACTATATAGCTATAGCTGTCTATCGGACTGTAACTTAAATTGTAGATGATAAGGTACCAAAATCAATGACGGTAGCCAACAATACCATGGATCTCAAACGTACAACGAAATCTGAAAAGAGGATTATTGATATTTGAAAGTTTTGATGTACATGTATATTCATACACCAGCATGCATGGGGCAGCTGGAAAGTGGCCAACATGAAATTGGCATGACAACAGGAATGCACAAAAGTCCAAATTGCTTTCAAAAGTGTTTTATCTGTCTTTTAATATTCAACCCTGTCTCGATTTCAGCTTATCTGTTGTACTTCTACTGTGAGAACCTTCCGGACGAGTTTTCCTGCAACATCCGATCCGGAGAGCTGCTGGTCATGGACAACATCCCGGAGGCCGTCAACTGCAAACTACCAGGCGTGGCCATGTTCCGCATCGCCTGTATCATCAACATAGCCTTCTACATCCTCATCGCACTGCTCATTTTCGTCTACATCTTCATCAAATATGTCGGCAAGAAAAGGGACAACGTGAAGCTCTTCAGAATGCTCCCATTCGTGTGTATAGAAAAGGACGCGCTGGTTCCTAACACCTGGTTCAGCGATATCAACCTCCTGGCGGTGTACCTGGCTAGTAACGTCACCGAAGTCAAGTCGTACTACCGCCTGTCCGAAATCAGATGTCTGAAGCACGCCATGGAGGGAGAACAGGCTAAGGAAAAGGATGGCAAGCTGGACGGAGTCATCACTGACAAGACGTCCCTGGATGGGAAAGTGGGCATACCTCTTAAGGAAGAGGATGAAGAAGTCAGCCCCCAAGACGTGACTGTCGGCGATCTTGTCAACCTGATTGGAGAGGTGTCTACAACGGCCACGTCAGTCTCTCTGCCTCGATTTGGATCTATTCTGAGACACGGCCAAGCAGGGAGCGGACACGCTCGAAAGCGGGCGGGGCAAGGCCAAGGGCAAGGGCAAGACAAGACAGGCACATCGCCAGAAAGCGAGATGCAAGATTCCGGACCATTGTAGTCGTGAAGTCTTCTGCTAATGATGGGAAACAACAGTCGCAACTATTAACTGCAAACCACAAACTGATAACAGCACTGATGCACAAGTAAGAAACTGTAACCAGATATCACACACAGAAACAAGATGACCAAGAAAGGCTAAATCAGGACTAATGTAAATCACTAATACAAGAATTTCCACGAACTTGCCCTGTCGTTCTATACCCTTACTTTTATAGCAATGGACTTGGAGTAGGACACCTCTGTACTTTCAGGAACTAATTAGGCATGCACACACTCTATGCACCCTGCTGTCTGTTTATGTTGATTGTGTGATATATGTAATGTAAATATATGTCACTTTGCAACAGAGATGTGATTACTTCTTACCTGTCCTTTTCAGCTTCAAGTATTGTAAAATAACTGATTGGAAGCGATGTTTTTGATAATATTTAACTATGCAAAATTTCCATTTCTTAATGTCATCAAGGAATGTTAAACTTTCTAATCTCACATTATCATCTTTTTACTCATTCAGATGTATTTTTTGTACGTACAGTGCTTTATATAATTATGTGTATGTAGTTACATATATTACCTGGCTTGAATTAGCTAGTATCCACAGTATAGTAATAGAAAACATAGGGAAATGTTAAGAATAAAATGCACTGAATCATAGAAGTAAAAACTGATTTGTTTATCTTAACAATCTCCAAGATATTTGATACAAACTTCATTGAGCACACATGCTATCAAAGTACATGTTATATAGTATCTGATAACACACATTCACCATTGGTAGTGCCACTGTTTTATCCTATGTGACCACAGCATATACTAGTACATTGTACTATGGTACCACCTCTCTAAATGTACTTTTAAAGCTGCCTCTTTTTATGCAAAACAAAGCAAACAAAAATAAATGTATCAACCATATACTGGCCCAATAAATGTACAGTATGATGAATTGAGGGCACCATCAAGAAAATTGGATCCACCAAAATTTACTCAGGTTGGGATGTTAATCAAATTAATGTTGGTGCAGGCAATTCCTACCTGTCAGAAGCAGGGCCAATATCTATACATCACTGTAACTGAGTAGTAATAAATAAAGCTACAAGCCATAACCTAGATTATTCTATTACAGATAACAGTTCATAACTGGCAGAAAAAAACAAGTGGTATCACATATTACATGTATATATAGTTATGTACATGTTCTACATAGTATGTAAGTTTACTTCTTTTCCTATCTTATGTTTTCAACAAAATTATTTAATCTCCAAGCAGATCATACGGTGGCAAGGCAGTATCCATTGGCCAGAGGAGTGTCTATCTTCGGTGGCTAATGGACACTGCTCTGGCCAATGGATACTGCCTTGCCACCGTATGATCTGCTTGGAGATTAAAATTATTAGGTTGTTGGGAGAATCATCCCTCCCACATCTGCATGTGCCTGTAAAGGTCAAAGGTCATGTGAGTGGGTGCGGTCTGCAGACTGGCGGTGACGGGAGGGATGTGTGAGGTGCTGTAGTCAGCTGACTCAAACACAAGGTCATCTGTGAAGAAGTCCATGATATCTGGCTCTTCTTGGACCTGGAAACAAACATACCAGTACAGGCACATATTGACAAGATACAGCAAGATAAAAGACATCAATTTTTTTCCAATACTGTAATATTTTTGCCAAATAACAAAAAATGAGGAGAAAGTACAAAGATTTATACAAATCTTATAAAGACTGATGCATAATGATATGCACATGTATGTAGTACTTTTGACTAATCAAAACACAGGAATCATACACATGTGTACCTGAGGTTTCTCATGTTTCACATCTTTCACCATGGATAATTTTTCCTCCACTGCAGCTTCCAGTACCCTCTGTACTGGCACATCTAGGCTCACCAGGTCTGCAGTGATAAAATGAATACAGTGTATGCTGTATATGCTTTTTTTTATAACAGATAATTTCAACAGATATCAAATTCAGCGCTCAAGCTAATAAACCTGTCCAATGAAAAAAATCCACAGCACTACTATGGGTGAATTCCTATAGTAAAACACCTGTGTTCTTATGACAAATTCAATCGTTTCTAGATTGACAAAAACAAACAAATTCACTGACAATATCGACAAAGGAGCTCACCTTTGTACTTCTGTTCAGCAGGTGCAATGTTTACCCCCTCTGCACTTTTCTCTGACACCTTTTCCTGCACCTGTTCCGATGTCTTCAGCTTCTCCAGGGCAGCTGCTTTGGCATTGAATTCCCCGAATTTCAATTTCTGAGGGCAGTAAGAAGACATTATGTGAAGTAGATGTCTTAAATGCAGTATAGTAGTACTCTAGTAATTAGTACATTACCAACAAATGTTATGATTTTCACATGACCACATGTCCATTCTCTATAGAACTGTATAGCATCACAAACAAAATTGTGAGAAAAAAATAATAATACATCATATCAAGATGATCTGTTTCAAACAAAAGTTACCTGAAGTTCCTTCCCCAATGCTAATGTAGTGTTGAATTCTGGTCTTGCCAGCACACATTCCTCTGGTGCCTCCGTCCCAGCCACATATCTGTCCTGTACAGTTTTCCTGTGCCTACTGACTTGCACCTTGGGTTGAGAGCCCTTTGTAACCCTGGTCCTTTTAAATGTCACCTCCGAGTCTTCCTCACTTTGATCTGATCCTTCACTAACACTGTCTGTCACATCGAATCTGACCCTCCTCAGTCCAGGCATATGTCTCTCTACTCTGGGTTCTTTAACAATGTACGGATACGACTTTGGTCGTACTGACACAACGTCGTTTAACTTTCTGTCTCTTTTCTCTGGTGTAACCAAGAGATCTGGATCTGCTAGGTGAATGTCTGGTTTCGGCACTGGAGCAGGGACAGTGTGAGTAGGTATGATGTCTGCTTCTTTAACTTGAACCTTGGGTTCTGTCTGGGAGAGGAGGTGGTCCTTGCCCAGTTGGGAGACGATGCCGTGGTCCTTGGCGGATGGGAGTGGAGGTGGGAAGGACCGAGGGAGGTGCTCGTTACCATGGCAAACTATGTGTGATGCCATGCTGTACTGGAGACAATGCTATGTGCTAGCAGCTGTGTAACGTCAGAAAGAGAAAAGCGTCACAGTTACATTCAATTACGAGCACACAATGATAGTGCTGTTGTATGGCACTAGTACATGTGTATTCAATACACACATACTACTAGTGTCATATAACAGCACTATCTCAATATATCTACATTACCAAAAAACCTAAGTAATGGTCACTGGTGGGAGGGTGGCGTGTTTTAGGTAGGTGGGAGGGGGGTCCCCTCTTCATGCTTCAGTCTTCTCATTCCAGTGTACTAAAGTTTTATAAAGTCACCGATTCACAGCTTATATTCTTTTCTTTTTTTAACATAGTCATTATGAAGAATAGAACAAAATGTACGGCAAAGTATAACATATTCGATGACGTAGTCTATCGAGAAACCAACGAAACCTTTGTGTTTACAGAAACGTCAACATACAACTTCAAACTTTACCACATCCTCACCCACAACTTCACGTTTCACCGAACAACGACAGACAGCATACAACGACACGTCAAATCAACAAAATCAGCAAACCTTGATTTAACAGATAGAGGTAAGTATACTTTTTTCAATAACAAGTTAAACTCACCTACAAATGCCACAACACGGGAGATAACTTACACTAAACATTGGTAAAGTCAGAATTTTTCAGATTTGAACGCCCGCCATTTTGTTCTTCTCCCAAGAGGATGATGGGAATCTCGTCTACAAAAACAAAAATAAATTTAATTAGTGCCTCATAATTGATAATAGTAATGATTTTTCCTTCCATTTTCGATTATCGTTCAATAATCAATAAATATATTTATATGTTTGTTACGAATACTTGTTACGAAAGATTACGTGAGGTCATCGTTTGACCTTACATGATTACTGACCTGCGTTAGGTAAGCTCTTACCTTGTGTAACCACCCGCCCTAATTGTAGAGGTATTTGCGTTCGTTCTCAGTGCAGAACAACGTCGAAGAGAAGCCAGTGCGTCCATCAACTACAGAGAATCAGTCTAAGCTGTCATAGTGGTTGTGTTATTTGTTGAAGGTCAATCTTCGCTTCACAAGATGGCGTCCGTTTTGAACAAGTCGGTGGCACTTTGGTCTGCTTCAAGACAACCCATGATCGTCGCCTTGCAGGTAACAGATACATAATATGTCATCTGCTCCATGTTTTGTATATTATTACGGTGATATATAAATTCATATGGTATCTGCTTGTAATGATGTTGGAGGTTATGAATTTTGTTTATCATAAAAATTATGATTTTAGCGTTCATATTTATGGATGCTGTTGTGTCTCAGCTTAGAATTCTTCTGTGATGACACATAGTGTTCTCAGTGTAGTGTAGTGTAGCTAGCTTGCCATTTTTGCCCTTTTTAATATAAAAACATTTGTCATATTTAATAAGTTTAACCCCCTTAGACCGGGATATTTTTTAGGTATTCCAGAATACTTTAGGTATTCAAGATAAACACAGAAATTAAACAGTGGCAAGAGAAATACACATAAACATGATTAGCCGCATGTGTCATAAGCCGATTTAACTTTCATTCCTCAGCAAAAACAACTGCTAGCATGCAAGTGCTCCCAGACTCAAAATATCTCATAATATATTGAAACTTATGTTGTGTAACCAGTGTACTAACCACATCATATCATCATCATATCATATCACATTACTGAGCTAAGGTCCCGCGAGAGACATCATGCTCAGGGAAGAAGAGGTGCACGCCCAAGTGCGGCCGGTGGTGTAGGTTGTAACTAACTTTGTATAATTCATTCCTTCCCCAGTTGAGCCGAGGAGCCCAGACAGCAGCAGCTGCAGCACCTCAAGAACAGCCCAGACTCAAGAAATTCAAGATCTACAGATGGGTAGGTTTCATGTGATGCAGCTACTGTACTTCTGTAACAGCTAGGACTTATGTGTTATCCTCAAGATAACAGAAATGCTGCAATACTGAGCTATTTTTACTAGTGTCTACATGTACATTGAGAACAACCCTAAGCAATTGGGGAAAGAAATGTTCAAAACCATTCAGTGGTATTGACAATAACTGTCTGTGGTATATTACAGGACCCTGACAAGGTGGGAGACAAGCCAAGGATGCAGGAATATAGTGTGGATTTGAACCAGTAAGATAACAGAAACCTTCTTACTTCGCATTTTTAATAGTTCCCTTAAAGCGTTTTAACATATTTTTGTGATCCCAGCATATTCATCAAGATATTTCTAGGTATGGTTTCTGATTTTTATCTTCTTTTCCCAACATCAGCTGTGGCCCCATGGTTTTAGATGCTCTGATCAAAATCAAGAATGAGGATGACCCCACTCTGACCTTTAGACGGTCATGCAGAGAAGGTGAGTCATCAGACTTTCTTCTTTCTTTTGTCATAAAACTACATGTTACATGTAGTATATACATGAAGTATATACATGTACTAGTACTTTGCAATGTGTACATTATGCATAATCAATACTGACATGACTCACGGTTTGGTTTGAAATTTTGTTGTGAATTGTGTGAACCACAATGTAAAAAATATGTTGGTTTGTTGTCTTGCAGGCATCTGTGGCTCCTGTGCCATGAACATTGCTGGTACCAACACGCTTGCCTGCATCAGTCGCATTGACACCAACCTACGCAAGGCCACCAAGATTTACCCCCTGCCTCACATGTATGTGGTCAAGGACCTTGTCCCAGTAAGTACTCTGAACATACATTTGTACTCCATGCTTTTAACCTTCTCCCTGCTGCCTAACCCCATAACTAATACAAATTTGGTGCCTAAGTGCTACCTCAGCAGGGAGGAGGTTTAAAAAATGACTTCTGAGGAAAATGTTAAAATGGGCTGTGTTTTCCTTGAATAGAAATACCTTTTGTTGCTTGAGTTACAGATGAACTGAAGATGTTTTCATTTCTTGCAGGACATGTCCAACTTCTATGCTCAGTACAGAGCTATTGAGCCTTACCTGAAGAGGAAGGATGACATGAAGCAGGGAGAGAACCAGCTTTTCCAGAGTGTGGATGACAGAGCAAAGCTGGTACACAAGACATTTCACTTACACGTCAAGTCACATATATGTAGCTAGTGCATGTTTGGAAAATTGTCATGTAGCAAACCAGTACAAAAGAGTTAAGTTACAAAGTGATGAAAAGATAGTGTAGTATGAAGTTTATCTGTGTTGGTAGTTAACATGATACAAAGTTTTGTCTCCATGCTTAGATAGTGTAGTGTTTGATAAGAAAGAAAAGAGCAAGGCCTCTGATGCAGCACCTCTTAATATGCCCTATATAAAAACCTGGTGCTGAAGTCCAGTTGGAAGACTCAAATGTGTTTAGCAGACTTTTTGTACCCTTCTCTGTTAGGCCGGGCAGTACGAGTGTATCCTATATAAAAACTGACTTGTTGAAGTCCAGTTGGAAGAGTCAAATGTGTTAAGCAGACTTTTGTCCCCCCCCCCCTCTGTTAGGACGGCCTGTACAAGTGTAACCTATATAAAAACATGTTGTTGAAGTCCAGTTGGAAGAGTCAAACTTTTTGTAACCCCCTCTGTTAGGACGGGCTGTACGAGTGTATCCTGTGTGCGTGTTGCTCCACCTCCTGTCCCAGCTACTGGTGGAACGGAGACAAGTACCTGGGCCCCGCCGTGCTCATGCAGGCCTACCGCTGGATGATCGACAGCCGAGACCAGTTCCGGAAGGAACGTCTGGAGAAGCTACAGGACCCGTTCTCCGTGTACCGGTGTCATACCATCATGAACTGTACCAAGACTTGTCCCAAGGTCAGTAAACAGTAGTACAAATACTAAACATTTAATTCAGCTATCTTCTCAGTATTACACATGTATAGTTCACTGTTATAATGTACCAGAGATATTACTGTTCCACACATATCTGCAGAGTTATGAAGTACAGCCTTCATGAAGTAATCTGCGGCTACACATATTAGTAGTTGTGAATGATTCCCTTTTATACACTGAGACCTTGAGATAAGGGTATTTAAAGATTTTGTGTTGTGATGGCATGTCAAACAGTATTTGTTAACTTATCGACTGAATGTTCTGATAACTTTAATATAATATGATTGGTTGTGACAAAAAGATGGATACAAAATTGAGGCAAAAAACTGCACTACTTATAATGTGGGTGACAAAAATGAACTTTTTCCACTTCTACCCACAGGGCCTGAACCCAGGAAGGGCGATTGCTGAGATCAAGAAAATGATGGCTGGGCTTGCATAAATATAAATGGGCTGATAATATTAAAGAAAATATTGGACATCTGTATATTATAGTTTCCCATAAGCTTTGCAGAAATGTTGAAGAGCATCCTCATTGATTTGTATGCCTTGGTGGAGTCTCTGTCAGTCAGTCTATAACTTAAACAGGGCATAAAAATGGAAAGAGTGGGAAAAATTCTTAGTTTTTACTTATCAAAGTCTCAATGCAGTGACTTACACAATGATCCAAACATGAAGTTATAACCTTGAAAGAGACAGTTTACAAGGTTGCATAACTAGAACTACCATGTTATGCACAAAAAGGTCTGAGTTTTCACCTTGTTATGTGATTACGTATACAATGTCACTCCATACAAAAATAGATGGTTCTTCCCATATTTGACTCCACCTGCAAATAGACAGTGTTACATACTGCATGGATGAACCTAATGTATGGAGGTATGGAAGCCATCAAAATGTATAATCCTGTCTGTATGATAAACCTCACATGTAGTGTAAGGATTTCTTCCATTCATACCACAGTCTTGGCTTTACCTTTTCATCAACACTAAACTGCTTAGTGATTTTGAATGAAGTGGCTGTGAAAACTATTGCACCATAGAGAACATACGCCCTGATTGCTGCAGCTATTGAAGACCTGAGATGAAATTAAACAACAGTTGCTGTTCTCAGTGAAATTTGTGGTTGTCTCTTTCTTTCTTTGAGGTAATAATGTAGCAGGAACCAAGATGGATGGATCTCCACTCAGTCACAACAAGGTTATAGTGGAGTTAGTATCTAATGTTTTCATTTACACAAGTGAAGGGACCTTTTAAACCACTAGAGTGCTTTATGGAAGATCATAAATGTTATCTCCAATAATTTGATTGGCATGTATTCCAGAAAATATTTCTGTAGTCTCTCATTTTTGGCCCCAATGATCTAATACAAGAGATCTACTGATAGAAATCCAATAGTACAAGTGTTCCCTCTTGCTGAACGAGGTTGAAAAAGAAACTTCACAAAGCTGTGTTCAAGTGTTGGCGGTTTATTTGCCTCTTTTCCAAGTTACCAATATACAAACATGCTGACGTCGGATTACATGGTCACAACCATGAAAAAAACATTGTCAAAATACAGAGTCCATTTGGATACAGAAAAACAGCAAACAATCCATTTGTTTTCTACTACAATTTCTTTTGTATGTAAGCTTTGACATAAATGTTAGGCATTTTCATGTTACCTGTTCTTTAAACTGTCCCTACACAGACTTGTACAAATAAGTATTCTCACTTTACGTCTGCAGATACTGCAAAAATTAAATACTTAGTACAACACTTATCCCAGAAAGTGTTCTGGACATGCTTTTGTTACTCCTTCACTTGAACTAGCAAGTAACAAGAAATTAAATACATGAGCAGTTTTAGTGCACAAATAATATCAAGTACTGGACCATGTTGTTTTTATTGCTGTAATCTGAGCAGTCCTAGCACATCAATGATGTCCTCTTTAACCGACAGCATCCACAAGGCTTGAAAGGTCCTTATTTGTCCTCTGGGTCGAGCAGTGTTGCAGTCTTCTCTTTCTGCTCAGTCAGAGCTCTGGACTCGTGTTCAAATACACTGAAGACAACACCCTGAAAAAGAGGTTTTATGTCACTCAATTTTGCAAGAAAAGGGTTCAAACAAAACTTAATTTGCAATTTGAAATGAACTTGAAAAAAAATTTTCACGTAAGACAGTTATGCTTATATCCCTTTTGAACTGCCCGTTTTTTTTACCATTACAATTTTTATGAACACGGTGATCTCAGCATGGAAAGGGTTAAATTTCAATGACAGATGGTGCATTCATCCATCCAGTTATGGTCCCCACACTCACCTGGTTAGCAGCAGCTCTCACAAAAGAAGAGTTTGCAGTGACTGTCACAGCATGAAGACTATCCCCAGTCCCAAATATTACCTGAAATATATAAAATCACTCAAGTTCACACAAGATAGTTAATGAAATTACAAGCCGCTTGTTTTCCAATGTCAATCAAGCTTACAGTTCAGGCAATACAGACCTGAAAAAAAGATTCCATGCAAACACATTCCTTGACATTTACTAGTACCCATCAACTTGAATATGACCTCTACTTGTTCCATGTCACTGACCTTTGCCCTCTCCTTGACCCGACCACTCAGCTCCAGCCTCTCTGCCCTGTCCGAGGGCTGGTCTGCGACGACCTTGACCTTCTGAAGAAGCTGTTTTGCCCGGTCTTTTTCCTCCACCCCTCCCACCGTGGACAGGATGGCATGGAAGTCTCGTACTGCTGACTCACACGCAATTAGTTCTCTTCCTGTAAAAAGTAAAGTCTTTGTTGGCAAAAGTACTTTTTTTATGAATAACAGTTATTTTGCTTTTGTTCAAGTGGTTCTCTTTTCACTGAACTTTTGGGTTTTTTAGATTCTGATATTGAGTTGAATTGTTTCAAGCAAATCTATGAACAATGATTATGAACTTGCTTGACAAGCATATCCCCCAAAATTGTACTTGTACTATCTTGTACTTATACACAAATATTGTCTCTCACTCTCCAGTCTTTCTTGCAGTGCTACACCTAATGATAAGTGTAAACTAATGGACTCCTTTTGTATCAAATGCTTTTCCCTTGTCATGTGCTCAAATAGTAAAAATAAGGAATTGAACTGATATGCATGACTAAAGAATGAAGCACAGAAGCTTTCATGTTCCCTAGTTTGTACTTTGACATAAAATTGCTGTAAGTAAGTTCAATGTTACCTTTTATATATTTGTTAAGTTCTGATAATAACGGTCTCTCCCTCTCCCACTCTGCCTGCTGGTTCAAGATGGGTTCCTGAAATCTGAACCTGCTCCTCCCGTTTGTGAGTGCAGACACCATGGCCAGCAGGGTCGTTACGTCTAAGTTCAGGCACTGACATTCCGTCCGCGGGGGAGGCAGGGTGTGGGGCGGTCCAGAGGAGGAGGAGGAGGATACAGAGGAGTGACAGCTGTTCTCTTCTTCATCTTCATCTTCATCACTATCTTCTTCTTCTACCGTCTCCCCTTCAACAGCGATTATGTCTCCCTTTACTTGCACTCCTAGTTCTAGTAGTTTTTCTGAGAAAAAAAAAACATACATGCAATGTATACACTGAAAATATATAACATTTCAATACATCTATTTCCTCATAATGTGGTATTGATGTTGGCAATACACAGTATCAGAATATTGATGAATCCATGATTTTAAGGACATGCCAAATAGACCTGCAATGAGAGCAATTAGCTATGGGTATTTTAAATACTAATACATCAGTTACTGAGCTTGAAACTTTTTCTACATTTTCATTGACAATCTTTTCATTCAAAATGCCTGTGCACAGACCTCTATAATTTTATGTAAACGACATTGAAGTAGACTCTTTCTTACAGTTTTGCTACATTTTGCTACTATCTCACCTGCTATTGGCTGTGTTATTCCATTGAAGAATGAAAAGATGACCTGAGGGATAGAAAACTTGAGAGGATTGTCAGCAGCAGCTGCAATGTAGTCCTCAGCCTGGTCTACTACACTCTTCTCTCCATACTGGCCCTCTCCTGGTAGGGAAGGAAATGATCTACTGTCATATAGGTATTCTTAAGAAAGTAAAGAATGGTAAGCATTGCTTGTGAACAAAAATGAGCACTGTTGAAGAACAAAATCAGGGGTTCGAATCTCAACCAACATCAGTTCTCACACCATAAAATCATTCTATCACACAAAAATACAAAGTTTGAATGTGTCAGTGAAGATTAGACATCCAGGTAATAAGTTACGCCAAAAACAGTTACTCAAGCAACTGGATATGATTTTGGAAACGGTCTCCAAAAAACGTTTTGGCATAAAGTTTGAATATGTTGTTGAAAAAAGGACTTCTGGTTGACGAAGGTATGAAAAGCTCAGGACTATGACACTATGACTTAAGACAAACCTTAAGACATTGTAAGGAATGAGATTATTACAGGCTTCCATAATGCTAAGATCTACCTTTACTCTAAGCAGTTGTACATAAGTGACATACTTACCCAGCCAGATGACATGCATTGCTTGTGCCTTCCTAGCAATGACCTTCACCCAAGTCAGGCCGTGATTGGCTGCTACATCTACAGTCAGAGTCACCCTGTTCCCTGATTGGTCGGTGAAGTGGAACGGGTGGAGGAGGCTGCTGATGGCTGGGAGTGACTCCGCCGTGGTGATGATGGCTCGCAGGTGGGTCAGGTTAGAACTCCGCAGGTGGTTCTCCTTCAGCTCCATGGAGCTCTTCTGGAGCTACACAAAAACACAGGAAAGGTTTCATGTCATGTCAGAGGATCTTCACAGTCATATCACAGCCTGTGCTGATTTATGTGCTATTGATATTATGGTTAAATATATACATTTATTTGCCAAATCATCAACAGTCAGAAGGGCACATTCATGGAATGGATCACAAATATGAGCACTCTTAGATATAATTTTCTCACACCAGACAGTCTGCTCAGTGTTAACTTTATTCTTATGTGTTGCACAATCTTATTAAGACATTTTTAGTATTGCGAGGGGGGTATGGTAAAGAATCAGTAGACCTGACATGTCTCAGCAGCACAAATATATCACAATGGCATGTTGACTGGTGTGTTGTGTCATATAGCCCCTTACCAGTTATGCAATTCATATGATTACCTACATTTAACAAGATCTAGACTACCTTACCCTACTGGCTAATGCCTAAGATGATGAAATTGTATGCAAGTATATAGGAGTTTAACCTCCTTGATGCAAGCATCGAGATTCAGCTCAGTTATTAGCCTACAGCACATTTGAGTGCCATTTATATCAGTAACGGCTAATCTTACCTTTTGTAGATATGCCAGTTCAGCCTTGATTCTCCTCTGTAGCTTGACGCACCCCTCCACTTGTAGCTCTTTCGCTCTGTCCATCAGGGCCTTGGCGTCCGTGATCATGTCTTCAACTTTCGACTCCAACGACATCTTGACAAGATTTTGGAGCTTAGCTAATAAATAGAACCTGTAAAAAGTTAGCTAAGACTTGTGTGCAACATTTATCTAACTTCGTGTCCGTCAAATGCAGCAATATTCCCTGCAGGTGAAAGTTGCCGGTAGTTCAGGGTGGGAGGGGGGCGTCTGACAGCTGGCCCACGTCAGCTGATTGCCATCAGAACCGGTAGCGCCTAGCCCTTTCAGGAACGACGGCCTAAGCGCTCACGGACTCCCAACACGTAGTCTACGTCCCAAAAACACATAAGAGAGCGAGTACAGAAGGCTTGGTGTGAGGTAGATGACTTGAACGCCGCTACAGACGTTTCATAACAACTTTCTGCAGACAAGACATGGTGTAAATAGTGAGCGACACATTCGCAGGCTGACGATTCGAGTATTAAGCTAATCTCCAAGCAGATGTGGGATGCGACTGAGTCTCCGTGTATTACGGTAATACACAGAGACTCACAGTCGTATACGCATCCTTTTAGTAGTTCGCAATCTCACCTACTCAGTAGAATCGGAAATACTTATCACCCTGGTACTTAATCGATTGATAGTGACAAAGGAACGAAATTTGGGACAGTGACTGTTTCCTTTTGAAGTGTCTTCTCATTTTGCAATCTCACATACATTGTACATATTTTGCCGGTATCGTTTCTTCGTGCATTTCTGCCCCATGAACCATGCAGTCGGATGTGATATATATACTGACAACAAAAGCAAAGGTATAACTCAACCTTATTTTCGGGACATGAGTGACTAATCAACCTTCACTGCGGCCGATGGTTTATGATAACACAGGGCGCGGAAACACTGAACGTTTCCAGTATTCGCTATACTTTTCCTGTCTCCTTATGTCGTCCACATACCGACCTATTTCTCCACAAAACAGCCAGTGCCACCTCTGATGTAAGGATAATTAGCTAAATTCTCCCTTCTCTATAGACCGATATCACATTTCTTCTAAGATTTTGTGAGGTGACTAATTCAGTTGTAACGCTTTGTTCTTTGTGCGTCACAGGGCCATTTACACAGATTTCATTCAAAATCAATGAAAAGTTCGCCAATTTTCATTATTTTCTCATCCATGCGAACCTCTGTTTCTGAAGTTTTGATCTTCTATACCGGTTATTTTCACTACGGTAAATGGAAATCTTATGTTGGCCACCTGTTGAACATCTGTCAACGAAATTCATTTCTGCAATATTTGAAGGGGGAACTCGAGACTCCTTTGAGAAAAGCGCGAACCTCTGAGACGACCCCTTGCCAGGAAATCTCTGTCAGGGAGTCTCACATGTAATTTGCATGATCCTTCTTTGAGTCTCTTCCCGTCATCAACGAAGCAGACAAGTCACATCTGGGTCAGGTAAAGACGTCGGCATTCCTTATCAGTCCACAGCTTCTGCTACAAGAACAGCCAAGAAACAGCACAAGGAGACTTAGTTTAACACAGGGATTACGACTGAAGGTGAGTTGGTCTTCTAGAAGAAAATCTAAGATAACAAGTGGTCGCGATACTAGAGTTCCACCAAACCTTCCGTATAAGAGTGTGTATCAGTGGTAAACACAGGGAAGACCAGTGGAAGGAAAACCAGCCATGTGTGTTCTTTTGTGTGGGTCCGCGGATGGTCACTGCGTTTTAATCCCTCTGCAAATTGTGACACTCTGGTGTTTTCGCGTTTCCCTCACCAGTACGAAGGGTTATGAAGGCTTGCTGTACGTTTCTGTAGCTGCCGGTGACTTTACTGTGTGGTGTATAGAAAATTGGCACATTTGCTTTGCCTATTTTTTTTTTTATCGTCTAAAAGTGCTTAATATACCTGTATCTTTGATTCGTAATACTACTAAAAGGTGTGGGAAGTTTTGGTTCAATGGCAGAAAATACCCAGGAAATAGCTCAGTTCGTGTGCAAATATCCGTGGCTGAGAGAGAGAAAAGTAGTGTTGATGTACAAACAGGATACACCCCCTCGAAGGCGCTGATTGACGGTGTTTTAATAGATACTGTGTAACTTCCTACCCCCAACCTGCATGCATGGTGGCATGGGAACATCTTTATGTAAACAAACCACTTCGGTATGTTCTTTGTGTGCAATTAAGAGGTCGATCGCTACATGGCGTTTTAGTACACCCACCATACTGTTACTAGTAACTCAGGTCTAACACTTCCATGGACCGTACGAGGCGCTTGTCACTATGAATGGCAACACTTTGCATTAAGATATTCAGTAAAGGTATTGTTGTGGAATGATAATTAATCGTTTGTTCCCAGTTACCATGGATATTGAAAACGCCGACCAGTATGCGAAGAACCGGGAAGGGCAACAGAAGGTGGCGATGGATCTAATAAACAGGTAGGATGGGACTGTTTTGATATCTAGTTATAGCACTAGATTATAAAACATATCACAAGTAACACACATATAATTACACTTTACCACAGGAATTCGAAGCATTGTAGATCAATACAGGGCATCTGCCACATATAAAAAATTTGCCATGAACAGAAGCGATATATTATGTTTTCTCCCAGGTACATCACGTGGAAAAAGGGTGACGTGGTACTGGATGTTGGCTGTGGTACCGGTGAGATCACCAAACTCATGTCTCAACAGCCGGGAGTCAAGTCTGTAGTGGGGATTGACTTGTCCTCAGACTTTATCAGGTACCGTTTATGTCATTATTGATCATTGCTTCATTGCTAACACTAACAGCTAGAGTTGGCGTTTTTATAATCGAATTTTCATTAAAGTTATATAGTTCCTCCTGACACACGCACACAAACAATGGAAAATTCAACGTCGGGGATCATAATGACCGTGAGTTATAGTTGGACCACGTGATCTTATGGACACGTGACGTCAGTAACGAGTTGAAAGTAGCTGCTCGGAAGTCGGTATCGCCCCCCGTCCAAGTTGAGTAATTTTTTTTTCTTACGTTATTTCTGCTTTTAGTTTCGCATCGAAGAACAACGCCGGCGAGAACGTCAGTTTCCACGTGGCCGACGCCTCCAACCCCGCCGACTTCAAACCTGAGTGGAAGGGCGCCTTCACCAAGGCCACCTGCTTCACTGTCCTGCACTGGATCCAAGACAAAAAGAGCGCCTTTAAGAACATTTCTTCCTGTCTTGAGCCTGGAGGAGAGCTGGTCATCAACTGCCTGTTGGAGTCGGCGGCGCAAATAGGCAAGTTGGATCTGCCCAAGTGGAGAAGCTACCTTAAAGATTTCACCTACAACATCTATCCGTGGCCCAATGATGACATTGAGGGGATGGGTCGGCTATTCGAGGAGGCGGGGTTTGAAGTTCTGACGTGTAACGGACAGCCTGCGCCACCCAAGTCTTTTCCAACCGACCCGGAAGGTTTGAAAGCTGTCATGCGCACGATGCTGCCTCAGCTGAAGTACATACCAACCGACAAACAGGACGACTATCTAACGGATGCCTACTGCGCAATCGCAGAAATGAGAAAGGACTTTAAAGAAGGTGACCCTGAAGCTGTAGTTGCGCATGTGCGCAAAGTTTGAATCAAGTCCCGAGCTACCTTCGTATTCCCGTACTGGCTTCTCAGTCTGCGAGGTTTCTATGCTAGCCACGTTGTAGTATGTCAGACCATCTCCTTGGCTGTGTCAATAAATCCACACAAAAAAAATCTAGATACTTCCCAGGGGTTTGAAATCCAATTTCTTATTTGTGGAGTAGACAATACATGTATTAATTAATGTGTTATGTCTTGAGTGTATACACATATATATATGACAGGATATATAAATCTCTATATATTCGGATCGGCTATGGACAGATGAGCTATCTCCTCTGCCCAACTTAATATTTGTTACTTCGAAGCGAAATGTCGTGCTTTTGCCGTTCAGTCTGATTTCCGAACCAAACCATCCGGAAAGAAATCGGAACCTGATCAGATATACATGTAGTCAGCAGTGTTTGAATGTAGTCCATGTGATAATAAACTATACCAGATTCATTTTTGGCAAGACCATTGTCATTTTTCTCACGTACTGAAACGTATTCAGTAAGTCGTCGACTAACAAACAGGCGGCTGCCTCAAAATGAAAGAAGAAAAACAAGGCAAAGATCTTCGATGAATCCAAGTGGATTAGTAATGAATTCAATGAGCATGTTAACTTCCCTTCAAAACTAGTTTTTAGAAATCTCTAAAATGATCACAGGAAAATCATATAACCACCCTTAGCCTGTAACAAAGTAGGCAACACCTGAGAAGAGATCCGCCCACATACACAGCTAGAATAACTCTTGGTGCGCACACCAAACGATCGATCTTTTTTGCCCTCTAAATTCGTTCCGAGGAAGACGACAGAACAGCTAAACTCCCAGGTAAGGACGGAACCGCATGCCTCTTCCCGTGACGTAGCGAGCTATAATGAGGCCGCTTCAATTCAACGTTGACCCTTGGTTGATCCTAATTTGCATGATCCTTCTTTAGTCTCTTCCCGTCAGTCAACGAAGCAGACAAGTTCACCTCTGGGTCAGGTAAAGACGTCGGCACTGCTTATCAGTCCACGTACCGCAGCTTCTGCTACAAGAACAGCCAAGAAACGGCACAAGGAGACTAAACACAGGGATTACGACTGAAGGTGAGTTGATCTTCTAGAATAAAACAGAAGATAACAAGTACTAGTGGTCGCGGTACAGAGTTCTACCAAACATTCCGTATAAGAGTGTGTCTTAATGATGCCAGTGGAAGAAAAACCAGTCATGTGTGTTCTTTTGTGGGTCCGCGGCCGTGTATGGTCACTGCATTTTAATCCTTCCACTCTGGTGTCTCCGCGTTTCCCTCACCAGTACGAAGAGTTATGAATTTAGAATGAACGCTTGTTACGGTACGATTCCGTAGCTGCCGGTAATTATAACTGTACTGTATGGCCATGGTGTACAGAAAGTTGGCACATTTGCTTTTCCTTTGCCTATCATTTTTATCTGATCATCTAAAAGTGCTGTATCTTTTATTCGTAAAAGGTGTGGGAAGTTTTGCCTCGATGGCAGAAAATGCCTAGACAATAACTCAGTTTCGTGTCTGTGCAAATATCCGTTGCTGAGAGAGAGAGAAAAGTAGTGTTGATGTACAAACAAGATACACCCCCTCGAAAGCACTGATTGGCGGTGTTTAGATACTGTGTAACTTCCTACCTGCCAACCCGCATAACTACATGGACATGCATATGCATGGCGGCATGGGAACATCTAATCCTAACCCCGGTGACCAAATTTCATGACAATCAATATCCAAAGCTTCTTGAGTTATCGTGCTAAACCACACACACACATATATATACACACACAAATGCTGCCAAAAACATAACCTTCTTGGCGAAGGTAATAACTTTTAACGCTTCTATGGACCGTACAAGACGCTTGTCACAATGGCAACGTTAACACTTTGCAGATCGTCGTAGATTTAGATATTACAGTAAAAGTAGATTTGCTGTGGAATGATACTAGTGAATCATTTGTTCCCAGTTATGGATACTGAAAACGCCGATCAGTATGCAAAGAACCGGGAAGGACAACAAAAGGTGGCGATGGATCTGATAAACAGGTAGGATGGGACGGTTTTAATATCTATAACACCAAAGGTGATTAAGTATAGAATAAAATCACAAGAGCACACATACAATGACACTTTATCTCAGTTAATCGACGTTGTCTTGTAGACTGATACAGGGCATAACTTACAGCAAATCTGTCTCATGTAAAATAAAAGATTTGCCATGAACTGTGATAGCCTATTATATATATATGCGGTCTACACCTACGTTTTGCCAGGTACATCACGTGGAAAGAGGGTGACGTGGTACTGGATGTTGGCTGTGGTACCGGTGAGATCACCAAACTCATGTCTCAGCAGCCAGGGGTCAGGTCTGTTGTGGGGATCGACTTGTCCTCAGACTTTATCAGGTGAGTATGATTTATGTCATAGATTAATATTATGATAGCTAGCACTCACATGCAAAGCTGTGCAGCCAAAATTGGCCTTTTATCATCGACTAAGTTATATAGTTCTGTGCAGCACAGGCACACACAAAAAATGCAAATCAAACATCGAGCATCATAATGACTGTCAGGCATAGTTGGGACACGTGATCGTATGGACACGTGACGTCAGTAACGAGTCGAAGGTAGATGCTCGGAAGTCGGTATCGCCCCCCGTCCCAGTTCAGTAAAATGTTTTTATCCTTAATTTTGTTTCCAGTTTCGCATCGAAGAACAACGCCAGCGAGAACGTCAGTTTCCACGTGGCCGACGCCTCTAACCCCACCGACTTCAAACCTGAGTGGAAGGGTGCCTTCACCAAGGCCACCTGCTTCACTGTCCTGCACTGGATCCAAGACAAAAGGAGCGTCTTTAAGAACATTTCTTCCTGCCTTGAGCCTGGAGGAGAGCTGGTCATCAACTGCCTGTTGGATTCAGCGATTCAAGTAGGCAAGGTGGATCTGCCCAGGTGGAGAAGCTACCTTAAAGATTACACCTACAACATCTACCCGTGGCCCAATGACGACATTGAGGGGATGGGTCGGCTATTCGAGGAGGCGGGGTTTGAAGTTCTGACGTGTAACGGACAGCCGGTGCCACCCAAGTCTTTTCCGACCGACCCGGAGGCTGCGAAAGCTTTCTTTCGCACCATGCTGCCTCAGCTGAAGTACATACCAACCGACAAACAGGACGACTATCTGACGGATGCCTACTGTGCAATCGCAGAAATGAGGAAAGGCTATAAGGAAGATGATCCTGTAACTGTAGTTGCGCATGTGCGCAAAGTTTGACTCATGACCCGAGCTCATTTGGTCTTTACGACTCTCAATCTGCCAGGTTTCTGTCCTAGTACGTCATACCATCTCTTTGGTTGTGTCAATAAATTCACAATCTAGATACTTCCCGGGGGATTAAAATCCAATTTCTTATTCTCTATTTATCTATTTATCTATTCGGAAGACAAGTACAGACATAGGGGTTACGCAACTCAAGTAAAAGTACATATTTTAGCGCCACCACTAAAAACAGTTAAGTACATGACATAAGAGTAAGATGAAGCTAAGGTACAAACAAAATATGGTAGACGAGAAGGATGAACTTAATACATATTAATTATTATAAACATTAATGGATATTCTAGAATTAACAGAATTTCTTAGGGCGTGTTTGCGGAGTAGACTATATTAATGTACTATGTCTTGAGTTTATGCATATATGTATGACAGGATATTTCAATCTCAATATGAGTTACCTCCTCTGCCCAAGAAATCATTTGTTACTTCAAAGTGAAATATCATGTTTTTGCCGCTACGTCTGATTCCAAACCATCCGGACACAAATCGGAACCTGATCAGATATAGTAAGCAGTGTTTGAATGTAGGCTATGTGATAATAAAATATACCAGATTCATTTTTGGTAAGACTATTATTATTTTTCGACTGAAACGTATTTAAGCCTCAAAATGAAAGACTGAGAAAAACAAGGCAAAGACCTTTGATGAATGCAAGTGGATTAGTAATGAATTCATTGTGCATGTTAACTTCCCTTCAAAAACGTCTAACATGATCACAGGAAAATCATAACCACCCCTAGCCTGTAACAAAGTAGGCAACACCTGAGAAGAGATCCGCCCACATACACAGCTAGAATAACTCTTGGTGCGCACACCAAACGATCGAGCTCTTTTGCCCTCTTCGTTCCGAGGAAGACGACAGAACAGCTAAACTCGCAGGTAAGGACGGGACTATGTGTAGACTAGTCTACCTTTCCTACTGATACTGGAGTTTGCAAGATGAAAGTATCAAAGTATAGTCAATGCGCATTCCTGGACCAAAACTATGATCTACATCGCTACTGATTTTGGTGTGCTTAGATATGCTAAGAAATTGCCTGAAACCGAAATTTTGTAATGTCCTGGATTGACCGGTACCACGACATCGATATCCTTATCTTTCGGTATGTTATCGGTTTGGGGAAGGTAACGCAAAAGCGGTAGAAAATGATCACTGGCTAGTTTTAATGTTTGGCCTACAAAAGTGGGAAACAAGAACAGATAAACCATATAACCATACAGACATGTACTACCTCAGAAATGCGCTCGGGTTTCCTACTGAATATGTAAACCCAAACGATTTCGATATGCACAAGATATAACTGAAGCAACTGGATTTTTTTAAATTGCAAGATGGTTACAAATGGCACATTCTGACTATTCAACGGTTATTTTTCTGCTTTAGTAGCAAATAAAGCAGCTCCTGTCTTTTCCAAGATGTAGGTGTTTTTTAAAGTCTCGTGACGATCACCAGATGTGTGGGCGAGTATCGTGAGAATTTTTGGATTAGAGGCGTAGCGTATTTTGGGGGACCACAGTGACGATGCATTTCGTTGAATTTCTGTTAATGGTCAATTGAAAGGTATGTGGGACTCCACATCCTTTTTGTACCTATCGAGAGAGGCATTCAAGAGTTTCATGAATGGCACCTCTACATCCGAGTTCTCTTTTCCCTACGACATGTACATCACGATATCCCACAGTAAGCTACATATAATGGGGTCTGTCTGCATGCCTCTTCCCGTGAGGCGTAGCGACCTAATATGAGGCCACTTCAATTCAACGTTGACCCTTGGTTGATCCTAATTTGCATGATCCTTCTTTAGTCTTTTCCCGTCAGTCAACGCGGAAGCAGACAAGTTCACCTCTGTGTCAGGTAAAGACGTCGGCACTGCTTATCAGTCCACGTACCCCAGCTTCTGCTACAAGAACAGCCAAGAAACAGCTAGCACAAGGAGACTAAACACAGGGATTACGACTGAAGGTGAGTTGATCTTCTAGAATAAGTACTAGTGGTCGCGGTACAGAGTTCTACCAAACCTTCCGTATAAGAGTGTGTCTTAATGATAGGTTAAACACAGGGATGCCAGTGGAAGGAAAACCAGTCATGTGTGTTCTTTTGTGTGGGTTCGCGGCCGTGTATGGTCACTGCATTTTAATCCTTCCACTCTGGTGTCTCCGCGTTTCCCTCACCAGAGTTATGAATCTATAATAAACGCTTGCTACGGTACGTTTCTGTAGCTGCCGGTAACTGTACTGTATGGCCATGGTGTACATTTACTTTGGCTATCATTTTTTCTGATATGTTTGATATGCCTGTATCCTTAATTCGTAAAAGGTGTGGGAAGTTTTGATTCGATGGCAGAAAATGCCCAGACAGTAACTCAGTTCGTGTCTGTGCAAATATCCGTTGCTGAGAGAGAGAGAAAAGTAGTGTTGATGTACAAACAAGATACACCCCCTCGAAGGCACTGATTGGCGGTGTTTAGAAACTGTGTAACTTCCTACCTGCTAACCCGCATAACTACATGTACATGCATATGCATGGCGGCATGGGAACATCTAATCCTAACTCTACCAAATTTCATGACAATCAATATACTCAAGCTTCTTGAGTTATCGTGCTAAACCACACACACATATATATACACACACGAATGCTGCCAAAAACATAACCTTCTTGGCGAAGGTAATAACTTTTAACATTTCTATGGACAGTAGTACAAGATATTACTTACAAGAGATTATAAATTTAGATATCAACCAATGCAGTAAAAGAATATTTAATGTGGAATAATAATGAATCATTTGTTCCCAGTTATGGATACTGAAAACGCCGATCAGTATGCGAAGAACCGGGTAGGACAACAAAAGGTGGCGATGGATCTGATAAACAGGTAGGATGGGACAGTTTTGATATCTATAACACCAAAGGTGATTAAGTATAGAATAAAATCACAAGAGCACACATACAATGATACTTATCACAGTTAATCGACGTTGTCTTGTAGACTGATACAGGGCATAACTAACAGCAAATCTGTCTCATGTAAAATAAAAGATTTGCCATGAACTGTGATAGCCTATTATATATGCGGTCTGCACCTACGTTTTGCCAGGTACATCACGTGGAAAGAGGGTGACGTGGTACTGGATGTTGGCTGTGGTACCGGTGAGATCACCAAACTCATGTCTCAGCAGCCAGGGGTCAGGTCTGTTGTGGGGATCGACTTGTCCTCAGACTTTATCAGGTATGATTTATGTCATAGATTATGATAGCTAGCACTCACATGCAAAGCTGTGCAGCCAAAATTGGCCTTTTATCATCGACTAAGTTATATAGTTCTGTGCAGCACAGGCACACACAAAAAATGCAAATCAAACATCGAGCATCATAATGACTGTCAGGCATAGTTGGGACACGTGATCTTATGGACACGTGACGTCAGTAACGAGTCGAAGGTAGATGCTCGGAAGTCGGTATCGCCCCCCGTCCCAGTTCAGTAAAATGTTTTTATCCTTAATTTTGTTTCCAGTTTCGCATCGAAGAACAACGCCAGCGAGAACGTCAGTTTCCACGTGGCCGACGCCTCCAACCCCGCCGACTTCAAACCTGAGTGGAAGGGCGCCTTCACCAAGGCCACCTGCTTCACTGTCCTGCACTGGATCCAAGACAAAAGGAGCGCCTTTAAGAACATTTCTTCCTGTCTTGAGCCTGGAGGAGAGCTGGTGATCAACTGTCTGTTGGAGTCAGCGACTCGAGTACCCAAGTTGGATCTGCCCAGGTGGAGAAGCTACCTTAACGATTTCACCTACAGTATCTACCCGTGGCCCGATGACGACATTGAGGGGATGGGTCGGCTATTCGAGGAGGCGGGGTTTGAAGTTCTGACGTGTAACGGACAGCCGGCGCCACCAAAGTCTTTTCCGACCGACCCGGAGGCTGCGAAAGCTTTCTTGCGTACGATGCTGCCTCAGCTGAAGTACATACCAACCGACAAACAGGACGACTATCTGACGGATGTCTACTGCGCAATCGGAGAAATGACGAAGGACTATAAGGAAGGTGATCCTGTAACTGTAGTTGCGCATGTGCGAAAAGTTTGAATCATGACCCGAGCTCATTTGGTCTTTACGACTCTCAGTCTGCCAGGTTTCTGTCCTAGGCCCGTTCTAGTACGTTATACCATCTCTAGATACTTCCCGGGGGATTGAAATCCAATTTCTTATTTTCTATTTATTTATTCGGAAGACAAGTACAGACATAGGGGTGACGCAACTCAAGTAAAAGTACATATTGTAGCGCCACCAGTAAACAGTTAAGTACATAAGATGAAATTAAGGTACAAACAAAATATGGTAGACGAGAAGGATGAACTTAATACATATTAATTATTATAAACATTAATGGATATTCTAGAATTAACAGAATTTCTGAGGGCGTGTTTGTGGAGTAGACTATATTAATGTGTTATGTCTCATATATATATGACAGGATATATAAATCTCTATATATTCGGATCGGATATGGGTAGATGAGCTATCTCCTCTGCCCAAGCTGTTGTTTGTTACTTCGAAGCCAAATATCATGTTATTGTCGCTAAGTATGATTCCAAACCATCTGGACAGAAATAGGAACTGGATAAGATATAGTAAGCAGTGTTTGAATGTAGTTAACCATAGTCTGTGTGATAATAAACTACACCAGATTCATTTTTGACGAATTAAGACCATTGTCATTTTCTCGTTCACTGAAATAAAACTTAGGGTGTGTTTAAGTCGACGGCTAACAAAGCGAACCCCCAGAGCAAAATGGTTCGTTCCAATGTTTCGGTTCACCCAGGGTTCACCAATCAAAAACGTGAACCTTTGACCGGGCTCGGATACGGTGATGTGAACCGCGTTTCTGAGTGACAGCTGTATACAGGTAAGGCAGGCAGTAGTACTAGTTATCAGGTGTTTATCTTATATGTCTGGAACTAAAAACGCTGAATCTAAATGTACATATTTTTCCCTAACTTAAATTTTGCTCTCTATACTACCTACACTATCTGTATGGGGCATTTCGTAATCACTGCGGAAAGTCCCTGAATTTATCCGGGGATTTCCACATGCTGATGATTCATGCTGACGAGAACGGTGAACATTTCGTGCTACTCGACTCGTCTTCATTGTATTCTTAGGATTATAGAGCGGAAGCTGATAGCGTCTCACAACTTCGTGAAGGCCTGTCAAGATTTCGAAAATCCTGCATTTTACAGAAAGTAACATGGGCGGCGTTTGAGAGTCACTCTGTGCTGGAAACCGTTTGATGTGTTTTGTGAGGAACTGGGTGTGCATTTGGCATGGCCAATCGACGGAAACAAGGTATTGTGTTCATGTTTTCGATTCGTAGGTGTACCAGTGATTGTATTCGACGTCTAAAACAACCAGGTTTCTACATAATATGCTAGATATACTTCAAACGGTGCATTTTTGAACCCGGAAGTAGTCACCGGCTGAAACTACGTAGTTAATTTACCTTAAACGCTGATATGAGGAATCATACGTATTTCTGGCAATCTAAACTGGCTTTATCTTAGTACTAATAGTGGTATATCCTACAGTGTACAATCTAATACAAGAATACCATCGAACATTGGCGTATGTTCCGTCAAGGACGTCATCAGACTAGTTGGCCATGATGAGAAGCGCCCCCTACAAAAATGTCTGTACATACAATAGAATTTGAGCATTGTACATTGTTGATAGACAAGAGGAACCTCTTAAAAGTAAATGTACAAGAATATCATCTATGCAACTTTACCGATGGGACAACTCAAAGTAGTCGATTTTGTATTAAGTTCAAGACTAACATGTTTTGTATCGATAGTATTAGCTTAAATGTATATGTTTTGATTCAAGGAGTATCTAAGTACTTTTACGACATCGCCGAGGACGTCCCAGCCGAGAAATGGAAGGACTTCGCGCGCAAATTGAAACTAGATGAAGTCAAGATCGGTCGCATTGAGGTTGAAGAGAAAGGCATAGTAAAGGAATGCTGTATGAAGGTGTTGCATATGTGGAGAATGAAGAACGCGAAGCGGGCCACTCTTGAGGTTCTCCGGAAAGCCCTGGACGACGCTGAGTTAGGGGATATAGCTGAGAACATAAAAGGTTAGAAATCTTCATACATACAACCCCAAGTAGATCTCTGGAGGGAAAATCATAACATTCTTATGTCTCGCTTTTCCGACAGATGACCTTCGCCCATACATCCATATGTATGCGAGTGGGAATTGAAGCAAAATTACTTATAACGAAACGTTACAATATTACAATACAACAATATTACACGTTATACGTTATCATATGATATATTATGGCAAGTTTTTGGACAAGTCATGTAAAAAAATTTGCATCACGTTTTACTCTTTTCCTGACCCAAAACGTGTAATATTACTTCTTCACCTTGTTGCCATAGTGATGATGTTGTTTGGTGACCAATGGTGAATTGTTTGTGTGTTTTGTATAGATGAGGAGCTGCACGTTAGGATACCTGTACAGGAGACATCAAGCAATAGCAGTGGCGCACAGCAGCCACCGTCACAGTACATCAGTCAGTCCTCGTCAGACGACACCAAGCGGTCAGGTACAGGACTGCAGCCAGAAGACATGGACTGTGAAGATTACGATGACAACCTCCTGGACTTGTAGACTTGGAATAGATCTCTCACTATGACAAAGCTGTGGTTCACTGCCAGGAATTATGAAAGTAAATTTAGCGTCTTCTTGATTCACAAGATAAGAATGAAATTTGGATGTGGTAGCCGTTCAGAACGTGACAGTTTGCAGAAAATGCACACTCGACCTTTCTATTGTGACCTAATGTCCTATTGTTTTCATGGAGGTAAATCTGTGTTGGTAGTAATCATACGACATATACATTATTTCTTGCAAGTATAAATGAGTGGATAAAGAATATATTCCTATTTCCCTTGACGACTTTGGCCTTTACCTCAACTGTTTATCTGTACTGCAAGTGATATCAAAAGAACAAGAAAACGGAAATTAGAGAAGCTTTATTTGATGAAGAAAGAGTGCACACTTCAAGAGGAAGCTGTATGGTATATTCTTGTATGGATGTCATACTCATCATAACATTTATAAGAAATTATCTAAAGCTGAATCAACGGAAGTAGAGCCCCTTCTAGCAGGTAGTGACGTGTGGTCACGTGACGTGTTAGTCACTGATGCAGGAGAATCCCATTGGGCCGTTCTCCCTGCAGTGCAATCCAGGACCGCAAGAGTACTTGGTGCAGTACTCGGTCCTGGCTCCTGCGGAGACAGGGTTCGGTACTGTGGAAGAAGATAAACAACGATGGGATGAGAAGAAAGCACAAACAAAGTTGTTAATGGTAAATAAATATCAATGTCCTGGTTATCTTATGGTTACAGGAAGGTGTCATTGGTACATGGAGAAATACTAGCCTCTACCAGGCTTCGGGAGGCGGCTGGAAAGAGTAGAAATTGGCCAAATAGACAGATAACACGCCGGCGGAGTTGGTCCGCGAGAGACTACATTTTGCCGCACCCGGGTGCCAACTCCCCTGGCGTGTTATCTGTCTATTTGGCCAATTTCCACTCTTTCCATCGCCTCCCGAAGCCTGGTAGAGGCTAGAGAAATACTACACTACAAGAAACAGTGAGTGCTCTTACTGTCACAACTGAGGCCGTGAACATTGTCCACACAGATCCAGCCGTATGGACACGGGTTGGGATGACACAGGTCCAGATCTACAGAAAACAACATGAATTATTTATGTTGTATAGAAGTATATCTATAATTGCTATACAGAAAGAATATCAGTGTACTATACGGATATTTGATGAAATACAGGCATATTATAAGACCGCTTCGTTGAGTTGTGAGTCATTTCAATTCGATCTAGTTCTGATAAAAGAAAGTTTCATATTCAACGAGATACTACCTTGTTCGCACAAGACGCCGGTGTAGCCTCGATCACAGACACATTCGAAGGAATCCACGAGATCTACACAGCTGCCGTTGTTGTTGCAAGGTGAGGATGCGCACTCGTCTATATCTGTACAACACATTACATGTAGCCACACATAAGCATTGGAGACAGATCATAACAAACTCTTGAAACATCACAACTTGCATACTTTCACATTGATGTCACAAGTATAGTACAACGTGCAAACCAACAGCAAAATGGCCCGTAGATTAAAAGATTCTTAAAAAGGTCATTGAATAACTACACTCAAGGTGTTATCAAATAGGTTACACCGATTTACACGTGATACATACAAAGTATGATCAAAACACACGATAGATTTCTAATGAAGTTTGTGGTGTTTTCCATGGTACATGTAAGTGCTAAGAAGTACGGAGTGCAATCTTAAATCTAGTTTAATTTCCGTTTCTTTGTTTGTTTGCTTGTTTGTTTGTTTGTTTGTTTGTTTTTGATTGTTTATTGACGATTGGGTCTTACTTATCTCACACAGGTCGCCAGCAAATCCTGCTTCACAGTCACACTTAACGACGGAGTCGGCGAAACAGGAGCTACAGCTACCGTTCTGACACAGCTGGCAATCCTGGGTTGCTGGGAGGAAACACCGTAAACGTTGTCATTTCTATTGATCATTTTTGTTAGCTACTTGCTTGCTTGTTTTCGTTTAGTGGTAGGGAAGGCCCCGGATAGACCAAATTGGTCTCTGCCTTCCCCCAGCACACTCTTCTTGTGTATTTTACATTGTATCGGTTTTTATTAATTAAAGAATACGAAATACGAGTCCCAACATTCTTGAGATACGGATTATTTTCCAGCTGCTTGTATGCTTTTTCAGTTCTATATTGAACTGGCCTTGAACAAATGTAGTAGTATGGAGGCTAACAGACATGTACAACGCAGAAGACAAACGAAACATGTACAGCGACGTGTTTTGGAAAGTATGGTTGTTTTAAAAAGTTTGGACAGTACTGGAGCACTAACCGGATTCGCAGACGTAGTTGTGTTCCTCGGAACAGACGTGATAGTTTCCCAGGTAGTTATCCTGACTGTCCAGCAGCACACACTGGTCATACGGACCGTAGGCGGTCGGAGACATCCAGGCGGAACCTTTGAAACAACAGGATATATCAATCAAGGCAACACTGGCACAGTGAGTTACTGGAATTATTGCTTTCGTCAGAAGGGCATGTGCTTGGTGGAGCAGCTGTGGTGTGGGTCTGTATGTAGGTCAACGTCATAACTCGAGAAGTTGTAGATGAATCTTTTTGATATTTGGTACGTGGGTAGCTGTTGTTGTGGAAATGTAAGTCAAGTTCAAGAATGGTCCACCTGGCTTTTTCCAACGGTACTGCAGCAGGCTTTTTGATGATTGTATGTGTTCAGCATAAGTCGAGAAGCTGTGAATGGATCTTAATGATATTTGGTAGGTGAGTAGCGGTTATAGAAACAAAGTTCAAGTTCGAAAGTGGTTATTCTGTCACGTTGGTACAGAGGGTTGTGTTTTTTGTGTGTGTTTTTGCTTGTGTTCAACATAACTCAAGAGGTAGGTTCTGCCGACGTGCTGACCAATGGAGGCCATAGAGAGTTTAATCAAAACCTTACCAAACACTGGAGAGCCGTCGCTGTAAATCAGGGACGCAGTCGACGTCCTGACGGAGGTCCAGTGGGAGACGTCTGTGCCGTGGCTGATGAAGTAAGCTAGCAGCTGCTGGTCTGGTGTATTCTCCACGTCCGCCAGGTGTCCTCCCATGGTGGTGCAGGCGGCGGCGGCATCTTTGTGGGACAGACTGTCGAGCGAGAAGACGTAGCATTTGTCGCTGAAGAGAGCTGCAGCAACAAAGGTAATAAAATACCAAGGAATTAAAAATTGTTTGTGAAGGTCCAAACTTATTGTCAACCATATACTATATAGGGCACATCGGCAGAACGTACAGCGCCTGCGCGAAACCCGGATTTTTCACGGTTTTCGTTGGATGTTTGGTCAACTTTGCCTCAAAATTTTGTGTGTTGCAGACGATATCTTTTTTTAACACAACATTTAAAAACTGCAGACGGAATGCCATACTTAAGTACGCAAATAAAACCTTTTTCTGCCGACGTGCTACTACACAGCTTATTGGACAGTTGTTGCTTGCACAGCGGAAGGGCGAATAAAAAGCCGACCTGTTTCACAGTTGGCTCCTGTCGTCCATTCCGGACAGATGCACTTGTAGCCGTCCTCTTCGTCCACACACGTCCCGTCAGACAAACAAGGATTGCTCGCGCACTCGTCGATTTCTACAAAACAGAAATTAAACAGACCAGATCATAACATCGTATTACTTTTGCTTATATTACAAAAGAATCATAACCTCTTCCTCCTACCTCTTTACACTGCAAGTTGATGTACCGTGCAGATTTCTGAATGATATAACTGTATGATAGTTGATTTGAAAACCATCATCATCAGTTAACATGCAGGTTGGGGGCAATGCTGACTTTGAGTGAACCTCGTATTTGGAATTAGAAATGTGTCCTTTGACTCCATCAGGACGAAAAGATGGTAAAAAGATAGTACCGTAGCCTTTTTGGCTGTAGGGGCAGTAGGTTGTTAATCCTTTGTATTTAGGGCACGGTATTGGAAGGTGGATCATGGAGCCCATCCCTCTCCTTCCACCGCCTTTTACCTCCCCAACCAAAGTCAGGTACCCATTTTACACCTGGATGGAATGAAGAAATTAAAGTCGTGTAAAGTACCTTTTCCGAGGACACAACGTCTAGCCAATAATGTAAGGAATCGAACCCGTGACCGCTCGATCCCGTGACCGCTGGCCTAGCCACTCGGCCATTCGGCGCCTCGGCCAGTAAAGGATGGTACTCACCTGTTTCGCAGCTGCCTCCGGTCCAGCCAGGTTTGCACTGACAGGTGTAGCTGTTGACGCCATCCACGCAGGTGGCATTTGCCGGGCATGGCGAGTTGCTACACTCGTCTATATCTGTAAACAACGATGTATGCAGGTAGAGACTTAAGGAAACGTATCAACTGAATACAAGGCCACTTGGAAATTGTTCTTATATTTAAGTATGATCGTCGAGGACAATGCTATATGTTTGTGCAGGATCCTATTTTATCATTCTGCACGAAAATGGCTTTTGCAAAGGGATTGGTAAAGCAAGAGAGAAGGAGAAAGAAATGGAACTACCTGTCTGACAACTATCACCCTCAAATCCAGGTGCACACTGACAGGTGTATCCATTCACTTCATCGGTGCACGTGGCGTTGGAAGGACAAGGCGAGCTGCTACAGTCGTCCATATCTGAGGAAACGATACTTCTGGATTACATACGAAAAGGCTAGAAGTTTACATACCAGACGGCTAGAGGATTACATGCGAGATGGCTAGAAGTTTACATACGGGCTAGAAGTTTACATACGTGATTGCTAGAAGTTTACATACGAGATGGCTATATTCTGTATGCCCATAAACAACGTGAACTATTTAAGATATGGCTAATTTGATCTTGGCCTACGCGTATACGGTTTCTATACACAGACACGTGTCTGACCGACTCGCCTGTGTCACAGTGAATCCCAGTCCAACCGGCATCACATTGGCAGGTGTAGTGGTTCTGGTGATCCACGCATGCGCCGTTCTGGCAAGGGTTGCTCGAACACTCATCCACCATGTCTGCAAAGTGTGCAAAGTTTAGAACATCATTTCTCCTCTTCACTGATCTCTTCACTAGGAGCCTTAGTAATGGCCAAAATGCTTTAGGTGTTTTACGATGAAATGTATTCCCTCAGCTTCGAAGATCTAGATATTGTAAAATAATGCTCTTCTTTTCAACACAATGATTAACATGTACATTATTGTAGGCTTATGGTATTTATATACGATGCTTTGGGACGGAAAAGAGACGTTTAGCTGTAGTACATGTGGAAACCTGTGAAGACATGTGTATATCTAGTACTAGTATTTGTAACCTCTACAAGCGGACACAATTGTAGCCGACTTGCCTACATCACAGTTGATTCCCGTCCAACCAGGATCACATTGGCAGGTATAGTGGTCCTGGTGATCCACGCATGCGCCCATGTAACAAGGGTTGCTCACACACTCATCCACCATGTCTGTAGTAAAGTATGTGTATCTTATAATGTCAGACATTTTCTCTAAGAATCCTTAACCATTGTGTCGTAAGCCAAAACGACATATTATCAAAATTTTGTCCTAAGTGCCTTTTCTAGTGAGAGTATGGAGCAGAGATGCCATAAGCTTCTGAAGTTAATATCTTCACACAGAATATGGTACATACAATAGGTTTGATAAACAATGCAACCATGTATTCTCCCCAAAATTGAAGACACAGTTTATGCATAGGGGGAAGCCATCTTCTTTAGTGACAGTCTGCGGATATGAAGATGCCATTGACGTGTTGACAGCGGAAAGAGATTTTTACTATACGATAGTGGTATTTACGGTGACTTGTTGAGACATGCAGAATATGTGTGTCTTATGTATGTTCTACAGACGGCCACAATTCTAACCGACTCGCCTACGTCACAGTGGATCCCCGTCCAACCCGGGTCACAGCGACAGGTGTAGTGGTCCAGGTGGTCCACGCATGCGCCCATGTAACAAGGGTTGCTCAAACACTCGTCAACCAGTTCTGTAAAATATCATGTGAGAAAATCGGTGGTTAGCTTAATCTGTACGTTTCTAAACTTGTCAACGAAAAGGATTATGTGTCATTTGTAGAGGCCAATCGTAAGAGAGAGGGAGAAAGAGAGAGTCAGAGAGAGAGAGGGGGTAGACAGACAGACAGAAAGATAGAAAGACAGAGGGAGACAATCAGATACATGTACCAAGATAATAGTTACTTAAGAAATTGGATAGATTTTTAAACAGTACAATCAGATATAATGCAAATTTGCTTGAAGGTCTTCTGTTTTACATATATGGGAACTGGTTGTGGTGTTACGGAAAAAAGAAGAGTTATAATAGGTGACATTTGTATATGGAACCCTCAAAATTGATATTGGCTTGTAATATCCACACTATATACCCATCTTTAACGTACTCACCTGTTTCACAATTAACTCCTGTCCATCCTGAGTCACATCGGCAGGTGTAACCCCCCAGGTGATCCACGCATGCGCCATGAAGACAGGGAGAGTTCAGACACTCGTCGACCATTTCTGTAAATGGCATATGTTTATACAAGACGTCTGTAGCACTTGTCCTTTATATTGAACTCACTGTTGTCTTGGCAATAATACTACAAACAGTATAGACTGAGATGCACCTTGAAGGATATGATCTGAAATGCACCTTGAAGGATATGAAAGAGATAAATCAGTAAACACCTTTAACTTCCAACATGCTTACCCTCCACATAGACCTTACTTGTCTATATCACGTGCACATCTTGACATACAGTCAGGTCTAACTCTATAGACTGTTTTGCAGGTACTCAGATGGCCCATCTCAGTGCTGAAGAAGCCTTGCATTGAGATAATTAGTTGTGTTGACAGCCACTTTGCAGAGTATGGCGAGTCTACTAGTGCGAGATAATAGTTTCAAAATGTTTATGTAAATGTGTAAACAACAACACACCATGTAACAGCACAGGTACGGCTGTACAAACAACAACAACAACAACAAAACAACTGATTTATATATGTTATAACCGACTCGCCTGTATCACAGTTGACTCCCGTCCATCCGGGGTTACAGGTGCAGGTGTAGTGGTTCAGGCGATCTGTACAAGTTCCGTTAAGGCAGAGAGAGCGCTGGCAGTCGTCTACCAAGTCTGAAAAAGATGTCTTAGAAATTAGAAGTTACTTCGGGCATTTTACCCCATATCGCCTTAAAATAATAGATAGGATATTGGTATTTTTAAAGACTGATTTACAAATACGAACGTGTTACTATGCATGTGTTTTTGGTGTTGGCGTCACGGTGAAATTAAAACCAGAATATAAAGAAATCTTATGACTTGCTCTGTAAGTGTACGGAGGTAAAAACGAGTATGAATTTACCTGTTTCACACTTGAGTCCAGTGGCCCAGGACGGACACTGACAGACAAAGTTGTCCAGAGTTCCTCCGTTCAGACAGGGCATGTACTGTAGACCCTCGGAAACTGAGCATCAGGAGAAATGTAAAAAGGAAAGTGATCTTGATCCAGTTTTAGCTCACTGAAGAGCTAGTCTCCCATTGGTCGTAACAGAGAAGACAGACGCTATGTATAGTATTTACAGGTTCATTGTAACTGGAAATTCCGCTAGCTCTTTTTGATAAGCACAATGTCCACAACTTGACGTCCCGTCCTAATGCCTGCGTCACATTGTCGACGAGCTTCGGCCGTATTTGTTGATCGCCGAAAGGTCGCCCGATTTTAGATCGACCGAGGATCGCGCGTATTTTTGGCTTGAAAATGGTCCCCGTCACATTGAGCGAGGCTCGGGCGATCGCTTGGGAATACATCTATGACCTCAAAAATCGGGCGACTAGTCGCTGATGTTAAGAATACGTTTCACGTGTCAGCGAGCTTCGGCCGACTCCTAAAAACCACCGGCGATCCCTAAAATTCGCGCGATGCTCGACGAAACATCGGGCGTACTACTGCCGTAAATGTCGTTTAGAGCTCGCCGACTCGTCGGCCGATCGATTTTCGCACAATGTGACGGCCCCTTAAAGGACTGCGACCCTTTACAGTAGCGTGCATGTATCATGGATACAATGATAACAGTACAAATATCAATCACGGAAATTGGTGAAGTGGTCTACGTGTAGTTTTATTGAAACAAATGACTTATTGATTAAGCGCAAACCTCACCTGCACACAGGGCGTACATGTTGTTGTAATATGCTCCTATCAGGCCACCCGAAGCGGTCTGGTAGTCCATGCCCCAACCGGGAGTAATACCGAAGTAGCGTGGGTTAATCACGAAGGTGTCATCAAGGGGCAGACAATGCACTTTGTCGGTATTTCCGCACAGTTTATCAGAAAGGACCTCGTGGGTAACACAGCTGACGCCGCCCCCGTCGTACTTGATACAGCCCGGGGTCCAGTGGTGGGTACAGGTACCAGAACCTGAGTTGTTACATACATACCTCATCCCCGCCGCCTCGCAAGCGGCCTTTATATTTACGCTCGACATGGTTCCCGATACACGTACCTTATAGAAGCCATAACGGTCTACAGAGGTCAGGTACTCCTCTTGGCCTTGTGAGAGACAGAGACAGAGGTTTGGATAACCAGCTGGGTGCCACGACCACGCATGTAACTTCGTGAGGGATTATCTTAGACTCTTCTGATTGGTTTAAAAACAAAATCTCATTGGCTTGGCCTACCTATGTTTGTCTCTCAGATGCCAGGTTCAAAATAAAAGAGTGCTTCTCATGAAGTATCAAAAATCATAAAACATTTTCATTACATAGGCAGATGTTGTCCTAATTTGCATCGTTCACGTCTCACCTTGTGCCAAGGACACCCAGGCCGCCATCACAGACAAGAGTACGAACTGCCACATTTTCACCGTTTGTTGCGCTCAGTTCGTGTATGTATGACATGTTTGTGTTCTTGTCATCTTTTACCGTTTCCTAAGTTCATGAGAACCACACAGCTGACCGGTAGGGTCGAACTATTTATATGCCTGACGCAGAACTGCTGCCGCTAATTGGTCCGAGTTAGCGCAGACAGATAGGAAGTCAATATAGTGTACGTGACATATTATTGGCAAGTGAATAAACCTCTCTAAATCACTCCTCTATTCACTAAAACTATTGTCTCTTGCCATAAAGACACTCTGATACTTTTTTTGTATGAGGGAGCCCAGGCGATGTTTCTGAAGATCCTCGCTGATAAACTGTGCGGAAATACCGACAAAACGTGGAGTCTGCTCCTTGATGAGACCTTTGTGATTATCCTGAACTATGATGGACTCCCGGTTGGGGTGTGCACTACGAGACTGCTGCAGGTGTCTTACGCCTAGCTTCTGTTAAGAACGGAGAAGAACTGGGAGAGTGTATACATGTACATGTACATGTACATGTACATGTATGTGTAGAGAAAGGTGAAACAAATCTTAGCATACATGTTTGACGTTAGTCAACCACACTTGTCATGACCATCAAGTTATCACCAAGATCCCTCGTCCTCGAGTTTTCGATGGTAATAATAAACGCTTTGCTTTGTGTCTATCACCAACCATTGGCATTGCTTCATTACGATCTGAACGTTTAGCCCACGGCGAATGAGAAGTTAACCTTAATTTTGCCAGCAACAGAGATGAAATGTTGTCTCAACTGCTGAGTTATGATTATAACTGCCATGTTGTCACACTGGCATAAGACGTCCTCTTGGTTCTAACTGCCGCTTGCGCCGCTGCTGTGTGAAAACATACGTTACAAGCTCCACCCTTACCTGCACACAGGGCGTACATGTCGCTGTAGGTGTCTCCAATACCGAAGTGCTGGTGGGTGTCGACGTCTATGCCCCAGCCAACGACTTCACCCCAGTAGTTCGGCCGTACCACGAAGATGTCGTCAAGGGGCCGACAAGACAATTTGTCGAGATCACCACACAGGATCTGAGCTAGGTTCTCGGTGGTGATACAGCTGACGTCGTCGTGGTCGTACTTGATGCAGTCTGAGTTCCAGTGGAAGGCGCAGGCGCCTGTACCCGAGTGGAAGCAGACATGCCTCATGCCCGCCGCCGCGCAGGTAGTGATGAGGTTCTCGTCCGTCATGGACCCCGACACGGGGACCTTGTAGAAACCGTAACGGTCTATAGAGGTGAGGTACTCTGGTGGGGCTTGTGAGAGACAGAGACAAAAGTTTTAAAACTTCAATGAGTTCTACGGTCGCGAACGACATTCTTATACTTATCTGATTTGTCCTAAAGCATAAAATGTTGTTGAACTAGCCCGCCCATGTTTGAGCTCTAGCTATTTACTAGACGAATTCTCACAGAAGAAAAATTTAAATTCTCGTAATTACTAGTAAAAATGAGATAGCACCCCTCTAACTCATTTTGTGCTAGAAGAAAGATTTAAATCCTCTTACTAGTAAAAAAAAGGAGATAGCACACCTCTAACTCATTTTCTTTACAAGAAAAAAGACCCAAGTTCTCTTTCTGGTAAAAGAATGAGCTAGCACCCCTCTAACTCATTTTTTATTAGAAAAAAGAACTACATTCTCTTACTAGTAAAAAAATGAGATAGCACCCCTCTAACTCATTTTTTACTAGAAGAAAGATCTAAAAACCTTATACTAGTGAAACAATGACATAAATCCTCACGCTCCCCCGTTTGGGGAGGGGATCTACCCTTCCCGAAAAAAGTTTGAGCCTTGTTGGAAAAATATTTTACCTGCTGGGGGGAGGGCCTAGGAAAAAAGTTTCGAAGATCCATGAAACATTCCGATGTTTCTATAATTTTAAAAACATGATTTACGTCTATCCCATACATATCGTAGCGATTCGCCGGTCATTGGAATCGGCAGAATGTTACGTTCGAATGATACGCATCCCTATGATTCTATAGCCTGGGTGCCATCCTCCGTAGTTTTCGCCGGCTCCCTAAGATCGCTGGCCACCACGGTCTCACGTTTGCCTGAATCACAAGCACTTAACAGACCCAAAATAGACAAAGTTATCATCAAACATTAAATAATTATCTCTTCATAACATTAACCAACGTTATTCTAACCTGCATAATTAATACCTAACAATATCTATCGCTACATAAAATACATTAGGCCATGGTAAAAGAGTTACGGATTAGCTTAGAAGCAATCCTAGATGCAGATTGAAGTATTTCCCAAACTAGTCATTTGCACTTGCTTCTATGATACGGGCCGAGGTTTACCTACTACCACTTCACATTGTGTTATTCTTTTCACAAAGGAACGAACGAAGAAGAGAGCCCAGTTATGCTTATAAACTCGATTGGTAGATTGAAACAAGGGTGTTCTGTGAAAAAGTTTCAGACATCGCAGAGCACTCGAGGTCGCCAGCACGGTATTACATAACTTTTGAATGTTATGTTGCCATAAGTATTGCCAAGAACATCTCTTGGACAACATAGTTTTGAGTAGACCCTTGCCAAACGCACTCTGTTCGTCTCACCTTGTGCCGAGGACGACCATGCCGTTACAGCCGCGATCAAGAGGACGAACTGCCACATCTTCACCGTTTGTTGTGCTGAGTTCTGACACAGAGGTGTGTGATGGACTTAATGTTTTGTTGGACAATTTATATCGTGCCCTAAAGTCATGAGAACCACACAGCTGACAGGTAGGGACGGACGCTATATCTATATGTCTGACGCAAAACTGCGGACCGCTAATTGGTACGGGCTACAGTAGGCAGATAGGAGGTCAATACAGTGTACGTGACATCCCGGTCAAGTTTTACAAACTCTCTAAAACACGAATACATCTTTGTCATTCCAAAAGACACCCTGATTTTCATAGCTTCCTTCAATGGCACATGGGAGCCTAGTTGATGGGCGTTTCATTTATTTTATACGTATACATGTTACGGGAGATTTTTTTGTCTTTGTGGGGGGGGGCTGTATTTTCACAGAAGTGTCTTTCTAGTTCTGCAAAAAAAGTGTCAAGGTCATGCGAACCACACAGGTGACCGGTAGAAATAGGTGCTACTAATAATTCTGAAGACAGATGTCTCGACCTGGCACGATCGTACTAGAGGCCGAAAAGTGTCGAGTGCAGCGGACAAACAACTTAACAAGAGCCTGGCGAGGTCAACAACGTGTATTTTACAAAAGTGACGGATGCAGAGAGCACATATTTACATTATTGTCGACTCAGTAGCTCTAGGGGCAAATCAATATATACCAGTACGATGGCATCTAGATTGCCAATACAAATATGTAACGTTACCAGTGCATATAAGATAGGCAAGGTGAAGGGTGGGTGTATGGAGAACGTAAATATATAATGTGCTCACAAACGTCCTTCAATACTTTGGCCTAAACTACCCGCTGTCTCAAAAGGATGGCATGTCACAATTTGGGACCGGGACAGCGCAGAGACGTTAGGAACAGTACAGAAAACACATGGACAACAGTTCCCTTCATTTACCTGATCAGGAAGAAACATAGTATCAGATAGCCTCTGCCAGGCTTCAGAGGATGGCTGGAGAGAGTAGAAAGTGGCCAAATAGACAGATAACATGCCAGGGGAGTTGGACCGCTAAAGTAGCAAGTGGTTTGGATCTATTTCTACATTGAGTCGTTATTTTGATACAACAACGTTGCTGTTTCATTTTTATGTAGTGCTTATATCACAATGTGACTTATTCTCACCGCCAAACGTTGAATATTTCATATCTTCGGTTGTATAAAAGGCTGAGAGATGTTGTGATTCGGCCCTGTTTGACCTCGTACATTCTTGCCGCGAATCTGTTCTAAGAATCCAAGGCTCCAGTATTAATATTTGGGCGGCCGAGTCGGCACATCATGTTGGCTTTCCACCCTTTGATTCTTTGTTCACAGCTAGGCGCTCTTTAATTACAAGTGAAAGGTCCTGTAATTAAAAAGGGAAAGTTGTTCTATCGGGGCGTGGCGGCCGCGCTTCCAGGGATGGTGGTGAATCGGCAACGAGGATTTACGGGGTGGCGGCGACGTTTGAGGAGCTTGTCGGCCGCTCTGTAGCACAAGTCCGAGCTTTTGTTTTGCGGACCCCGCGGTCCAGATGACTCACACCGCTATAACAACCAACAACTTTCAGGGGGTTGGCTCGGAATTATCGATGTTTATCTCAAGGAAAAACAAGCAGGACGCACCCGTCTTCTACTCTTCAGTAATCGCAACTAGATCCATCATGAAGAAGAGAAACGTATTGCCGTAAAGTGTCTATGCTTCCAAAATATTATTTTGCATGTTGAATATAGTAGCCGTCAACTTTCGGTGAATTAGAAAAGAAAGTTTGTAAGGAAAGACCATACAAGCGCTACGACGGTCCCCACATTGCAGGCATTTCTGTTGCCTTGAATCTGGCTATGCTAACGTTACATCCGCGTGTTTCTAAAACAGAAAGAAATCATTTTCTAATTTCACAAGTTTATGTTTCATGACAGTCAAGAAACTGACTTTGAGAATAACGCTATCATCTCGTGCATCTGGGAAATTCCATTACAGTATATCTGTGGATTTGTGCATAAATTAATCTCCAAGCTGATCTTTTGGTGGCTGCAAGACAGTGTCAGATTGGCAAGACAGTATCATTGGTAGGGCAGCATCCAATACGAAAAAAATACCAGTACAAAAAAGATGAAAACACCTAAAAACACGTCAAAAGTAAGCCGAAGCCTAAACCTCTGCTTGAAGAGTATGCATTAATGAACAGCTGGCGGTGGTGTATATGTCTGCCAACGTCATTTTTTTCGTCAGACATCTTTTCACGTTTTGGATAACATTAAAACATATCAAGATACATTTATGATATTCGGGGTTTGAATATTGGACATGTAGTGGGTAGATAACACCACAGAGAGTAGAAAAGACGTAGGTAAAATTCTCCAATCTGACTCCTGCCTTCGACCGCTGTCGGCCATGGTCTTTGATCGCGCCCGTCCCAGCCCGTCCGCCGACAGCGCCCCCAAAGGAGCCGACCATTCACGGACAAGGCGCGGCGAATCGCGCCCAAACCGTTTAATTGGTTCCCTGGAGGGTTTGTTTTTCTCCGCCGACATTTGTTGTCATCGCAGATGCGGTTTAATAAATTGCCAAGAGACGTCGGTTGCCTGTATGTTGTACTGTGGGCGGGAAAAAAGATTTCGCGGACGGTATCTTTTCAAGACAGGTGTTCTGGAATCGTCATCGTATAAAACTTCATGGCGTGGCAAAATTTGGTAGACCACATCACGTATTCAAAGTACAGGCTATCATGGGCCACACAGCAAATGAGGCATACCCAAATGCCGTCTCACAAACCGAACGGCGATATAATACCCTTAATCCAGTTTGGAAATAAGCCGCAAGAATTTGAAGAAACAAGGCGCATTGTCCTTGTGCGGCTGAGTACCTTCCGCTTGGCAGAACTCATCGCTGAGATATGCTTTGATATCCGTGATACTGTTGTTCTTTTTATTCACGTCATGACAGAGAAGTTCTGAAAAATATATTTCCCGTGAATAAAGAACGGCTTTAAAAAAATGCGTGTGTGGAACGAAGGGAAGCGTTTTCGTTATTTTAGAGGTGCTTTCTTTCACTTTCGGATGTCAGGCGATACACAAATATTTACGTCAATTGTTCCTGGTCAGCAAACGTGTGAATGTCTTCCTGTTTACCTGTGATATGGACCTCCGGTGTTCTGTTTTGCATGATCAGAACTTCCTGCGTTTTTTCTACATATTGTGACGTGCCGTATGCACCTAGACCAATTGTAACGAGCAATATGAGTATTGGGATGTTTTGCAGGTGAACCCAATGCAACATTTAGAAGTAGTTGATAACAGGTTTCACTGATGGAAGGAAACAGACATCATCGAGCTCTGTGACGTTACCGGAAGTCACCAGGTGACTATTTCCGTTTTTCTCCTAAACCAGGTGCGGACCTAGGAATTTGTGGAATTTGTTGTGCTCAAGGAATGAGCAAAAGGAAGATACCAACAACCTACGTACTATATATACACAGAATGAAAGTACATCGTAAACGGGGTAGAATCTTGTTCGTGTACCTTAGGGACCATTTTAATGTCCTTGATCCCTTAAACTAAGTTTTTAGGTGGTGTATTCAACATTTTTACACAGGAACGAATGCCTTTACATTTGCATGGAGAGAACAAGATAACTGAACTATCAGGACGCAATTCCGTTTCTGTCTTGCAGTGTAATGATGTCTGCGAAATGTGAAGTGATGTCAAAGGCTGCATTATTTGTTTATGGTGCTCTGGCCATGTGGCCGCGGCGAGAGACACCGCTACATGAGCAGTCAGAAGGACGGACGTTACTTTTCGGTAAATCAGAACAGAACGCACACAATGCCTCAAAACAAGCGTGTCTTTCTCCGTGGAGCTCTACACGAGAAAGGGCAAAGATTACAGATGTCGGCCACCGCTTCAAAGCGCACCAATTCAATTTTTCCCATTCAACCCAAACACGCGTGTAATTGCTGTACCTTTTGTTGCGATCCCTGGGAAGATAGATCAATCGGAGCGGCTCCTGTACGCGGAAAGTCGGGGCAGCCGGGCGAAGAGTCAAGAAAATCATATGGGAGAAAATTAACAAGAGAACAGGAAAACCAACGAGACCCTCCATATACTGTTCTAAGGTATACATTCTAGGGCATGTACCAAAACGTACTTCAAGTACTGTATCCTAACGGCATGGATTACATTTTAAACTTGTCATTCGAAAAGTCCAAGCTGTTTAGAACATACAAGAAACGCCTGGTCATTTTGTACGAAGCACGGCGTTTGCCTTTTATTCCAAAGGGGTTTTGTCATTGCTTTTTTCAGAGTTTATTTGCTTGTTTGTGTTTTTTTTCTATGTAAAGCGTCCTTGGTGACACGCTTCCATTTTCAGCATTTTATTCCCATATTTTATGCAAACTTCAAAGAAGAGACAAGCTGTTAGAAAAACATCCCAATAAAACTCACTTACCGCGCTTAACAAGTAGTCGATAATACACAGCCAGGAAATGCGGATGTCCATCAAAGAGCAATATTCGAACCCCGTGGCGGGTGTAATATACAGGATAAGGACTGAAAACTGTTTACAGTACATCTAGTCTTTTTCTGGGAAATGTAACGATTCGTTTATTTCAAAGCATGTCAGTTCACTACTGCATGATTTGAACGACGGTCACTGTGTATCTATGCTTCGGAGGCAAGCATATATATGTACATAAAACATTCAAAAGAACATATAGCTCCACGTAACGCCACGCTATGCTTATGTATAAAAACATCTCTCTGAATTGATGCAGGCTAAACCGGGGGCACAAAAAGAAAACTTCAGACGGCAAGCCTGATAGGATTTCAGCGATCGGCAGAACTTGAAATCAGGCACGCCATTGTTTTTCGTCATTGGAAGAGGACCGCACGCAGAGATGAAAGTGTAGAGGCTACAATAGAAGAAAGTTCCCCGCGCACTATTTGATGGCAAGGTCCAGTAAATGCAGGGAAAACGCTGCACAGTGGGACCAGGGTACGATCTAGGGACAACACATTGTTTCGGTCCATTCGGTTAGCGACCTTGCATTCTTAGAGTTTGCATTTTCCCTCTGCTAACCACTTCTATAAAGACGCGATGGACAATAAAGTCAGAGTAAGTGGTAAAGCCAGCGAAGCATTTGATGCAATTCCTGATGTTAAGAGCATAGAATAGAAAATATGTATGGTAACCGCTCTAAAACTAAAAAGAGCCGTTTTTTTTTAAATTTCCAACAGCTCGGATGTTTCAAGTATTTCAGAAAAATCTGACGTCATACAAAAAAAGAAACGACAACGCCCCCAAGAGAGCCGTGGATGAATGGAGAGGGACGCCGCCAAAGGCCGCCGGCCGGTATCACACCACCGTCTGCCGGACCTACTGCCGGGCATCGCACGTGCCGCTCCTTCAACCAGCCAATCACAGCCCAGAAACGCGGATAAGGAGAAAACAATGGAGGAAGTAGTTATAAGAGAGATGCCGCCGCCTTTTCCATCTTCACAAGCCGCCTTTTTCAGGACACAACATCGGCGAGGCGAACAGGGCCACTCCCATCGTCCCCTACATCCACTGAGAGAAAAATCCACAGCTGTGAGAAAACCATGGGTTTTGCAGGGATGTTTGCACTAACGGCTGTTCTGTGGACCATAGCGGGGATGGAAGCATCTCCACTGAAGGGGAAAGGATGGAGAAGGTAGGATATAAGACTGTTTTCCGTACAGATGTAAGAGTAAGCTAGACGATCAAACAATATCTACTCTTGCTCGTCGTAGTAGCTTGACGACGTTATATTATTTTTGTCGCCCTTGCTACCATTTTAGACATCATGATATTCTACATTATTAATGCGTGCATGTAATGTGTTTTAAGGAAAATAACAACCGTTATAGTCTACAGCTTTGCGTGGTAACTCCCAGCGGTGGTGTTTTTGTTGGTGCTCAGCTGCACATGACACATCATTATGGAACCGCGGGCTTATCCATGGCATGTATGCTTACAATATCCCTGCGCGGAAAACTTGAAACATCTTTGCCGTTTCTTTTGATACGTCCGTCATTCATAATGTAAAGAAAGAGGAATACCAGCGAAATATAGGAAGGATGGATAAAACGGTACTTGAAAAGAAAAGACAAACTGCTTTACCATGACGAAAACACTTTGGAGCAATGTGCCACCAATCAATAGAATACAATATTTAACGTGATTTAAGATTCAAGCTATAAGATGCAGCGGCCATGATACGAGGAACATTCTGTGTTTAGTAGTGGCTAGAATGATTGATTCGTACATGCCCGTACGTTCCTGTATACTGTTCTGCCCAACCTGATTGACTGATACCACGGTGCCCTAAGGCGTCTGTGACGAGGCTGCCTGAACCCCGCATATGCCCAGGGTTGTCTCTTTCATCACCCCAAGGCGTCTGCGACGAGGCTAAGGTGACCTGTGTGTGTCCTAGGTTGCTCACCCTAAGGCGTCTGTGGCTAGACTATCGTAGCCCTACATGTGTCCCGGGGTGCCCGCTGACCCCACCAGTCAAGGTCAAACGCGGCGCTTTGGTTTCTTGAACCTCATCACAGCAGGACAAAGAAAAGGCGGAAGGACACGGGAAGTCAACGTGTCGGGAAGGATTTGACTCAAACGGACAATAGTCGTCAATCACGTGATCACACAAGGCTCAGCGAATCACAATTTTAAACAGAGAACATACATGTATTACAATTTCAACATTTTTCGCTCCCTTTGCCGAGAGATAACACTTTTTTTCGCTGCACCTCCCCCTCCCCCCGACTAGGATTGTTGAGATTTTGCTCATCCATGACCGCGTACATTCTTCGAAGTATTTTCAATTTATTTGCGTTTCGCTCCTTGCAATTTTTGCTCCTAAATCTCGGTAGGCTTTTCATTCATTTTCACAGAACGCACAGTCATTTCTGATCTACTGTAGAGGAGCTAACAGGGTACTCTCCAAGCAGAGGTTTGGGTTTTGGGCTTATTTTTGGCGTGTTTTTAGGCTTTTTATCGGGCTTTCTTTTTTCACTGAAATTTTGTTTCCACCCAACCCAACAAAACCCAAACCTCTGCTTGGAGAGTACTAACAGGGACCTTCCTTTTTGCAGGCAGCTGTTGGAGGGTGAGATTTCCCTGATGACTAAGAACAACACGGACGCTGACATGGTGTTCCTCCCGCTGGGCCGTCAGATCAAGCTCGGTACCGTGGTCTTCACGCTGTCCGACGTCGCCAAGGTGAGCCCACGGGATCGTTCAGTCAGTTCTCTCTTCCTTGACACGCCGTATATCAAATATGACGAAAATTGATACAGATTAGTCCACAGGGAGGTAAACCAAACCGGAATTTCTGTGATGTGCCGACAATTTTTTTTTGTCGTTTGCAAGATCATCATTTCCCTCTTCCTTTACTATTGTACATTATTATTGCAGGATTTGATCGGAAATAAATAGTTAGTAAATATAGTCGTAATACTTGCTTTCGTGTCTATCCGAAATCAAGACCCAAAGGCGGTTGTTGCTGATTTTCTAATGAGATGCACACAACATTTGGTGTCCGACAAACGGACCAGTTTTATCTTTTCTGTATTTTATATTCCCATGGCAAATCTTACTTTGAAAGTACCCTTGACTCCGTGTTGCCATAAACGACACCAGTAGCTAGCTTGACAATATTACAAACTTTACATCCTGTAGAGCCAGAATGGAAAGAGAAGCACTCGGCGACTCCTGAAGGAACTGAGGGAGGAGATGAAAGAGACAGAGGGCAAGGTCAACAAGGTAAGACAGCGGACATGGCTCCTTTTTTCCTAACCTGCACTTCCATCTACTTCACCAAGGGGCATTGACGCTAGGCATGTCTTCAAGATCACCACTTCATTCACTAATCTCCAAGCAGATCTTTGTTACCTGCAAGACGATATCAAATTGGCCAGGCAGTATCCAATACGCTGGCACAAAAAAAAGATACCAGTACAAAAAGGAAAGCACGATAAAAACGGCTAAAAACACGACAAAAATTAGCCGAAGCCTAAACCTCTGCGGCTTGGAGAGTATTCATTCACTAGATATCTGTTGATCAAGTGACGACAAATGCGTTTGAAGCGGCCGAATTAGTGCCAAAATGCTTTGTTTTGATATTACCACGACTTATCAGTTCCCCATCCATCCATTGTAGCTGCAGAGAGACTCTCCGTCCTCATATGAAGCGGAGGTGTCACTGCAGTCCCGTACCAACAAAGTGGTGTCGTCCGGACAGTGCACGCCGGACAACGTGGGCGATATCAAGATAGACGAGACAGGTATGCAACTAATCTCCAAGCAGATCTTACGGTGGCCAAAGACAGTATCCAATTGGCCAGACAGTTACCATTAGCCACCGAAGTGGCTAATGGTAACTGTCTGGCCAATTGGATACTGTCTTTGGCCACCGTAAGATCTGCTTGGAGATTAGTATGCAACTCCCCATTTTCAATTTACAAAAAAGATAAGAACTGTGGACTAATGGTTATTTACATGGAGATGTCCTGCTCGTGTAATCTTAGCTTTATTTCTTTTGTACTGGCGGATCAAGATTTCTAATGATGGTTTTTAAAAATTCTCTAGAAGAGGCCCTAGACATCTGTACCGGGCAGGAGTGGCGGGGTCTGTTCCCCCCACCCAGTCGTGACCCTAACAGACCAGGCCGGAGCTGCCTGGATATCCTGTTCCGCGGAGACAGCAGAGGGGACGGCATGTACTGGATCAACCCCAAAAACAGGTCAGGAAACGGAACGACTGGATAGACTGAATGAAAGAGCGAGTGAGGGAGAAGAAGTAGCCTCCACCAGGCCTACCTACGGGGGTACGGATCGTGGAATTCGGCAAAAGAAGGGAATAGCTGGCCAGTAGAGTCAGTCCGCGGGAGGGTTAGTTTCAGTCAAACCCCAAGGCGGCCAAACTCCCCTGGCAAATATCTCCCTATTATAGCCAGCGCAGTTAGTCTGGTAGAGACTAGAGAAGAAGGATATGTACGGCTTTGTTTGCTTTTGAGCAAAATTTGACACTGGAAACAAGTCAAACAACATCACTCGAAATACATAAAAACACAAGCTGGTGCCATAGAAGCGATTGGAGAATAAATCTTGATGATTCTTCCCAATATCATGTTGTATGTTCTTGTTCAAAACGTATCTCTGAACCCTTTCCATCGACTGTCAAAGACTCAGAATTGTTCACAAATCTTGAGATCGATCTGACGTGTTTTTTTCTCCCACCAGAGCTGACAACAGGAACGCCTTCCGTGCCTACTGCGACATGACCACCGCCGGAGGAGGCTGGACTCTGGTTGCCAAGGTGACGGACGACTACAGCTGGGTGTGTCCGGAGAAGCAGGGGCAGTCATGCGCAGAATCGGTGGTAAGGACGTCATCATCACTTTCGACCAATCAGCAGGCTTGCTGATCCTTGTGATACAAAAATAGGGAATAACGCTTGAATATTTCACCTTTTTCCCTTAAATCCTGAAATCATTCCTTTTGTCTTCTTCCTTACGTCTGTCCGTACGTTCTACATTAGAATAGCTAGATGCTATTAACTGGAAATAACACAAATTATCGTGTGAGTGTTTCGCGCTCTTATAATTCGCGTGTGTTAACGTTAACACCCTGAGTAGACATCAATGTACCTTTTGGGAAACGTCGTGTTCTCTGTCCACCTCTCCAGATCGACCCGATGCAGGCGAACCTGTTCCACGAGATTCACGAGCGAGACACGGTCCCACTGACTGACGGGATAGGACAGGACACAGGTGTGCACCTCAAGAACAACATCATCAGGGACATGTTCCTGCTAGGTCTGTGTCAGCATGTTTCACTCTGGTGGTGTTTGTGTATGTGCGTGCGCGCGCGCGCGCGCGCGTGTGTGTGTGTGTATCTTAGGAAGTGATAACAGTTGGGAACAAATCTAGATTCAGATCTCTTGAAGAACTATCACATGGTTGAAATGCTAAGCCCAGCAATACTAGAAGCTAACCTGAGGTCAGATGGTATCAGAGGACCCTCTGACATGACTTTTAACAGTTGGGACAATAAGCAGTGTTTTATATACTTGTAGTTTTTAGACGCTCGATCTTACCGCTCAAGATTCGGGGGTCTGATTGGCCGATCCTCGGTCACGTGTTTCGAGCGACCAGGCGGATCCCCCAATCTTGGGTTGGTCTGTTGCAGACAAGAGCAAGGGATACTCATACTAGCGGCGCTATTCGAATAATACCAATTTCATAATTCAAATTTAGTAATTAGCTTGCTTTTGCATAGACAATCATTTTGTGCTTTCTAAGATGTATAATACAGTTGTAGTCCTTCAAGTGTGAATGGTTTCCATTCGGTCTGGTGCAATGTTCTATAAGCCTACAAAAGTCAAACATAATTCATACCCTACAAAAGTCAAACATAATTCATACTTTGCGAATAGAAGCATCATTAAGTTAAACATCCTGTATTATGTTTTAATTTTATTTTTATTTTTACAACTTTTCCTCTGTGTTTATCTAGGTCGACAATCTGTCCGGTTCAGCTTCGTGGCCGAGACATCTGATTGGACGATCAGTGATGACGCGTACGCCGCTTTCGACGTCAACAAACCGAACGACATGTTTAAGGACGGGCTGTGGGGGGCCTACAGTACCGCCAACCTGGACTACACATGGAACGTCATCCGCCAGGGCAGACAGGACAAGAAGTTCTCCGGGGATATGGTCTGCTGGGGGAACAAAGCTGGCGAGAGCTACAGGTATGGGCGCTACTTCTTGTTGCACAAGACAGTAAAAAAATCCAGTGCATACTTACTATAGGGTTATCATAATCATATTTCAGTCTTACAAAAATTTTTGGTTGTCAAAAATGTCGCGTTTATATCCGGTGTTGGTTTATCTTATGATCTAACGTATTTGCAAAGCCAGTGTTTAATTTGATTGACAAAAAGAGACCTTTGTTAATTGTATCAGATTGCTAATCTCCAAGCAGATCATACGGTGGCAAGGCAGTATCCATTGGCCAGAGGAGTGTGCATTAGCCACCGATCAGATTGCAAAGCTGGCAAGAGGTAGTTTTATAAAATTCAAACTTGCTCAGTCAATAAATGTGTCTGATTTTCCCCCAGATATTACGACGAAGGACTTCATATGGGCAGCCCAGCAAAAGGCGGGAAACCTTGTCACCTAGCAACGAATGAGAACGAGATCATGATGAAGAGTCTGTACGCCACGGTGAACAGTAACGGCCAGGCCAGCTGGAACCCCTCCCAATTCGGCTTTCTGGGCGCCAAACTCATGCAAGTGCCAAACGACAGAATAGCCATTTGGGTCAGATGATCGCGATACGAAAACCTACATGGTACTCGTATTTCTAAACCACATTGTTATTTTAGATTCTGGCAAGGCGTGTCAACATAAGAGTCACTCCCTTGTATGCTAAACTGAATGGACGGTGGTTTACTTGTTGGTAACTTTTTCACAAGTCAACAAGATATTTTGATGCTTTGAATGCCTGTACTGTGTACGATTCATACTATGCGGAGCGATTGTCAACAAACAAACAAACGATTCAAAGATCTGGTACTAAACAGTCATCAGATTTTACATTTTGTATATTTGTCAGGAAGCATAGATGATCTTTCTGTATGTAAAAGTTGATCATAGGCAGCTAATTGTGGAGTTCAGATTTTGTATTATTTACGTCACGGTATCTGTGGATATGTGTATAGTATGCCATATATGGCAATGTACATGTTTTTTATGTTGAAATGATCAATATTATTGAATGTATGGTTAAACGATGTGGAACGTTCTGTATTTTGCAAAGTTCCATTGTTGAGTTTTGATAAAGTTTGTTTCAAACCGTGTTAGAAACTACCACTAAATGGCATCATTTTGTTGCTGTTGCTCTTGATATAGTTCTACTATACGTTTGTTATTGTGGTTTGAACGTCGATGTAATTAAAGTTATGTGTATATACTCTGAGAATCATTGTCAATGCGTACTCATCTATTGTGGTCTGATTGACATAGATTCGCACGTAATAAGACGCTAACAGTCAAATGGCGTAGATGTTTCGGTCATCTGATGGCCGAGCAATATGTCGTGTAAAACAGCATGATTTGACGTCAATCCACTGCGCTAGCCACCTTTCCATGTGTAATCCTTCTGTTAATCGCATTCATAAGCAGATCTGTACTAATCGGATTCGAATACTATCATGGGTGATGCCAAATGGCATTCAGCATGCACCAGGGATAAGGACACTGGTCTTGTTGATGTGTCATTCAGCATTAAGGACAGGGGCACCGCACCAGTCTTGTTGATGTATCATTCAGCACCAGGGACAGGGACAGTGGTCTTATTGATGTGCCATTCAGCACCAGGGACAGGGACCGATATCAACCACCAACAGAGATAAATTTTAATGCTTGTACAGAGTGACGTCTAATTGTAAACTAGTCGAGACACTTTCGTGCAATACAGAACCGTAGCTGTCAAGTGTACAACTGATGACTCTGACGATGTTTTCAACAGGCATGTATAGTTTTTGAACAATTGTCATCTACACGAGTCGTGTGCGTCTTGGTCAGATGCTCATTAAAGCATATCTTAACAGTTCATGTGGGAAAACACTCTCCCTGTGGAAACGATTCGCGGCGATTCAATATTTGACTAGCCTGGACCAGGGTGTCGGTACCGAGCTGAACCCTGCCCCCTCCTGTATTTGTTTCCAACATTGTTACGAAGTTTCAGTTGACAGAGTCACACGTCATAGCTCAAATGTGACCAGAAAGGGGACCATAACAAGACAGACCTTTGCAGCAGTGATCAGGGAGCACACTTGAGTGCTTACTCAGGTCTGTTGACATGTAGCATTGAACCAATCAGAAAAACGTTCACCATACATTTATCTTCTCATCAGTGATCATGGGTTATAACATACCGATTTCTTCAGAGGGACGATTGTTGTAAGACCAAAACAGTGCTGCCAGACTTGTTTTTCAGTTTCCAGATCTCTTTTTATGTATCAAAAATGCTGAGGGCCATCATAGCCATCTTTTCCGTGCTCTCCATCGGATACGGCATTCCTAATGACGTCAATGTGCGTACCAATCGTGAGGGTACGTGCCAGTACACGTTCGTGGTTCCCAACGACGTGGCGCCCCCCACCCACACCTGCTCCGACATTGAAAATCTACAGAGCACTGTTGCAGCACAGCAGGTAGCGAAAAGATATTAAGAGTTTTGTGACATAGATACGTCAGAAAGTTATTGAGCATCATATCTATTAAAGCGGGATGACACGTTTAAGTATAGTGCTTTGTCATTTGTGACGACTGTAAGCATGGGTCAAGCGTAGGGAGTTGAGGAAGAAAAGTGGTATGTATCAAATGAATTAGCACAGTGTTTGAGGAGAACATAGACATCAGAATAATTTTCCTTACTCTCTGTCGACTCAACAACCGTCTATCACAATTTCTTACAGGAAACGATCACGGACCTAGAGGCCCGCCTCTCCCACTTGGAAACCATTTTCGCAGCTACTGAAACCTTGGATAGCCTGGACCACGGTGTCGGTACCGAGGTCAACCCCGCCTCCTCCTGCCTTCACATCAAACAGAACAACCCCTCCAGCCAGGACGGCGCCTACTTCCTCATCGGGAAGGGCGGAACCATCTACCAGACCTACTGCGACATGACCACGGCCGGAGGCGGCTGGACGCTGGTCTCTAGCGTGCACGAGGACGACATGTACGGCAAGTGTACGGCCGGGGATCGCTGGTCCAGCACCCGAGGGAACAACATCAACTATCCCGGCGGAGACGGCAACTGGGCCAACGTGCACACCTTCGGCTCCATGGGGTCGGCCACCACCGACGACTACAAGAACCCAGGCTACTTCAGCATTAGCGCCTCTAACGTCATGCTGTGGCACGTCCCGAACAACGTGCCGCCAGAAGAGTGCAAAACCGCCGCCTACCTACGGTACCGCACCTCCACTGGTTTCCTGGATAGCTATGGAGGCAACCTGTACTCGCTGTTCAAAGAACACTTTCCCATTGGCTACGGCTTGGGCACGCACGCCCACGATAACGGCCCGGCCATCCCCATTGTTTACGAACAGGGCAGTGATCATCTGGTGCAGTCGTTGTTTCCTCCGAACGTTGTTAATGGAAATGAAGCCGTCCCCGGGTTCGTGCAGTTTCGGGTGTTCACAAACCACGGGTCTTGCACTGCGGTTTGTCCAGGTGTCAACTTTGTTGGTATCAACGCCGAGACAGTGTGCATCGGCGGAGGTGGATACTGGGCGGAAGGTCATGTTCAGTGCGGCGACTACGCCGCAAAAGACTGGGACGGCTACGGTACCGGTGTGGGCTGGAGCTCGAACCGGCTTGTCACTGAGTCCGTCATCATGTTCTTTTACCGCTGAAAAGTCGGGAAACATCTCAAACTTCCGTCAGTAGTAAACTACATAAGGATAATTGGCAAGATACTAGTTGCCAACTATATATTGCCACAAATAAAAGGACTGTAGCAATGACATTACGACTTGGTCTATTTCTTTTAGGTACATGTTTCCTTTTTAATGTTAGGGTTATCTTATACTGCTAGTCCCTTAGAAACCTAGTGGTGACTCAACAAAGTTACAATAGATATATAACAAGAGTTGCAATGGCCACTCAGCCGTCACTGCAGAAAAATACCATTATGATACAAAACTTTTTCCTTCGGTGTTTACATTAATAGCACATTTTTGTTAGGACTAGAATCCATTTTATTAGATCTGTCAATTTATAATGCAGGGTCCCACTTATTTGTTACACAGTAGATGTTACATATTCTATGGCACAGGCCCCCGTCGCTCTCCCCTAAGGTCGTCCATGGGTTTCGTGACCAGGGCAATGAACTTGGAGAAGTACGTCTGCCCGTCATGTCGGTGACCAGGCCAAACGTCTTATTGGTGCGTCATTCAGCACCAAGGACATGGACACCAGTCTTGTTGATGCGTCATTCAGTACCAGGGGCAGGGACACAAGTCTTGTTGATGTCTCATTCAGTACCAGGGGCAGGGGCACCAGTCTTGTTGATGTGTCATTCAGTGCCAGGGACAGCGACAGTGGTGTTGTTGATGTGTCATGCAGCACCAGGGACCGATATCAACCACCAACAGAATGAATTTCAGTGCTTGTACAGAGTCACCTCTAATTGTAAACAAGTCGAGGCGCTTTCTTGCAATATAGAACCGTAGCTATCAAGCGTACCACTGATACCTTTGTTGAGGGTCTGTTATTTTCAATTGGCATGTATAGTTTGTACAATAGTCATATGGGTCATGTTCTTGGACTAATGCTCATTTAAGCAGATCTCAACAATTCACACACGGTCACATGGATATTCAAATTCATATCGGCGAGTCAACTCTACCCCAACTGTACTTTGTACATGTACTAGGTTGTTTGTTACGCCCATGTTGGCTCAAGAAAAATGTTTGGCAGACGAAGAAGGAACATAGTAGCTGCACTTAGTAACTCTACTACACTGTGCATATTTGGAGCCCATAACAAGACAGGACGTTATAATGGTGTTAGGCCTGCACTACTGACTGCTTATTCAACCATGGTGACGGCTAGCATTTGACCAATAGGAAACTAGTTGAGTTGAGGCCATCTTATCTTTTCATCAGTCACCATGGTTACAAGGCACGAATTTCTTTAGACGTACAATTGTAAGACGTAAGCAGCTGTCTTGACACTTCACTCCGGATCATTTGCAAACTTGTGTCTGCTCATTTTCCGAAGAACGATGAAGGCCATCGTGATCTTCTTGTCGGTTCTTTCAACTGGATTCTGCATTCCAAAGGATGTATCTATGCGCACCGCCAATGAGGGTACGTGCCAGTACACGTTCGTGGTTCCTAATGACGTGGCGCCCCCCTCCCACTCCTGCTCCGACACTGAAAATCTACAGAGCACCGTTGCAGCACAACAGGTAGATAAAAGATGTTAAAACGAGCCATTTGTTACATTGATACTCCAGAAATCGATTGAGATAGAGTCGATGGAGTGGACGCAAAGAAAGTGGGATGTCAGGTTTAAGTTTAGGGCTTTATTATTTGTGACGACTGTAAGCATGCATTATGCGTAGGTACGAGGTAGGAAAGTTATATCGCCTAAATGAATTAGCACAGTGCCTGTGAAGAACAAAGACACCAGAACAATTTCCCCCGACTCCCGTCGATTTAACGACCGTCTGTGACAATTTCTTACAGGCAACGATCACGGAACTAGAGGCCCGCCTCTCCCATTTGGAAACCAGTCTCGCAGCTACTCAAACCCTGGCTAGCCTGGACCACAGTCTCGGTACCGAGCTCAACCCCGCCTCCTCCTGCCTTCACATCAAACAGAACAACCCCTCCAGCCAGGACGGCGCCTACTTCCTCATCGGGAAGGGCGGAACCATCTACCAGACCTACTGCGACATGACCACGGCCGGAGGCGGCTGGACGCTCGTCTCCAGCGTGCACGAGGACGACATGTACGGCAAGTGTACGGCCGGGGATCGCTGGTCCAGTACCCGCGGGAACAACATCAACTATCCCGGCGGAGATGGCAACTGGGCCAACGTGCACACCTTCGGCTCCATGGGGTCGGCCACTACCGACGACTACAAGAACCCAGGCTACTTCAGCATCAGCGCCTCCAACGTCATGATGTGGCACATCTCGAACAACATGCCGCCAGAAGAGTACAAAACAGCGGCCTACCTACGGTACCGCACCTCCAATGGTTTCCTTGATAGCTACGGAGGAAACCTGTACTCGCTGTTCAAAGATCACTTCCCCATTGGCTACGACCTCGGAACCTACACCCACGACAACGGCCCGGCCATCCCCATTGTGTACGAAGTGGGCAGTGATCATCTGGTGCAGTCACTGCTGCCTCCAAACGTTGTTTCAAGCAATGAAGCCGTCCCCGGGTTCGTGCAGTTCCGGGTGTTCACTAACAATAGGGAGTGTCTGGCAGTTTGTCCAGGCGTCCGCTACGTTGGTTTGCATGCCGAGCAGGTGTGTGTCGGTGGAAGTGGATACCACGTTACTGCACGTCAGTGCGGTGACTATGCCTCCAAGGACTGGGACGGCTACGGTACCGGTGTGGGCTGGAGCTCCAACCTACTTGTCACTGAGTCCGTCATCATGTTCTTCTATCGCTGAAAAGTCGGGAAACATCTCAGTAAAGTATACATGATGATTAGAAGATACAAATTCCCAACTATATCTTTTCAGCAATAAAATGATTGTAGCAATAACCTTACGACTTGGTCTATTTCCTTCTGGTACAGGTGGATTTTTTTTAAATGTCAGGGTCATCTTAGACTGCTAGTCCTTTGGAAGTGGTATGAAAAATGCTCCGTCGATGATGGATAGGTACAAAATAAACAGCTTTGTCTCTGAGCTCAGAAACCTAGTGGTGACTTAACAAAGTTACAATAGTTCTATAACGACGGTTGCAATGACCAGTCAACCATCACTGCAGAAAAATACCATCATGATACAAACTTGTTTTCCTTTGGTGTTTACATCAATATCGCATTTTTATTATAGAACTACATTCGAAATTGTTTTTCATTACATCTTTTCATTTATGACGCAGAGGCTCATTTATTGTTACACGGTAGGTGTTACATATGCTATGGCACAGGCTCGCGTGGCTCCCGTTCACTAATCTCCAAGCAGATTTCTTCAGGGACAAGGGGAGTCTATTGGCCGTCTGTGACCAGTTAGCCCCCGTACGGTTACAGACGACCAATAGAAGCCCCTTACCCCCGAAGAAATCCGCTTGAAGATTGCTAGTTCAGCGGTCGTGTTAGCCGCCGTTCGGTTACAGGCGGCCAATAGTTCTGTGGTCGAGTAAACCTTTCTCAGTTCACAACGCCTCATTGCGGCTCCATCGCTAGTAACAGCTCCTGTTAATGTCCCTTCAGTTCTCTGAGTAGAAGTCAATCCAGCAGGACCACCATGTTTGTCGTCACTTGTTGATCATGAGCCGTATGAACTCTTCGTAACAGACCTGTCCGTCCCCCTCCACGTCAGCCTCCTCCATCATCTCATCAACCTCCTCCTCCGCCATCTTGTCTGCGATGTTCATCATCACGTGACGAAGGTCTGGAACGCTGAGTAAAAAATCGTTCTATTTTTAAAATGTCGCGTTTTTTTGCATTCAAAAAGTTGAGAAATGCACACTTTTATGCCCAAAGGACATATACAGTTAAAAAAAACTTTTTGTTGTATCCAGTTTCCAAGGTTAAATCTTTGCTGCAAAATCTAAAACATAAGTTCTATTGGGATATGAAAAACAAAACAACACTTGTCCCGACTGTATTACCTAATGAAGCCGTTACCCTCCTTGTCGAATACCCGAAATGCCTCGCGCAGCTCGTTCTCAAGTTCTTGGTCGGCGTCCATGGGTCTCGTGACCAGGGCAAGGAACTCGGAGAAGTAGATCGTGCCCGTTCCGTCGGTGTCTACTTCGTTCAACAGCTCCTGTTGGAAAATCAGTGATACACAAAAAATCAATTTTTCTCTTCTTTGTCTAAAACAAAGTATTTCCATAAGTTTGTAAGTACTTCAAATGTTTTATATGGCAACTAGACAAGGCTCCACACGTTCCCTTAAATAGTCTTTTCAAGCTACGATTCAGAAAAGATATTGCTATTTCTAATTTTCCTTTCATACAAAGTTGCAAATTTGTTGCAGGATTTATCGTAGGCCATAGCTGATACGACTTCAACATTTCCCTACATTCCAGTCCTTGCTTTCAATTGTCCCTCTACCGTAGACGGTCAACAAACAGTTAATTCTTAGCAAACCGCAGTGCACAGTTCATAGTCGGGTCAGTGCGTTTCTTAATTAATCTTACATACGCGTCAACGTAAAAATGTTCACCGCGCAAAAACGTCTACGTTGAACAAGCCAAGACCTACCGGTCTTCTCTTTTATACTAACACCAGGTGAAATTTTTTGCCAAGTAAATTTTCTGGATCATTTCAACGATCCTTAATCTAATGAACCGTAGGTCCACTATTGATTTTTTTGAGTCGGTAGATTTGCTGTATAGACCTTAAATACCCTATAACCAATGACGCAAAAAGAGAAATAATACAATCAAAGCATGCATTACAGAGTAGAAGCAAGACAAATCATTTCTAGACCTGGTTGTACTTACGGTAATTACAACCAATTTTGTGGCCAGCTGTTGTACAATAAAATACGGACGAAGTGTGCTACTACTCTGTGATACATGTATAAGATTTTGCTACAACAAAGAGCGATGTAGTTCACATAACTTTTGAGTATTCCAGAAAAGTTTTTGTGATTATCCTGCCTTAGGAACTCTGATTCAGTGTGCCCCCCCCCCCTCCTCAACTCCCTTTGCCCGAACACCTGCTGATGAGACCCTGTTTATTGATGTGTAATTATTCCGGTCGTACAACTTTTGACAACAGGGTCCAGTAAGCAGGTATCTTTCGCTAAAGGTTGGTACGCTTTGGGCACATCGTTTTAATTATATTTCACACAACATTACCTACGAGTTCCTTTAACATTTGCCATATAATCTAATATGTCTACAGTGACAACAAAAACCCCTCCCCATCTGCTCGGAGATTACACCTGTCACGATTTCCTGGGAAAGAAAGATAATGTCGGCGGCGGAGCGTTTAGAAGTTATCCGGTCTAGCTTCAAAGTAAATATACGTCATCACAAAAGAACGCTGTAGTAAAGGGGGGATGCCAGCACGCGTCCATGTTTTCTTGTCAGTTGAAAGCTTGATGTGTACTTTGTTAGATGTTGATAGTAAAGGTGTTCATGGCTAGTTGTTAAAATAAATACAGGGACACGTCGCGTTCTACCAGAATTGTCTTTAAACAATGAGCACAGCAAGCACCAGCGCACATGATATTGCTCGAACAGTCAATAGACCAAGAAGTCTACATGAGTGTTAAATATTGAATAGACGAGTTCCCGAACTCACCTGGATTTCAAACTCAGAAGGATCCATCCCAAGTGATCTCATAGCCGAGCCCAGCTCTTTAGCGCTGATGGCACCGTCTCTGTCCCTATCGAACACGTCGAATGCATCTCTCCATTCTTGAATCTCTTCTTCACTCATTTTGTCAGAGTCCGCGCCGTGTGAGCTTCTCCGTGCGGCCGAGGACCTGCGAAGACTAGTGCGGATACCAGAGAAGGACAGTCGGCGGTGGTGGTGTTTACCGGCAGCCGTGCGATCTGGCCCGCCGGGCTGTTCTTCACTAACTACGGGGTCGTCACCTGTATCCCTCCCGGCCATACCAGTTTCTCAAGGACGCCACAACTAGGTCACACACATGTGCACGTTTACAGGACTACTGTAGCCCGCTTTCCTACCAACGTTCTGCTCCAAATAGCACCACCAGACCGATAGAAACACTGTCAGAGCTAACCTGTCCATCAGTGGGCGCGGGCCCTCAGCTATTTGCCCCCGGCAGTTCAGCTGGTGGGTACAATATATGACGACCCGTGTTTCATCCGACTTGGAAACTCTAAGCCTAAAGGGGACCGTTCAATAACCGCTACGGTTGGTCGGTACGCGGTAGCGTGGGCTGTCCCAATAAGACCCAATTTACACACGGGCAAAACCCTGACGTACGAAAATTGCGCAGTACGCACGCGAGCGTACGTTCGTTTCTTTTTACACACCGACAAGTAACTAGGACAAAATGCAGTCATGAAAACAACAAAATTGAACCATGAACTGGCAATGCATGAAGACTAAGCTTAAGGGTCATTTGACAAGTCATACGTAGGAGGCGAGTCTCTCTAGGATCTGCCTCACACCACTGCATCCTTATGTCCGAACAGTCCCTGACTTGTTAAATGCAAGAGCTCACATGAAAGAAGATTCACCTTTATCCGACATGGGACTTGAAGCGGAAATCATGGATTCCAAGAAAAGAATTATATTTTACTGTGACGACGCGTACATATACAGAAAAAGTGTTGAAAAGATGGCTATAACGCTCGAGACTATATGAAACTTGAAAGTTAGACTTTTCTTTGAAAAATCTTTACCATTTTATTCTGTTTATTTGGTCCTCTACCTAAGCGATAGAGAATGTGTTTTGCATGCATCAGGCGCGGGGGTTATGTGGGTCATGGGTCATCTACAAAACTTCGTGGAAAAAGTTCTGCATTATTTCCTATCCGGAAACAGGTGTATCAAACGACTGCTATTCAGCATATCTAACAAGAGAGTACGTGTAGTAGTTAAACAGCTGTGAGTTAAATTGGACATTTGGCTATACGTGCCCGGCGAACTACAGTGTATAGTCCCTTCCTTCGTAGTGATAATACGGGATAAGTATCAAGTTGATATGCTATTTGATGCGACCAGACCTTTGAACCATCAAACTGACGTAGGCACACTCTCCCCCTAGCAGACCTAGGACACAAAAACTGAGCTCAAACATACAGCTTTAAAAGGTCGGGAAAATCAGACTAGTTGGTGGATGAATAGTGGTTACGATTTTTTTAAATTGCTATCTGGCCATTGGGTCAATTGCTTAATTTATTGCTGCATGGCTCCCGCCTAAGTCAGGGTTCGAGACAATCGTTTCTTAAAGCCTTCTACCAACCAAATACCTCAGGAGCGGGTTTGGTGAGAAAACACCAGGTGGTGGGAGGGAGTTTAAGTTAAATAACCTTTGTATCCTGAATATTGATGGAATACTGAACCTGCAAACCCCGTAACTAACCCCCCGACCCACTGTGCCTCCTCCCCAACATAACAACAAAACTTAAGTTATGATTTCTATAACCAAAGACTGTAAAGCTGAAGTAGATGTAAAGTGACTGGTGTGATGTGCTTTAGATAGGGATAGTCACAGCTGTTTGTGACCGAAGCCAGGGCTTATCATAGCTTAGCTTAAAGCCGCACCATTGGTGCCATAGATGACCTTGCTACACTATTAGCCTTTATTAATGTCTAGGGACATACCACTACAGATATCTCACACAGAGAAATGTTTCAGATACTTTCCTGTGGTAACCTCAGTGGGTAAAGGTCACGAATTCCTATAACCGTTTGATAAAAATCATAATTCTCTTATTATAGAAATCCCATTTTCCGAATTACACAGAGGTGCGATAGAAAAAAAAAGATTTTGAGGGATCACTAGAAATGTTTAACTATCGCGATGAAGTTGAACAAAGAAGTTAAGTCTGCACCAACGTTTCTACACCTGATATGATCATTTCTGGTTTGTCCCTTGAGGATTTCCCACTTGTAAAATATTGATGCCATTCCCCTCTTAGGTCAAAAGTTTACTTCGTTGTAGTGATGTTGCATAGCGTTAATCAAATTGGAAAATTTCATAGACTGGCATAATTGTTTTCCTAGCGACAACAGCTGGGGTTATGAATATTTTAGAAACCTGAGTCATTATCAGACAGTCACTAAACGTTACTACGTGATGTCACGTTATGCCCCACTGATTACAAAACAAATTGACCGCGGGGTTATACAATAATATCTAACCCGCAAGTCCTTTGTGAGATATTTTACATAATCTCCAAGCAGATCTTTCGGTGGCCGTTAAGACATTGGCCAGTCTGTATCCATTGACGAGACAGTATCCCATACGTCATTCAAGGGTGGCGAAATGGTAACTGTCTGGCAAATGGAAACAGCCTGGCCAATTTGATAATGTCTTTGCGCCCACCGAAAGATCTGCTTGGAGATTAATTTTACAGTCACTGTCCTCAGAAGACTGTCAAGAATCTAATCTTTGCAGATCGTGACGACTGAAGTCACTAGGGTCTATTGTGGTATGTAGCCCGAATAGAGACCACTAATGCGCAATTAGCACTGGGGAGCGATATACAAACGGCTGTATGTATGTATGCATGTATGCTGTAACGTCAGTTTTAATTAAGAGACGGTACAAATATAGACTCTTTGGCAGATTCCCGAAGTCAATTATCTCTAAAACTATATGTGACACGACGAAAATAAACATATCATGCTCTTTCGAATGATCTGTAAAATTCTAAAAGTGGAATTGTAGGATACCCTCGCAATTAATACTATTGGGTACGGTACCCGACACTATTTTGATTAGAATTGACTCCCCCTCCCCCTTCTACTCGAACCTCACAGGATGCCAGGCTTAACTCAAGTTTATAGTACCAACTGTACGTAGTCCAGCGCAAGTTACCTAATATGTCTTTCCTGTAAAGATACTGACTGTTAGTGTACACCCCGTATCTCATGTCGCATCTTGGAACGACAGGAATGTCCTCATCCAAAGTTCAAATACAAGGCCGAGGAAGAGAGGTCCAAGTGGGACAAACTGAAGTTAAAATTAGAATTGTGTATCTTCTAAAGGCAAATAAAGGCCCAGAGGGGAAAATAATCACTTTTGAAACCGGGGAGGTGTGCCGTGTGACGTTCCAGTTTTACCTGGTTCAAATCGTACAATTTGATTCCATTTTCACAGCCTCCACTTCCTATTAATGGTTCACCCCTAATCTAGGAGACATCTAAGTTGTATTTTAGGAAATACAAATAGTTTCAATGGCTCAGAATTGTAAAATCTTGTTAATTTTTCATTACAGCCTTTCAACTACCATGGCTTAGAAGCATATATATTGGTGTGTCATAAGGCTTTGGAGGCGACCTCTTCAACTTTCCCTACGTAATTGGATTCTTGGTTATAATTGGTCTCCTTTAAATGTGATCACCAGAATAGCTCGATACAACAAAATGATAACAGTGCACATATCTAAATTATGACCATTTATATAGATTAGCGATTGGGACACCGCCAACCCATATTATCCAATAATCGTTCTGGCGCACGGGTATTTCACTTTTATTCAAGAATCCTCAGTTTTCAGTTATTGTTTTTTTTTCGGTCACAGAATGGGGGGGCGCTGAAGATAGAATATGAACTTTCTTATTGACTAGTTTCATGAAAATGACGTGTGCGTCATGCCCACGTTGTCCCGCCTACTAGCTGAAATCCGTGGTGTACTGCATGCAGGAGCGCGATCTGCCGACGGGACGTAAAATTGCACCAACATTTTTGACTGATGAAAGCCCCACATTTTCTGACGTAACGAAGCTTATTTTGTATATCAAAGTAGAGCTATTTTGTACTAAGGTCAGGTATGCTCATTCAGTGTTGTTCTTTCTGTAAGTAGGCAGCAGCATATGAAAACTTTTGACCTCTCGTGTGTGGGCATGCCTGTTACGTTGGCTCTGAGAAGTAACGTTATATGTCCGATATCGTCCAGTACATGTATATAATATTTATAAGACTGGACTGCAAGCCTGCAACATACACTTCTCCATAAAATGTACCATATTTATCAATGAGTTCAACTTACCTTTGTTGTGCGAACGCCATTGCGTAAGCCACTGGAAACACTGCAGTACGAATCCCGTCGATTGAGCTATCAGGAGCAACAACTTGGAGTCTACACCGACAGAGGAAATCTGGAACTAACACCTGGAAACCTGTGAGGAACACATTTTCAAACGACACCTGCACTTCTGATTTGGCGCCAAAATCAGGCGGTTTTAATCTTTCTATCAACGCGTTAATGTAGAACAATCACAGTGGAATTATGGGGACAGTGTTCTCTACGGTTACCCAAATCTAGATCGCCGCTAGAGGTCGCTCATAAGCAATTTTTCCAGTTTCTATTCTCGCCATGTTTGGCTATCTAATCTCCAAGCAGATGTTGGGAGGCTAAAAACTGCACTTATTTATTTATTATTATTTATTATTATTATTATTTATTAAACTGCACTTATTTATCTATTTATTATTATTATTATTATTTATTATACCTAACAGCTTCCTATTGACTCAAATCACATGTAACAGAAGAAAGGATGGTCATACAATTAAATCAGTGGACATTGTGATCATTATAAACCAGACTGAGTGTATTCTAAAGGATTTAAAAGTATTCATACAAGGTATACTGACAACCAATCAGAATACACCACCGAAGTTCACACTGCACTTTTATTTGCCATCAAGAAAAACACTTCAGTCTTGTAACAGCATTGTGTGACTGACAAGCTGAGCTAGTGAGCTTTAGCATTTAAAATCGGATATTCCATTTCAAAGTATGGGGAGTGGTTGTTCGTTACAATTAATAGAAGCTAAAAGTATAAAACTAGGAAAATGAAGACAATGTTAGGGATAAACAGTAATGTTTATACATATACAAGTCATACACCAAAGTATGATGTACAATGATAGAAAGAAGCATTGAAGAAAGCCATGGAATAATTCTAAGTGGTTTTGTAGATTAATTGATTAACCACTCCCGAACTTTCACATTCAGTGGAGATTGTGTAACATAGCAAACTGTGCAACATAGCATAAAACACAAAAATACATGAAACTGCCTAACACTAGATAACATCAATTTCTTTAAAGCCCTTTAAAAAAACAACTAGTAGTAGGGTTAAAAACTTCAGCTCTTGAAAACTCTAAGAATCACAGAATGGTGATTGACAAGTATGCACTCCTTGTTTCTTAGCACAATATTTCCTGCCACTAACAACAGTGACTACACTAAATTTTCAAGATTGTATATCATATTGCAAAAGGATCTGCATTATTAAAGTTGATATTGCTGAAGGTTTTAGACCTTCCGTTGTAACAAATATCTCAAAAATCAGTTAGAAAGTTGACCAGAAAGCAGCTTTTTTGAGGTTTGCATTCTGGGAAGCATAATCACGACCAGAATGTGATTGACAAACACTGATGTTTACAACATTTTCTACATTTAGGCCACACCAATTTAATTTGTTGGTTCTCGGATTTTTTCAGAAAAAATATGAAGCGACAGGGCGAAAAAAATAAAAACAGGCCTGGGCATCCTATTATAGCCCCAAATGCTACGATAGGAGCCATGAAGTCAACGCAAAAAGGCTGGGTTAGAATTTAAACAATGAATTTTGAACTTTTAATCAAACCTCTGCATTGAGAGATGGAAAAACTGTAACAACTGGGAAGAAAAGGACTTTCTTCAACTGTTGGGGACAAAATGTGAGCATTTTTGAGCTGATTCAGAGCCAGAATCTTTTTTTTTTTTTTTTGCAAATCAGAAAAAAATGAAGAGGCAAATCCGAGAACCAACAAATTAAATTGGTGTGGCCTTAGTTGCACATTGTACATAATTTCTTGCTTGATTTTTTTTTCTGACAAAGAGGAAAAAAAAACAGAAATAAACCAAATACAGAGAAAGAAGTTGGTTTTAGAGCTACCAAACTGCAAGGCAGCGTCACACAGCGAACGACAAGGCAAGCGCACAAAACACGGAGAACAGCGATGCGACCACCACCGGTCCTGCGCCGATCTGTCCTGCTGGGTTCAGCAGGTTGCACACGTCTTCGTCGTCCAAGTCGAAGCGGTTGACGAGCTCCAGCCGCTGCCCCTGCAGCTTGGGGGGCGCGGCACAGATCACGTTGGTGATGTCCAGGAGGTCAGGGTACATGACGGATTCTTCCATCCAGTCCCGCAGCCACGACAGACGACAGTCGCAGATCCAAGGGTTACCTGGAAAAGCAGCGCCTTGGTCAGAGCTGTTCCAATAAACACCAGTATTGGAGAAAACATTGAAAAAAAGAGACTCTTTTTACGCAACCAATTGTTTCATTCAGCCAACGTTTCGGTGACTGTCTGTCACCTTCCTCAGGACAATTCTGACTGGTTCACATTGCACAGGTGTTGCTGCTTCTAGATGCATTCCCAAACATAAAGTATTTGCATATTGACAATTGCAGGGAATGGTATCTACAATGCGGTCTAGATGCATTTGGGAACGCATCTAGAACCAGCAACACCTGTTGTGCAATGTGAACCAGTCAGAATTGTCCTGAGGAAGGTAACAGACGGTCACCGAAACATCGGCTGAATAAAACACTTGGTTTGTAAAAAGAGGCTCTTTATTCAGTGACTTACCAACCTGATGAAACTATTCATGGAGGAGAAAACATTGTCAAAAAGCTAATCTTAAAGCAAACATCATTGATGAGTGGTTGTATCATTTTCTGACAGTTGGGTTAAAAGTCATGCATCCTTTGAACAGTGTGCCAAAAAAAAAAAAGAATCGAATGAAGAAATTACAAGATCTGTCACAACATGCCAATTGAGGTCCATTTTGAAATACAGTGGGGGTACAGAAACTTTATTGAAACAATGTTAGGAGTTGACATGTGACAAGCTGTTTGAAACAATACAATCAACTGCTATTGCATGTCTACAAAGCTGGTTTGTTACACCCAAGGGGCAGTAAACAGTGACACATACAGGCTTGATAACTTCGTCCCTTACCTGATAGTGTGACCAGTGTCTGGCGGTTCAGGTTCTCCAGGGCAGCCTTGGGCAGACGAGAGATGTTGTTGTTGGACAAGTCCAGACGCTAGAAAAGAAATGGCCAACACTGTCATTACAGAAGTTGTTCCTGTTTCCATTCATCTGATTTTCATCATTCCTATAGAGCAGTCTACACTCTCCATTTTTTTGCACCTGTCAAAAATAACTAAATTTGCTAAGCTGTTTTATCAGTACATTTGTTTTTGTTCTTTTATTTCCAATTGCAAGTATTGCAGATTTTGATGAACAGTGAGCAGGGCAATTACCTGCCATCCAAGATGCAAAATCCAAAATATTTCATTAGATTGAATGAAGGATCAACGACAATCTGATATGAGTTTTCAGGTATTTTTATCTTTTTTTCTGTACACAGGATGACCATTTTCCTGTCAGTCAACCTTATTGGAATACTTAAAACAAGGACTTACAAACAAAAAGGACTAATTACTGTCCATATCTTCATTATCTGCTATCAATATAAATTGACAAACCTGTAATACTGTGAAGTCTCGGAAGGTTTCCTCGTGCAGGATGGTGAGTTTGGGACAGTCCCTGATTTCCAGCCGTTCCAGATTCCTGTTGACCCCCCGCAGAGCGAAGGCCTCCACATGCACAAGATTCGGCTGTCCGCTCAGCGAGATGTTGAGGACGGAGGTCAGTCCCACGAAGCTGTCGTTGCCGACGTTCAGGATGTCGTTGTTTTCGAGGTGGAGCTCGATGAGGGTGTCCAGGCTGCGGATGGCCTGTGACGGGACGCTGGTGACAAAGTTGTCGTGCAGGAACAGCTTCCGAAGTCTGGCCAAGCCCTGGAACATCGTGGTCGGCAGGTTAACCATACGGTTGGCGTTCAGCCTCAGATCCCTCAGGCGGTCCAGGCCGTTGAACGGTGACCCTGTGACGGTGGCAATCTGGTTATCGTCAAGGTCGAGCTCCTCCAGTGAAATCAGGTTTGAGAACATCCCGGAGGAGAGTGTTGTCAACCTGTTTTCGTTCACCTTCAAGACCTTGACATCATCCAAACCTTGAAAAGCGCCGTCCGGTATGGTAGCGATCTGGTTTCCTGACAGCAGAAGCTGTTCAAGTGAGTTGAGGTTTTGGAAGGCGCCTGCGGTGAGTTCGGTGATGCCGTTGTTGCTGAGATCAAGCGAGAACGTGTCGTCGGGGACGCCAGTGGGAACCGCGGTGAGACTTTTTCCCTGGCAGTCAATTATTCTGTGATTGATGTTTGCCACAGCTACGATGGTGCATCTACACTCCCGTGGGCCATAATCATTGTCAGGACAATCTGTCTCCGGCAACTGTGCTGAGGACAGCAGGATTACCGCTGACAGGACCAGGACACGAAACATGGTTGATTTAATCCTGTGGTAGAAAAAAAGTATAGGGTATAAGAACTTGGGGTGATACTGGTGTCACTTCAAAAGCTAGCAGAAGAGTATTGGAAGGTTAAACAGTGAGAATGTTTTTCAATTTCACCAATGCATCAGCCAAATTGTATACAAAGAGTACTCCTGCACAAAGTTCAGTCCTTGAAACATGTTCAGAAATACTTCAGGATTAGCATTCAACTGTTGAGAGACAGAAGAAGGCTTACAGAACAATTTAACTGTACCCTTGTTCTGGATGATTCTTCAAAAGCTGGTCTGCCCTGAACTTCAACACTTTAATGTACGCAAAGAAAGGGACGCAGAATGTCCAAAGATAGCGTGGGTTTAAGTGTACTTTGAATAAACCCTATGACCCTGCTCTGTGCAACCTCAATGACGTAAGGTGACTGGTATTCAGCAAATAATTACACTACTAGTAAATCTATAACCAGGGTCTGCGCCGTTGTTGTGCAAGAATAATGTTGGATGAATTGCACACCAGGTGACTCATAAAACCAGAGATTTAACATAATTTTGATCTAGCTGTAAATGTTTAGCTGCATATTCATTACATACATAATATATATCTTTATCATCTATTACCACTTACAAGTTCAACTTGCTGTTACATGTAGGTGTGCTAAGGTAAAAATTGAAGTTGCTGGCTTTTATTGGCAAAATTCTTGACCAAAATGGCCTTTCTTCTTTTCATATTTTATATCTTAAATACCTTAAATCACAGAAGAGGTAGTGAGTGAAATTTTCAAGGTAGTTCAAGATGGCTGGAACTGAATACCAGTGACTGTTTGCTCTAATTCAACTGCCTCATAAAATGGCATTCAATTTAAGTTGTAAAAGTACACTTCCAACATCTCTATCATAAACTTGGTCATCATACAATGAAGTTCAGAACAAAAAACTTGTGCTCTTCATCAAAAAGGGGTTATTAATCTTACCTTAAACAGGTGAAGACGTTGTACGGAGTGTGGAGCTTGTCCGTTGAAGAGCCCGCCAGAAACAGGTGTGGTAAAGGTGGGTGAATGGCTGGGTGAACTTTATTCAAAATGGCTGGGGATGTTTGCTCCGTCCACACGGGCACATTGTCCCGCACACAGCAAACACAGTAAATCACCAATGGCTGGGTCTGCAAACTGATTGGTGACAAACTCCACCAACGTCTCTAACGGACGGCATATTCCGTTAAAAATTTACCAAAGCACAGATCTTATGGGAGATTACAGTTGTAATTCAAAATTCTGTCAGGCTCCTTGATATGGCAAACTTTTTTTTGCACAGCTTGTTGACAGACAGTCTTATACATAGTCAACTGTCCTAAGGGAAAAGAAACTGGAAGAAGTTTATGGCTTCCTCAAAATGCAAAAATAGAATGAGTCAGGTAATGCAATTATGTTATAAAATCAATACCATCCCATGCATTTTTTCTAAAAGTTGTTCTTTTTCCTTTACCCAGTTCTGTTTGGCATACAGAGTCAATGAGATCATCTGAGAGATATTCCAACAGGATATGACATCATATGTAGAATGGTAAAATTCTGCACCACTAGTATTGGTAGAGCTTTCAAATAAAATGAGAGGCAGGTCTTAAACCAAAGGATTGCATTATTTCCATTATTTCCTCTCCTTGTACACTTCTATATCTGCACTGCCCCATTCTCTCATATTCAGAAAGATTAAACAGATAGAGATCCACATAAAGCCAAGAACTAACTCGACAGTTCCATAATGGTTGAAGAGCTCTACCCTAATCTGCACAGCTCGCACACTGGTGAAATATTAACTTTAGCAGTCTGCCCTTTCCGTGACCGCACGTCATTATAAACCGTCGCGCCTGACCCATGTTTTCAGTTGGATAGGGTTTGATTGTCACATGTCTGAAATCAAATTGCACTCTGATTGGTTCATACAAAATTTGACCTCAGCCTCATATCCGACTAAACACCAATAACAAAAAATATGGCAGACAATGTAGCCTAACTGATTTTTCTTTCAAATAAGATTGTCTCCTCAACTCCCTATTTGCCAGACAGCTATTTGAAATTGAAGCAGGACCAATGGGATATCAGAAATTAAACTTTGTCATAGAGGCATCAAATTTTATCTTGATAAATCTGAATAATACCAAAGTAATTTTAGGCCAATCATATGGATAAGGTAAATCTTAAAAAGGCCAAAATTAAAAGGGTCCATTGTTCCTATTTAACCTCTGATCAATTTGATTCAATCTAGTCAATACTTCGTCTTCATTTAACAGTAATCTGCAGGTGTTTAACTGCTAAGATTAACAACGTCCTAGTCACCCCCCACCCCCATTTCACAAATGGCTGCTTGTTCAGTGACGTGGAGAATTTCCACCTGGGCGTCTCGATGGTTATTGATTAAACCGTAATAAGCAGTCCTTGGTACAACTGTCACCGTTTATTTGCCAACAGCTTTTACGGTGCGTTAATGATTGGCCGATGTTTTCCATGGCCACACAGCACACAGAGTGAGTCATGTCGAACGATACGTGCCACCAGGTCATGGCGTCCTTCATGGCGCCCTGTACACAATGGTGCAATGGCGTTCTTTACAATAGCACTAACGGTACACATTGAAATGACTCTTGCCAGCTGGAACCTATTCACTATTAATAATATTATCATGTTTCTCATACATTTGACTCCAGAAATAAAAAAAGGAAGCTAAGATTTTTATGAAGTCTATTTACATTATGTATGATATGGTTTAGTGTAGTCTGAATAACAGTGTTTGGGACTTGTATGCTTACTGTTGTTTTAGTGTTTGTTGTAAATTTGGACCTAGTACAACAGTAAAATTGTCTATTTCTTTCCAAACCCCATTATGGCAAATACAAAAAATCATTTAGTCCAGCATTTTTCCATCTGGGTCATCTACTACTGGTACAGTATTTTCTAGCTGAAGTTTTGTAAAATGGCTGCTGTACTGTACTATCCTGACACTGAGGGCTCAGGCCTCCAACTTGTTCCACATTGGTGTGTTATGCTGCAGTTCTACATTGTATATCAAGATGTTTCTATCCTTTGCCCCCCTCCCTCTTGAAATCATCCCAAGCCTCCCTTAGTTCTTGGAAATAGGAAGAATTCCTTATGCCTCCATAGTTCTGGGCAGACCTTTTCTCAGAAGTGTCATCAGGTGGCTCCCCAAGTCCTCATCCTACAGTAGATAGAGGGGCAAAATTTTTCTGTCAGTGTTATTCCTCTCCATATACTTGATGTATGAAGTTCACATGTGCAAGTTTCTAGGCATGATTAACAATAATGAGGGATACTTTGGACAGCCATATTCACTGTGAAATTACCATGGCTGGAAGAACCAATGCCAGACTACAGCAGCATCAAAACTTCCAGCATTAGGACAGCATTACACACCACTTTTGCAAGGGTGCATAATATATAAAAGAAGTCCTGCTGCTCACCTCATAGGGCCATGATACCAAGAAATCCTTGGTCTCCTCCTCTTCTGAAGACCCTGATACCTACAAACACATCGCAAGAGTTTCAATCAAATCATCAAATCAATCCACAAGACTAAGTATATCATAATGAATGCATAACACTTCAGTATAAAACTCTACTCTAGTACTTGTTTAATCCTAATAAAGAATCACAACAGACTTCTTCTCACCTTAATAAGCACAGAGTCAATCATAATGGAGCCATCAGGCATGTGTTGGATGGAGTGGTCCTTCAGTGTACTGCAAATGAGGGTTAACAAAATATACTTTAAATTTCTGCATTTCTGCAAAGCAAGAAATGTTTATAACAAACACCAGTGTGTAATCCCCCACTTCATTTTAATTATCACCTCCATGTGTATAAAATTTAACTTGACTGACATGATTAAGAAATACCTCACGGACCGGCTCCCTTTCATTAGAACATACCCGTAGTTTTCTTAGGTACACTACCATATTTTTCTCTTTGCCAACGTTTCGGCAGCCTACTAGTATCTGTTGCCTTCATAAGAGGAAAATAAGGTTGTCTAAGAAAACTATGTTCAACTGATTTACCAACCTGATGAATCTATTTAGGGATGGTGGCTCCCTTTCACATTTGAAGGGAAACACCCTAGACCCATAAATACATTTGTAATATATAATTTAACCTCCTACCCCTTCAGGTGTGTGAACAGTCTCTCCACTGTGCCTTGTGTGGGCTGAGGGTCGTGGATGGTGACTGTGGAGGTGAATCTGATCTCATGTTCCTTCAGTCCCAGCTCTCTCATAGCCTGGCTCGGAGACACCAGCCGCAGGCTCTGGGGACACATGTGGCAGTAAATAATCTAGCTACAGCCTCTGCACTGTGGTATAACTGCAGATTATACTTTAATCTTGCAAGAAAAGTTCTTGGAATGGTTTTAATCAGTACATGTTCATGACTTACATTCTCCTTCATAATGAGAGCACCATGTAGCACTCTGGGTCGTTTTGGGTCAGGCGGTCCTGTAGGTATGGAACGATAGGAAAAAATAAGTAAAAAGGTTACCAACAATTTGTATAATGTGTGATGATCACATAAAGTTAAAATCCTAACTGCAACCATACATAGGACCCATCTCTGTTTCTGTAGCACTTGGGCCACACAGTTGTGCAATCACTACAGCAGGGGGCTAGTCCACTGTTAGTGGTGTGTGTTCAACTCCCATACTCTTTCCTAAATGCTGAGTGAAAGATCACGCAGGTAGCTCAAAAACTAATCACCCCTATTAACCCTCTCCCTGCAGATTATGTTGTAATCCATCCAGATCTTCTGAGAGTCCACAGTAGGATAAGGGTTAACTACACAGACCTGTTAGAGATGCCTCCCTCTTCAGCAGGTTCAGTGAAGCATCCACAGGGATGTTGGGGTTGGTTTCTATGGTTACTGTCTCCCCATTGGCTGGGAAGAAACACTGAACACCTAGAGAGACGAGAAGTTTGATATTGAAGTGGGAAAGAACAAAAACATACATTGCATGTCAAAAGTACATGTAACTCACATGTAGCCTGCCTGAAGTCAATACGACAGTGTAGCAAATCAGTTTACTTTTTTCAAAGCACTTGAAAAAGTGTTGAACATGTTTTCTGTAGGTTCTATTTTGCATACAATTTTTCTGGCAGTTTCAGAGCAAAGCTTTCCAAAACTGCCTGCCTTTTCTGCATGTACATGTACTGTATTTGAAACAATAACCGACAGGAAAATGGTAAATTACAAAACTACAATGTTGAGAATCTTGAATGCTGTCCTACCAAACTCCTGTGTGATCTTCTTGCTGAGGAAGTCCATCTTCTGTTCCTCTCCATGTACCAACATGACGTTCCTGGGCTCACAGTACCGGATCAGCTGCATGATCCCCTGGGCATCAGCATGGGCACTGTGGGGAGGGGGGCGTAGGGTACAATGACTGACATGACTTCCAATTAATATATACCTGATGTGTATAGATCATGTTCTGTATCAAACTTCTTCTAACCTAACTCTTTTGCAAACTTTCCAAAATGTCATTTTGACAGGAGTCTATATGTGTAGATAGGGTGAATGACAGCAAAAGCAGTAGTTTAAACACAAATGGTGAAACAAGAAATAAACCACTTGGCTGATGAATTAATTCACCAGTGTTCAGTCAGAACTAGGAGGCATGGTGTCCACTGTAGTGGGTAAGGTAATCAAAATTCTCACCTGAAGGACATGTACTCTACAGCCATCCTGACCTCCAGCTGAAACACACAGGGAAGCTGGTCAGTAGAGAATAAATGGCAGTTTGTAACACATGTTCATCTTTAACATTGTTCATCAAACTTAAGGTAGACCTTTCAACTGGCACAAAATGATACCTTATTTTTCCTACAAAAGGCCTGATGTATAACTGGATTCTATTATATGGTCAAGCAACATTGTATACTTAATATAAGGAAGATACCATTTTTCTTTACAATTGTACAAATGTAGTACCAGGCAGAACATGTTCACCCACCACTTTCTTGTTCTCAAACTCAATCTTCCTGATCCCGTTCAGGATCTTGTGTCCAACTGTCCCTGCCACACAGTAGCCTGGCATGATCACCTGTAGGGGGGAGATGGGTAAAAACCTTAACCTTCATCCTGCTGAGGTGCATCCAAGTTAACCTTTGTATTGCCCACAGCAGAAGTCAGTAATGGCATTGTCTATAATACTGATTTATCAGATATCTTGATCATCACAGTGTGAAGCATGTTGGTAGGGATATCATCATCATATAGAAGACATTAGACAAATACACATAATACTATTCTCACCATGTTCTTGCTGTCAGGAGCCCACTTCTTAAAGATTTGTAGTGACAAACCTGCATGGAGCATGCCAGGGGTGGCAAAGACAACCTGGGAACAGGTAAAACTCAAATAAAAATCTTTACATCAGAAAGACTTTAATTTGTAGACACACACATACAATGTCTCTTCATCAGAAGAATATTGTCATAATATGTTTCTTCCTAAATTAAATTGTGGAGAAAGAAATACAAAGAGGAAAAAAGTCTGACCATGGAGCCAGGGTTCTCGATGTAGGACCTATCAAACGCCTTGATGTGTTTGAACTCAAACATGTTCCTCTTGACAAAAGTCTTTCGGATCTTCTGATTGGTCCATGTGATGAACAGTCGGTAGTAGTTGTTAGCCTGGAAGAAAAGGGGATATGATCATGATGACAGTCGAAGTAATACAGCCAGTAAGTGACAATAGCTTTTGAAACTATATGTAACATTTGGTATCACAGAGTCAGAGAAAATTAAATGACTTACTTTCTCTGTTAGGCCAGTTGAAAAGTAGATAGGAACCTTGAGGTTCATTCTCTCCCTGAAAAAATATGATTAGAGTATAACATAAGAAGAATTAGTGTACAATGGTTCATGAGTACTGCAGCACTTGAAAGCATAATGAGGACAGAAGTCAAATTGGATGGCATCTCTACACCATAGTTCTCTATAGGGACCACTTGATGGTTTTCTTCCTATATGTACAATGTACATGTACATCTACTTACCAGAAGGTCTCTAGTAGAATGCACAACTCCTGGGCTCTTCCAAGTGCAAATACTGGAATCAGAACCTGAAAAACAAAAAAAATGCATTAGTATAAGAACTAAAATTTCACCCATTTATAAACTTAAGGAAAAATGGGTTGTATCTAAGGCAATAGTTAAAGAAGCAAAGCTCTTTTATGAGTAATTTCTTAATAGATACTCTACAAATTCAAAAGTTGTGCAGCATTATACCAATATGATAGTAACTGCGAGTTATGCATACATACCTTTCCTCCTTTCTCTATTGTTTCATGCACTTTCTTCAGAAAGTCCCTTTCTCTGCATCTACACGGTAACACAAAAACAAACAAACAAGCCATGAAACAATAGTCTAACGTACTTGCTTTTCATTCACAATTAACATGTTTGTCAGGCTTTGGGAAGAATCAAGCATACTAGTATTACATCTAGCAGTACTCCACAGTTCTCACCTTTTAGAGTCCCTGATAGTGGTGGCATATGTAGACTCTGTGATGAGGAGATCTGGTCTACACTTGTCTATCCACGCAGCTCTGTGATGCAAGAATATAAAACATTAGTTCCCATAGTGATTAAAACAACACAAGTCACTCTAACTTCATAACTCCTAACAAGTTGTAACAAATGTAAAAAAACTCCTAAATTTTAGAGCCTGTACTAGCATACTACAGATGTACAAATGCATATTAGCATACTACAGATGTACAAATGTAGTAAAATACCAGACTTGTATCACTGTTATTGTACATAGAACTTTACCATGACCATGACTTGTATTTAGTAGTTGTAAGGGCACAAATGTACAATAAAGGTATTCCATTCTTTAACCTTCTAACTGCTGAGGTAGCCTTTTGGTATCAAATTTGTACTGGTTACATGTTGAGTCAGCAGAAGGAAGGTTTAAGTAACAAGAATAGAAAATTACAACACTTACCCCAGATGTCTGTCAGGTGTCATATTATAGTCCCCCTGCAAGAACAGACAAAGTTTAAGCAACTTTCAAAACTTAAAGCTAATCTTAGTCACCTAGCCTAGTCACATTTGGGACCATTTTCCTCTCACTATAGTGCCACCTAGCAGCTGTGGGAAGAAGAACCAGTCAGAACTGCAGGAGGAAGGCAGCAGGACCACCGAAACTTTGGCAGGTAATTTTTCATGAAACTATTCACTATGTTTTCTAAAATGTTTTCAAACTTAAGATGGACTAAAGCTGAACATAGCTTGATATTAAGGTATACTGTCTACCAGATCTTACCGTGTATACGACTGACTCAGACCCCACTTTGATGAGGAACATGGCTGCCCCCAACACATGGCCTGCGTAGTAAGCCTTGATCTCCAACTCATCATCAACCTGTCAAATATTCAATATAACAAACTTATAAAATGAACATTTATTTTATGATAAATGTTGTGCCTTTTACAAATATCTATTCTTCAATGATTAGTCATTAAAAATTTTCAACTCTTTATTTACTTTGATAAGAAAAATTATACAACAAAACTGACTGACAACTTGATGTACACAAGAGAAAAAGAACACATGATTAAATCATACCTGCACAGTCTGGTGCAAGTTGACAGGAATGACTTTCTTCATGCAGTCTTTTATCATCTGTAAGGCAAATATAGTGTTTAAAACACAATCCTTGAAGTACGTTGATTCTAAGTTAGCTTCGTAATGCATCTTTTTAAAACATTTATAAAAAAAGTCTACACACTCAAATGCTAAACAATGACCGTCACATAAGTGCTATGATGAAAATCATTATTAACTTCTTATGATTTGGAATACACTTATATATTCAACAAATAGACTGAAAAGTGCATGACCTGTGAAGTGAAGAAGTTGGCCTGGCTTTCCCCCTTCCTGTCCACAGTGATTTTCCTGTAGTCCTCCTGTATGCAGTGCAGAAAAAATAGATTAAAAAAGCAAGCAGGCTTCTGTCACACTGTCAGCAAACATACAGCATCAAATCTGTAGGTTTTTATGTTCTAAAGATTATCAATCGGTTGAGTCTAAAACTTCATGGCCTCATGGGCAATTTTAGATTTTAAATGCTGTCTCCTGGTAGATCTAGACCATTCAAAGCAGTCAAGCATTTAGGGACAGCTCTATGTTCCGATACCCCTAAGTTCCGACAACTTATGTTCTAACATAGTTTAGTTTAGTTTAGTTTAGTTTATTTGTTCGCACTTTGAAATACAAATAATAAAAAAAGGTTAAACTTACTTATGACAAACATTGTGCAGGAGGGGGCGGGAAACCCTAATGGCTTATACATGGCCCTCCTCCTTACTATTTCTAAATAAATTAACATATTTTAAAGAAGAAGAAATTTACGGTATTGAGAAATGTAACTAAGATAACTTAAACATATAAATGAAAATCATAAAGCTAACATACTAACATACATAGGGTTAGGGTTGTCGGAACATGTAGAGGTGTTGGAAGTTCGTGGTGTGGGAACATAGGGTTGTCCCCACATGTTTGTGCTTTGAATGGTATAGATCTACCAGGCATGTAACATGAGGTGCTACGGACATTCCATGTTTTAACATTGACACTACCAGGACATGTGACTTACCAGGAGGATGGGACAGATAGCCTTAGTTGGGTGAGTCATGTAGATGGGCCCATCATACCCCACCATCTCTGTCATGTAGGGTAGGCAGCCACAGTGGTCAAGGTGGAAGTGGCTGGGGAAAAGACACACATTTTGTGATTTTTATCTTATCATGCTATAAATCCATGACAGTTTACACACACATAATTTTTTTTCCTTCCAAGTTCAAGAAATGCCACTACTGAAACAAGAGGGGAGTAGTATAGTCTCCTGGCCCCAGGAATCAAACCCGGGTTGCCAGCTCCCAAACCTGACACCATAACCAATAGGCCAAAAGGACTGGGTCAGTAAGTGGCACTTGAAGCCCACTCTTACACTACAGCAGAGTTACATACAGTGCAAGATGGTAACCAGTCCTGCTACCAAGGAACAAATGAACAAAACAGTTTAGAACTTCAACTAAAAATGATTCAACCTGCTATGTAAAGGTAGGAGGTTGTTAGGAACCATAATTTCTGGAAGTGCATGTACCTGATGATGACACAGTCCAGGTGGTCATTGAGAGTCCCAGACTGGGTGATGTAGGTAAAGTCTGGGAACCGCCTCTGTAAGGGAAGAACCAGATTTGATGGTCACTGACTCAACACTTCAACTCTAAGTTGACAACAACATTTCACATTCATTAACCAAGTCAATGATGGGTATTAGAGGATAAAAACTGTAACAGAATTTGTCTAAAAAATTGGACTACATGTATATAGCCACAGCAGACACTGTAACAAACACACAAATACAGACTGAACCATGATGCGGTACCATTGTCTTTAGAGACAGACAGTTGCCAACATACATGCATAAGTGAAAAAGACAAACAGTATGAATGTGTTACCTCGTCGTTATACCCCATGTGCATGCCACAGTCCAGCATGATGTTCTTGCCACCAATACTGACCAGGATGCAACTTCTCCCAACATCTGAAAATAGCATTGAGACCACTGATGTTAATGTTTTGTTGTCCATTCAAATCATACATACCAAGATATGCACCATAATATCACTTATGTTATAACATATATCTTGATATTATTTCATTTGCAGTAAAACAAAAGTTAACATTGCTAAACTCACAGTACACTTAGTACATGTACTGTTTGTCATATCAATGTACCATGTTAACTTTTATACCAGTTAAGTGTTATACAGTAAGGTTAGGAACAGCTATCAGATTATTAGAAGAACGTTATCAATATTATCATCTTGAGTATGATGAAGATAATTAAGATTACTAGTTTAGACATACCTTGCCCTGCCCCTGTTGGCCACCACATGAAAAGGAAGAAAAAAAATGATCAGCAGCAGACATTTAAATAATATTTTTGATGGGTTGACAACATTTAATGAAATATCTCAGGTACTGTACTGCTTTGGTCATTTGAGATGAACATGCTATGACCCATAGTAAACTTTCATCATCTGATTCTGCATTGAACAAACACACAACAGTTGACAAGACTAGATCTACATCAACTGCATTTTATGGGTCACAGAGTCAAAGATCATTTTAACGTGACTTTGGGTTTGTTTAATGGGGAGGCTACAGTGTACTTTCTTGATTGGTGAACTTGTTTGTTCCAACTTAAGATAAGGTAGACTTGACCATTTCATTCAAAGGGGAGTCAATGAGAAAAGGGCAACACATTATGTATGCACAATATCCATGAGGACACAAACCAAATGTCTAATTGATGAATAGCTAAAAGATTTTAATTACAATATATTATAGACCAAATACTTTTCAACATCTAAAAATTCCTATTAAAACAATTTGGTATCAGATGTACATGTAACCATGGAGGTTCCTTGATGTAACATATGGTACTGACATCCCCTCAGCAACTGGAATGGTATGATCCAAAGTGGGGTCAAGGGTTGAACTTTTGGACATTCACCCACTAACTGTCATTGCATCAGTATCAGCCTTTGTGCACGTGAAGTCTGTTTCTCGCGGACAAAGGAGTCCACCATGAGATAGTGACTCAAACAGAAGACTTAGACACAGTTAGTAGTTTAGCCTAGCTCCAGCCAAGACCAAAAGACCCAAGATGAATAAGGGATCCTCCAAACTCGTGATATCAATCATTGTTTGCCTGTGTTTGACTTTCTTGCTGCTTGGGCTGTATTCTGGAAGGCTTTCTTCCCAGAAGAGAGGTAAGAAACTTGGAAATCTTCTTGTTTTTCAATGACCTGTCCCTTTCGGATGGGCCAAAGTAAACAGGGGAATCGGATCCTTCGCCATTTGATGTTGTCTGTATTATGCCAAGAAAGCCGTCTGGAATGTCACAATCGGCTGTAAACAAGCCTGACTTTGTTGCTGACTGGTCAGTGAGAACTTCCTCTTTCTGGATGCAAAGCAAAACATGGAGGCCACAACACAATGGGACACGACCTTGTTTTTTTGCAGGGTGTTATTTTAGCCTTCTCAAAAGACATTGATACAATGCAATCATCAGAACAAACTATATAGGTTTCATCCATTGTCTATACTGTGTCATTAGCATTTGTAAGGTGACTGCCTATTCTTATAATCTGTCAGAATTGTTTTGTCAAAAAGAGAGTCCCCAGCTGGTCACATAAATCACTTCAAGGACATGTATGTACACGTACTAATAGGGCAGGCTTCACAAACAACAATTGACCTTTTAACCTTGAACTGGTTGGATTTTGACCCCCACTTATTTGGCAGGGTAAAATTTCTGCAAAACATTATGAACATTAAACTCATTCTGTCAAAAAGTCTTTGAGATTCTGACTGAAAACTGTAGTACCAGCAGACATTGGACTAATTTGGAGCAGAGGGTCACATGTTTTGTCGAGTCTGCAAGTTTTTATCACAATATAAACAGATAAGAAGCTCCTTTGTGCTTGTTAGAACATAGTGAAAACTGAAGCAGGTTTTGGTGCTGCAAAACATGCAAAGGTATCTTTGAACACAATCATCCGAGGATATTAGATAGACTGTCCTTGGATCATTGAGGAGACAAGAAGAAAAAATTCACACTCCTGGTAAAATTTTCTGCCAAAAAAATTCACTTCAAAATTGCTGTTTTGCAAACAATTAGTTACGAAGAAACAGATTGCATCTAGGTCACGTAATCCCCAGGCAAAATGTCAGGATAAACAAGGACATAATGTCCTTGGGATAAACAAGGAGGTTCTAGGATCACCTGTGTCTGCTTCCTTTGTTTATGACATGAATAATTCAGTGACCTGATCTACTAGTACTTATCTGTGCTGACTGCTGAGTACTTGTAGTAATCCCCTTGGAGCCATCTTCTCCAGAATACAAACAGAAACCATGGATTGCAACAAAATTTCTTACATGTTCTTTGTTCTCACCTGTCTGGCAGAGGTGCAGCCATTACATTATACATAGCAACAGAAAACGTATTTAGATTGTGGTTTTTACATGTCAAGGTTTGTATAGTGTCTTTGTGAAGCCAACATCTTGTCACCAGTCAATGATCAAGCTATTGGTGACAAGATAAACAACCATGTCTGCGTTTTTTGTTCAGTGTTAACTTTTGTCCACATATTGCAGTTGTATGTAAGAGCAACAAAAGATTGCATACAGTAAATTCTGCAGTACTGTTGTTGGTCACTAGGGGGTATTAGTACCAAGTGCTGCTATTGGAGGATATATTCGCTATATTTAATATTGGTAAATGTTTTGACCATGGTCATAAATCACACTAAATAGTCAATCAATAAAACATGTTCAGTGTCACAGGTGTTTTCCTTTCCACTTTGAGTTTTCACTGATTTTACATTTAGAACTTATTTTCCATTTTTCTCGCCACAACATTAGGGGAATGGACTGGAGTCCAAGAAACCGAGGAAACGATCCACAGCTGGGGAGGGAAGGGGAAGGTTCACATCAACAACCAACAGTATGACATAGAGGGCCGTGCCATTCTGCAGGGAGGGGACGGAGGCTCCATCAAAGTTGAAGCAGGATGGCACAAACCGCACGAAAAGACACCCCCAACCCATGTGACCGCCGATCTTCAAGTCAAGGTTAAAGGGGACAAACAGAACTCATTCCTGCACCACCTTACTAACCACAGAAACAGGGGAAAGTTTTCGGAAGGTTCTGGTATGCACGGTTTGCCACAGGGTGATACCATTGGTGAGGAAGGTGGGGAGGGGCAGGAACCTACTGAGGAAGAAAAAGCTTGGCTGGAACAAGTGGAGAGAATTTTAAATGGAGAAGACATTGACAGCTATCCTTTTAGAAATGGAAAATATGTTTGGACAGGTTCAGAGGTAATGCTGCATTCAGCATTCAAACTAATCAAAATCATTGATTCAAATTTTGTTTGATTGACATATTCACAGCACCATTCAATCATGTTTGTGGATTATGTGAATCATAATTTACATTTTTTAATGCCAAGATTACATTACTAGGTGATCATATATCTAAATAAATAGAAAAACTAAAGAAATGTTAGCTGTCAATGTTGATCAATCATTGAATCCACTTTCAAATAACCCTGAGATCATTTAGTTGGATAACTGGGTAATTCCATATGATACATTAATGATATGAAAATTCAGAATCAGAAGGGTAAAAAATGCCTTGCCTCTGTTTTTCCCTGTTCTGAAAGTGAGCCTTCATTCATTGTCTTGAATGTTCAACACATTGCATGAGTCAATGATAATGATCATTTAGGCACTAATACACCCTAATTCCTAACCCTAATTATAAAGCATGTACCTCGTGAAAGCATGAAACAGAAGACTGTGTACAGGTATACTTCCTACAAAATTTCACTCAACATTTTCTTTAATCATAAACCAAGCCTCTATGTTGTTTTATTTCAGAATGAATCACAACAGAAGACTCAACAACAAGAGACCAACAACAACGATGATGATGACTCCACGCCAGGCTGCTATAAGAACAAGCCAGAACACTTCTCCTTGTCCCGTTTGGTGGAAAGTTTCAAGAAGATCCTGACAAAGGATGGAGAAATAGACATGGTCATGTACATAAATACCAACAAGGAGCTCCTGAAGTAAGTTGGGTACAATTCTTTAAACTTTGCTCTTCTAGAATGTATGTAAATTGTTGATAAAGTGATTAAATGTGCCTCCTACTTTGTACAGTTTCTCTTTCATTTGTTCATCTTTTCCCCATTTTTTTCCCTCAGGTTTTTCTCTATGATGGGAACACTGTTCACCTTTGTCACTTCAGAAGCACAAAACAAAATAAACTACCTTACTGGCTACCTGGAAGGACCTGATGGCAAGGACTACCAGACCTTGTCCTCAATGGTCAAGTTCGAAACCGATAATCACATCATAAACCTCAAAGTATACGAAGAGTCGGGGACTAGGAACTTTCTCCGTTTGCATCGCGGTCTCAACTTCAGCCTGGCCTTCTGCGAGGGACTCAAGAAGAGTAAACCTGGCGACAGTATCGTTACGATCGCGTCTGACAGCTATGCCTCCACCGCGTCTCAGTACCATGGTTGGTTCATACGGAAGGCGATACAGGCGGCGTTCTACCTACTGCCCAGCAGGGATACGTTCATGGGTTTGTTGTGTGATGCTGACGAGGATACAACGTTCAAAATATTGAACGAGTTGGCTGAAGTTACAAAACCTGTTTATGATAGGACTCAGTATGTTTATGAAAAATACAACTACCTAGACTTGCCTTAACAGAATCAAGTTGCAGAACATTTGTTGCCAGTAAGAAGCAAAGGTGTTTCAAAACTTCTCTGTGACAATCAATGTAAAACAGATTTGAAGTACCCAGTAGTTTTTTTTTTACATATTTTGTACAGCTCCTTGAGAGAAATCATATCACAGTAGTGTGTCGATCACTTCAAAAAGATGCATATTTTCCTAGGTGAACATAATTGTAAATGATACTCAAAGAGAAAGCCATGAAGCCGCTACTTGATGTAAGTTGCAGATAAATGTTACTTTACGATATGATTAGAAGATTAAGTATCTATAGACTTTAATAACAATATATATTATTGTACCATCAAACCTCATGCAACTTCAATGCAAGAAAACTTATACATGTACATTGTATTACAGAACATGCAATAGCTGCAATTACATTCCAAGCTTTTCTAATAATGCTTGATAATATGTCAAATAGTTATTCTGATTGTATTATTGTTAATGACCATTGTGGATACTGAGTAATACCAAAGAGGGACATCTGAGCTCATGAGTAAGAATTTAAGATATAGGATAGCCTCATACAGGCTAGTAATCAGGAAGAAAATTTTACTTAGGGTGAGTTTCCTTACTGCATGATTATGACACATTTGAAAATTTTGTTTTATCATACTAGTTGATTTAATAAATAAACATGTTGCACCTACATATAGCTGGTTTGCCAGTTTTACCATCCTATAATGTATGTACATGTAACAGTACACAGCATTGAGGTTATAGCATTGTTATGTTATCTATTATATCTAGGGACAAACACATTCTGGCCACCTACCAATCAATGTCTTTTACACATATACAATCATAGCATTAGTTTTTTTTGTAAATCGTTCATCCAAGATACTCTACTAATATTTTACTCATTTTTATTTCAAATGGATTTCTTATTTCAGTAACATATTCCTACACTATATAGCAGCTTTTATTGCCAGCACATACTGGACAACAGACAAACAAAGTGTAACTAATTCCTCCCAGTGACCTAAGTAGGGGTCAAAGGTTGCAGTTTTGACCCTTCTTTACCCCAGTGCCAACCATGCTGGTTTGTTGCAGTCATTCCATGCAGCTGACTTTACTACTAAAGGAATCATGACATAGTAACTGTGTTCAGTTGAATGGGATAGTTTAGAATAGACAAATTCAAGATGAAGAAGAGACTGAAGATGGTGATTTTAATTATGGTAGCCTTGTGCTTGTTTGTCTTGTGGCTTAGACTAGATTCTGGAACATCGTCTTCTCACAAAACAGGTAAGAAACTTGGTACTTCTTCTCTTGTATTGTCTACTAGTGTTTTTCTTGTAACACAACACTAATGTAACACAACCTAATTACGAGTAGCATACAACAATGCTTTTAGAATTTTGTTTGCTTACGGTAAATATGATAGTGCTAGCCACATGTTTGTAACAGCTGCAGTTGACACTTTTGAAGCCCGCAGGAGAATATTAACACATTCCTTTGTCACACGCCTCCTCAGCTCAAACAACGGCTTCATAAAACTTGTAATTCATTCTGATTCATTCTCTCTCAGCCACTTCTGGAAACATTACGTCAACCTGGTATTCAAACAGTCCACACTTTAAACTTCCATTACCACTGTATTTTAACTTTACTTTACATAACTGTATTTATGTTTGTACACCTGTATTCGTTTTTTTAAATTTTATGTAGTGATATGGGCCCTGTGCCTGCAATAAAGAATTGAATTGAATTGAATTGAATGTCTTCTGTAGACAGCTTACAGAGCTTGTAAACAATAGTCTCTGAGTCTGACCCTTCCCAAAATTGTGAAGAGGCCAGCTGGGTTTTCATGTTGTCTGGAATCCAGCCAAGTCACTTGGGAATGTGGCAATCAGCTGTAAACAAGCTGGAAAACCTCAGTTGACTGATCACGTACACTACCAAGCTGAACAATAGAAAATCATGCGTATTGTGAACAAAACAACACATGAAGAGCGGAGCAAGACCTTTCTCAACTTAGTGTTTCCTAATGGTTGTTGAAGGTATCTGGTCTGCCTTTGAGGGTGTGTATTGGAGCTATGCTGGCTCAGACACTTTGAAGTTAATCTACATATGCATAACTCATGATAATAGACTAGCTGTGGGGTTTCTCACCAGTAACTGACTGATAATACATTGCTGTTCTGTGCAGAAAACAAGAGGACATTGACCTACACAGGAGGACATGTGTAATGTTTACATGCTCATGATGCTGTTAACCTGAACCAGCCTGTGTTTGCCTGGGTTCCCATGATATGCTCCCTAAAAATATTTTTAGGGAGCTGAAATGGGAACCCCGGCATTAAATAGTATTGCACCCACTTGCTATACCTGAACAGACCTGACAGCCTTGAAACAGTCAAATAACTCAATGATCAATCTGATGATCAAGGTCTGATAAAAATTATGCTAGACCCTGTCAAAGAAGTGACTACTGCTAGATTATCTGTATTAGCAGTGTGTTTCCCATATTTGATCAGACTGAGATAATAATTGTGGTTTTGGACATCTTGTTGGCTATAGGAAGATGGAACATGCTCCAAGAAACAGTCGACACCATCCACAGTTTGGGAGGCAATGTTTATATCAACGACAAACAGTACGACATAGAGGGCCATGCCATTATGCAAGGAGGGGACGAAGGATCCATCAAAGTCGAAGTAGAATGGCACAAATCGGAACATGAGGAGCAACTACCTGAACTCAAAGTCAAGGTTAACAAAGGGGGCAAACAAAACTCATTTTCACAGCACTTTACTAACCACAAATACGGTAAAGGGTTTGCAGATTTTGGTGTGCACAGTCTGCCACAGGGTGATACCATTGGCGAGGATGGTAGGGAGGGACAGGTACCTACTGACAAGGAGAAGGCTTGGCTAGAACAAGTGGAAAGAATTCTGAACGGTGATGATTTTGAGCATCCATTTTTTTGGAATGGGTCTGAGGTGAGGTCTTATTTCTTTCACCAATTTGACAGCAGTTTGGTGATCTGAACTTGATTAAAATCTCACCTTGAGCTCAAATTACATATCCTGCAATCATGAATCCACTACTGTTGAAATGAATACATTATGATAAACTCATTTGCAATGCTGGCAAAATATAAGTAAGATCTAATTCCTAATTGATTAATGATTCATCAATACTGTTTCATAGGCCAATGCCTTTGTCATACATTTTAAGTACATGTATTTGCATTTCAAGTTCATTATCATCCTACATTTTTTAAAAACAATGTACTCTAATTACAATCTAATTTCATTTTCATGCAACATAAATCCAACCTTGATCTCAGTAAGAAGGCAGACTGTCTATCATTCAGGGTTCTTCTAGGTGGTTTTAATAAAAATAATGGACTAACTGATGACTTAGTCTTACATTAGAGACAGAAGTTTCAAGAGGTTTACCATCTTGATGCACTTCTTTTTAGACATGATAAATACTAATTGCATGATATTGCCTGGGCCTGATAAGATATTTGAAACTAACATTCTTGGGTCCTCTAGTCATGCCTTGACTAGACTGGTTGCCAACCTACGTAGTGGACTTTACCAGGGCTCCCATGGAACTACTAGTATAGCACCTAGGCTATTCCACAAGATACCTAAATCCATCAGTTTCCATTTACAATCTCATTCCAGAATGATTCACAACACGGCATCAAACACAAAGATGATGAAGACCAACCAAGCTGCGTTCAGGATAACCCCAGACAGTTCTCCCTGTCTCGACTGGTCAACAGTTTTAAGAACGTGATGACAAAAGACAGAGAAATTGACACTACAAAATATGCAAATTCCCAGTCTGAACTCATGAAGTAAGTGCTTTATCCTGTAACATTACATGTAGTGAATACTGTTTTGTGCATGTGTGTGTGTGTGTGTGTGTGCATGTGTTTGTTTGTTTGTTTGTGTGTGTGTGTGTGTGTGTGTCTTGACATCAAAACAATCTGAAAAACATTTACACATAAATACTGCTCAATTAACTTATAAAGGCTTAGATTTTGAATGTTTTTAAAATTATGGATATCACGGCCAGCTGAGTGATGCCAAAAAATCTAATGTTCACAATTCACAACAACAACATAATCATATAAATGTGTTATATCTTCATCATTTATGATCATTTTATCAAGTACAATGTGTTTACTAAGGGGGGGGGGGGGGCTGGAACTATGTTTGTGTACATGAATAGATTCACTATCAGTGGGTTTCAACATCTCTTTTGATAAGATTACAAATTATTATTTGCAAATATTTTGCAAGGCGGCGTTATACCATGGAGTTATAAATAACTCCATGGTTATACTAATTTTCCCAAAGCATAAACACATTATGTGTCTGGCACTCACTCACCCAGTGGGACTGCCTTGATTTCCGGCATGCTTGTCTGTAGATGGTCTCGGTCTTCTCAGGGAATTGTGGCTAATGATCAGCAAGAGTTATCGTCTTCAAAAACGTCTTGACGGACTCTTGAAACTGCAGATCTCGAATCCACATGCACCCATCACAAACCAGCAAGGCGTAGGAACAGACTATCAAAATGCAGGGGTGCCGTATGCTAATTTTAGTTCTAAAACCCCTGCAATACACAATTGAAAAGCTTATTATGACAATATAACAAAAAACTATAATAAAAATACAATTTTTGGTGTTTAATGGATTTATTTTCTCCTATATAAGGTAAGCACAGAATCGTAAATCTACCTAAAATTAGTGGACTATTCTATTCCAGGTCAAAGGTAACACTTCTAGCCGTATATCTTAGACTTAATCTGATTGGTGAAAGATCCAAATTTATAGCCAATGGGCATTGACGATACATTTTACCGGCACCCGGAAGAAAAGATCAGCCAACATGGCAGATTCTTCGGCACCAAGCGATGGAAAGTTTTCCCTTCCGCTCGTCACAGAATCCTTTAAACAAATCAAGAAGGAGGACGGGGAGCTTGATCTGACTAAGTACAATGGGGCCTATAGAGATATTACGAAGTGAGTCTCTAAGCTCGATTTTTACCGGTGTACTTGGAGGATAGACTACGCTATAAAGTGTAGTAACGGAAGTGGCGTGAGCCGGCCGGCTTTTTGCCGCCCCCCTCCCCATGGGAGTTGTTTCTATGTATGAGTCATTTTACAGCACAATATGGTCATAGATATGATTACAGACTTTTGAAATGCCACAGAGTTTTTAATTTCAAATCAAATCTCAAATTTCTTGTTAATTGCAGTACAGAGTTTGATAGAGGAATGTGTTTATTTTACCAACAAATATACACTCACACACTCATTCACTATATCCGGTTTATCTTTTTACTGAATAAAGCGCTATCTTTTATAGGCTTTTGGAGATGCTGGGCACAGTTTTCTCTTTCGTTACTTCGGATGCAAAATCGAAGATCGAGATTCTGGAAGCTTACCGAGCATCAGAGCAGGGCGAACACTACGTCACCATCGAGTCCATGCTGCAATACGAGAAAGACACGGGTATCGTCTTGGACAACAAGAAACCGTCCGGTGCGAGGACGCTTTTACGTCTCCACCGCGCCCTCAAGTTCATCATGGAGTTCCTGAACAGGATGGGGAAGAGCTCGTCGGACGCCAAGGTCTCCACCATGGCTTACGAGTGCTACCACGAAACGTTGGCGAACTATCACGTGTGGATCGTTCGGAAGGCGGCCGGGATGGCGTTCTACACACTGCCCACCAGGAAGAACTTCCTGGAGAAGTTGTGCAAGGAGGAGGAGGATGTGGTGCTGGGGCTGGTCTCCGAACTCGCGGCCACGATCCTACCAGTGTACGAGCAGACGGAGGAATTGTACACGAAATTTGACTTCCATGAGTTACCTTGATTTTATCTACCTCTTTGTGTTGGACCCCATTTGTACCAGGTTTCACATATCCCAGTTTTAGCTGGATATGTTTAGTCCGGTACGAATAGAAAATATCCTGCTAGTGCTAAACAAGGGTTTTACTTTTAGTAGTTTTAGCCAGGTTCACCAAATCCTCCTCCCAAGGTGGATTTGGCAGATCCAGCTGAAACGCTTGTATAGTAGGATATTTTACCTTCATACCCGACTAAACATGACCTGGTATGAACAGGCTCTTCCCATCAGGCCACACCTATTTGATTTTCTCGGTTGCAGCAAAATTTTTAGCACATTTAGATCATCTGTGCCTCTCCAAAAATAAGTGTTTTTTATTTCAAATGTTCGTGTCTAGATATGGAATACAAGCTTCACAGCAACTGTACAACTTATATGTACTGGTATCATGGGGAAGGTAGGTTTTCTACCTCATTGTCTATTTTTTGCCTGCCTGCTTCATTAGTTTCTTACAAATTCACCTGTGAGAACCAAGAAGTTGAATTTCTTTTGTCTCCACCGTGCTGTCTGCAATATTTGGCACCATTGGCAACATGTGTGACCAATGACAGTCAAGCATACATATCACATGGAAGCAAACATCTTAGATTTTAATTGTTTTTATCTGCAACGGTTTTACAAATTGTGAAGATTAGAACTGCCCAAATTTTGTGGCACAGCTACAATAATGAAATGAGTATGCTGAATGAGACCAGGCTATTTCGACAAGTGGCAGTTTTTATGAGGGGCGGGCGGGTTGGGTGGTTTGCTCTGAAGACAGATTGATTTTGTTATGATGACCTGAAGAAAGACAGGTCTATCTTGCAGCTGTATTGATATCAATCCCTCTCCCCTTCACTGGAGATTATCAATGAAAAATGGCATAAGAGACTGGGTGTTTGTAAAATGAAAAATGATGTGTAATTTTCTAGTTTAGCTACACGTGTTATGATATAGATAAGAGGACCTTTTGGTGTCAGTCAATATTTATCATCTCCTGATCTGGCTTACAGAGAAACCCTTGTAATGGTTCCACTTACTTAGAGTTGCTTAGATACTGATCTTTTGGGGATCCCTGTTACCATTATCACTGACACAATGTGTACAGTAGAATTAGTGTGAGCAGTCTACTTTAAGTGTGTGGGAGGCATATTTAGAATGAAAGAAAATTATAGCCGTCCACCATAAACAATGCAGTTATTTATAATTATCATTTACCGTAATAGTATTGATAATTGATCCACACATGTAAAATGTACGCTACTTTTGTCATTTTGTTTTACCTTTTGCATGTACATGTAGTCTTGGTGTATGCAATTATTCCTCAGAAATTGTGGGTTCTTTTCTGACTATGTTTCCTGCACATAACAACTCATCTACTTTGTCACAAGCACATACTGATATTACTTCTCACAATCCAAGTCTGGCTGTAAATGTGGTTTGTGTAATATTGAAAAATGCAGATTATATTTCAACCTGGGCTAGGGTACCAACTTGGATGGTATCCAGGGTACTGGTTATCATTTTGCCCATGTTGCCTTTGAGTGCTTTAATCTCAAAGCCATCACATATACATGTACCTCTATATGTTCAGGGAATGTGTAGAAATTGATTGTGTCTCAGTAATGTAGTATATGGAAACCAGCCAGGTTTAATCGCCAGTATGCTTTATTTATACATGAGCATGACATCGCAAGACTTTCATGATTGTATGTTTGCCCTTGAAATTCACCTTGACTGAGAGGTCAAGAGCAAAGATGTAGCCAGGGCTTGTCCATGCATGTTTTGAATGGGATTTGTAAAGCTAAATTCATCATTTTATAGCACACTGTAGTTCACCGGCCCATGCAAGAGAAAGGAAAGAATGTCTTTTGTGGCCATTTATACAAATCATTTACTGCATAGTTGATTAGAAAAGAAGAAGAAAATGTGTAGAATTCATTTGAGAGATCCCTGTGCAATAGGTAGGTGAATTCTAACAGAATTGTAAAATGATTTGTTGCATTACTTCCTGTTCAAATAAACAGGCCACAGAATGATAAATAGCTTCCTGTTCTGTCCAGAATTAAAGTTGTCTGCCCATTATATGGGCCCCTCTGGCTCCTAATATTGCAAAGTAGTCACCACTAATTGGCAACTCAGCTTGCCCTAGGAGAGGTAAATGTAGCAGGCAATTTTGCTAGCAGATTCAGAGCAATTTTGAGAGTTCCTCAAATGGGACAATAGTTATGTGCAACATGCAATGCTAGAGTGAATGTGGTAGCAATGCAGAACGAGACAGTAATATTAATGTCTTGCAGTGTTTGTACCTGCTTATTCTTATTGCTGTATTTTGTATACATGTACTTATGACATGTATAGTAAGCTAGAGAGGATGAATGAAAATCACAAGTGCAACTTTCCTGGATGTTGTGTATGTTAGTTGAAATCCTCAATGTCAGTGATATTAACAAGCTGCACTGATCTTTGGTATCAGAATGCAGGGAAGTCCCAGTTTTACACTAATGTGTAATAAAAGATGGAGTTGAGAAATGTATGCAGTGTTGCCATGTAAGATTGGTGGCAGTGAGTTGGTTACATCAACCAACACATTTCACTTCACTTAGACATGGCAATCACAATGACAGCAGTTCACAACTTTGATACTAAAAATGCACAAAAGGAAAAAAATGCAGCTAGAATTGCATAGCAGTCAGGAATTCAATGTTTTAGATGAGTGTGAGTTATATATTAACAGAATCAATGTTGTTTGCTGTTAGTGTTGTCAAAATTGACAGTATTTTTAACATCTTCCACGGGAATTACAATAACATTTAGAGGTGCTAAATATCCCAAGGACCAAATTGTACACATCAATTGTAGTTGCAGCTCTGTCAAATACTAATAGTTGGTCATGAATGTTTCCATATTTTCTCTATGCAATATGAGATACAACATAAGATAGAAAGCATATTGCTACAATGAGGTGGGTTATCAGGTATATGTGCATGGCAGTGTGGTTTGTGATTTTGTCCAGCACTGATTTGCTCCAATGGTACCGTGTCCACCTATCTTGCCGGGACAAATAAAGAATAGCAACTTCAATGCAATGTGTTGTCTCTTATCATTCATGAATTACAGTTTACAAATTCAACATAGACCACCAACGTCATCTGTATCTGTATAGCCAGTATAACCGCCATTTGGCGTAACACACCAACTTCGCAGGCACGCGGCGCGGCGGCAGCTGGCTACATTACACCGAACGACATGTTACACCTAACCTTTGAACGTCTAAATCTCAGAAACAATGTTTAAAACTATCTAGTGACGATACCCCTACTGTACTTGGTGGCAGCGAGTTACACTCTACGATAGTTATAGGAAAAAATGAGTTTTTGAACACGTCAATCCTTGGTTGAAAGGAAGGAAAGGTTCAAAAGATGGCTTTGATTATAGTCACCAAAGTCCTAACTAAAACCCAGATAAATAATGCATAACGAAAATCAATAAGTCTCTGATCAGCCACAAGGTTGTTAATCATTAATCCTAAGATCTACCTTCTGGGTGCCCCAAATTCCAGTCACACGAAGCACGTGTGAGCATAAACGATCCTTTCAACTTAAGTGTGTGTGTCTATAATTAGTACTCTCCTACCTACGGGGGGGGGACGGCTTGGCCATTATACGCTGAAAGAATTTATATATGTTAGTTCCCACCGTGAGGCAGATCTTTTCAAATTGTACTTGTTGTGGGGACATTTTCAGTCACCTACTCCAAATCAGGCACATGCACCTTGTGCTGTTATACAGCAATTCTCATGGGTTCATCGCCCGTACCCTTTAACGGGACTGCTACACGTTGCCTGACGTCATTGGGGGACAAAGCCTTCAAATTCTGTTATTCCAACAGAGTAACATGCTGGCAGTACATGTTTGAACGCTTGTGAATATTCTTTTAAATAAACGTTTTCAATGTGAACCTTGCCCAATGAATATGTCAAAAGCTTTCAACGATGACGGCTGCACATGAAAGGTCGATAAATGTTGTGTTTCAAGACTGGCATAACTGTTTTTACAAGTCATTCTGTGTCGTAATACCAGCTGTTTCCCTTTAAATATTCACCCTGAGTACACAGAAACCAGCGCTCTCTGATTTCGCCCCGCCGCCATCTTTGTTTCCTGTCATCTCAATTTTCCACAGCCTAAATCGACAGGTAATTGCGGAGCCCAGTGGTGCTTGGAAGAAAAGTGCCGTAAGCTTCTTCTATTTTTGGCCCTTTCTTGTCCCATCAATGAATATTTTTATCACCACGTAGTTGATTTGCATGCACGGAAGAAGAGCGCCGTCTCGCAGCTGCGCGCTGGCAAACAACCCGTCTCCGCCCTGTTCTGTCCGGAAAGGATGAATTCATTGCCACTGAAAAACGTGAGTATATCCTACCATGCTATAATACACCGTTATTCTTTAATTAATCCATAATCGTGAGTTAATCCTTGTTGTGTGGTGAGGTCAGTTTATTGATTGAACGGATGACAGTGTGATGCAACAACAACATGGTTTTCAGTACCCAGCGCAGCTGCCAAACAACCATTACCGTGCCCCGGATTTGCACGTAATCATTGACCGTCTCTTCCTCATGAGGGCCGGCCTCTCATTTATCTACCATGAAGGTGAAACGTACATGATGGTACAGCAGCAATATTGGCCTTTCATTGTCACGATGCCTACTGGTGTAGCCGAGTGACCCGCATCGGCCCAGTCCATTAACAGGTGGTCATTGCCCCAATACAAGGACGGTCATAGGCTAATGTAGCGATCTGAATCTTCTGTAAAAGATCGCCTGAAACCATGCTTACAGCGGTGTGCGTTATGATGTTGCGAATCTGATTGAAATCGGTCATGAAACGGTTGAATAGCGACTATTGTGGGGAGGGCAATCTCATTATCTGTTCATTTAGATGCGCAGATAACATACGCAATGCCTGGCGCAGCCACATGAAACAGGTTTCATTAGTATTTCCTGATGGTGCAGATTTGTGTTGTGTAGGCGTGAAGCAATCCCGTTTTGTAAGCCTAAGTGCCGCATATTTTCACCTACGATTCGGACCCTAAGTTGTACATGCATCTGATGACTGCATATATAAAAATCTGCCATTTTTAGCCTGTCTATAACAAACAAAATCCCCTACCGTGGCCAAAAACTTTAAGGTAGGTTTGTTGATAACTCCAAATATCCTAGCCTGATTAAATCGCTTTTACGGTTGGCCGGCCACCCAGTATCCAGCCGGCCCCCAGTATCTGCGGGGAGGGGCCACTAAAGTCCCGGACGGCAGAGTTTGCGTTATACAGACTACAAATATCCGTCATACGCTCTTTACTTATAATTTAGACAGTGCATTTCAAGTCGTTTGTAAAAAGTTGATACATGTAACGTGAAGGTAACCTCGTTCACTCAAAACGCTGATATCCAGCCTCGTGTAGTTTAATCCCCTATGTCCTCCCCTCTCCTACTTACATAAAGATGCAAGGCTGTTATTTGGATTGACCGATAGGATGGAGATAATACATTCAGCTCAGCACAGTACATCTAGATAACCAGAGACCAGGGGGAATGTAATCTCTTTAATCAGATGCTTCCCAGCTCTACTAGGCTTACAAGAGACACACTCAAACTCTGTTAGTTAGTTAGCTTGTGTGTCAGGAAAGGTCCTGTGCATGAGAGTACTCTGGTTATTGTGGTGCTAGCAAAAGCCGTAAAAGGTTTGCCCAAGAGGTTTTTGAAAGATTCAGTTGCGTCGAGGAAAGCATAATTAGATTTCAACCTTTTAGTGTTCATTCAAAAGTAGAACACTTAACTGTGTTACCGTTTTTACTGCCTAACAAAGGCGCCCCATTAAGTGTGTATAGGGGCGTAGAGCAACTCGAAGGCCACGTTTTATTTAGCTATTACCTTGTAGCAGCCTCCCACTCTCACTTAGGCTTACAACAGTCTGTACGTTACTTTTTTTTTACCATTTCTCGAACGTGCACAGACTTCACACAACCTAGCTTCATTTAGTTGTCACCATCCCTCGGGAAGCTGATAAAACAGAGGATGGTAATTCCTGTGGAGGGTTTAGACTCATGCTTCTAGCTGGACTCAGAGATGATTGCACGAGTATTGGGAGAGTGAAGAACGTGTCTGACATTCAGACGTACACAGATTGTAATACAGATAAGCTCGGCGTATAGGACGACCCAAGGTCTCATGACTCCGCCGCACTGTCTATGCAACTATTCATGTTCATAGCAGTAATATGGCCCCAGGCGGACAGTCGCAATAATGGGCACAATGGGTTACTGATGAGCACCAAACAGCGTTGACAGGCAATTAAATCGGCGAACTGCCAGAGTAGTATTTTGAACTTTTGATCATTCGTCAGTCATTTTCTCATTGAAAACGCTTTGCTCTAACCTTCTATTAGTTATTTCTTCAGCCTAAAAGTTAAGACAAACTAGCTATAGGATGCCGATATTGTGAGCATATGTAGGACGCTTTCATCCACGGCGTCACAGACAAATCGAATGACTTTGACTCCTACATAAAACATGAAATAGACCAACGACACTGTCCTGTAGTGCCACCTAGGCTTATCAGGAAATATTGCAGACTGGTTATTTTACGGTGTTGAGCATGCATAACCTGCAAAAGAAAATACAATTTCAATTATCAATGAGTAAACAGTTACCATTCTTCTTATATTCAATATCTACCTAATCCTATGTGACATGGTCAGATAGACGTCTACAACCTTTGGGATCAGACGAATTTTCCTTAGTTGATTTGATATCAATCAAGGGAAGAGAAGGAGGGGAGGACAACAAATTACAAGGGAAAAACAGTCATGAGAGACCTAGAGGAGATTTGGGAGGGAGGGGAGAAGACAAGCGCTGGACAGAAGAAGAGAGCTCGAGTGGAAAGCAGTGGTGGCAAGTAAATGAGAGCAGCGACGACGATGATGATAAGTAATTGATTTCGTAAAGAAAAAGAGCAGGGAAGTGGAGAAAAACAAAAGGAAGCAGAGAGAAACGCAAAGGCACGACAAAACCGATCTAATGTTGGATCGAATGCTCGCCAACCTAGAAGTCGTGACTGTTCACATCACGTCCTATCGACACCGTGTTCCGATAGTCACGTCTACATGATGAACGATCCGAGTCATCGGGCTATCACCTATGGCGATTGATAGGTTTGCTGATCAACACGTACTCACTAAAACAACAGACCTTGTTTCTTTTGTAATTAGCAGATCTGTATCTCAATTTACTTCAAGCACGCGAGAACATTAGCTACTGACGAGTGACTACGGAGCCGACTGCGTTCGATTTGCGTTTTCAATTACTCTTATCGGTTTGTTTAAAGCCGGGTGATGACGTTATGCAGGACAGGCTGAGACATCTGAGAGGATATCGTTTGCGAAACTCTAGACACCGCGTCACCGCGTCAGCAGCGGCTCTTGATGTATGGGCTGACTGGGGGTGACGATTGGTAGCTCAAGTGTTCTTTCGACCATAGCCATGTGATGCTGAGGATCAGTTGATATTGTTTTTATGAATATCAGTTTTGCCAACCAAAAGGTAAACTTTGTGATACACCCGGTAAGGGTGGTGTTTGTCAGACATTGAACATTAAAAACATCATCATTCCTTGCACTGAAGGCTTGGGGGAGGGGTCGTAAGCCCATGTAATAAGGAGAAAAAATGTATGTACATATATGTTACTATACAATTTCTTAAAATGTTAGCTCATTGATACCTTTATTGGAGATAAATATCCAGCCTACTTTTTTGATGTCATCATGGCTGGAGAGATATATTGTCCCTTTCCATTTATGGAGGAAAATTCAGCCTACCAAACAGACAGAAATATGGCAAGGAAGATCTAGAAAGGGATGGAGGGAGGAAGAGACCGAGAAAGAAAGACGACATAGCGCTGCTACGTAAACGTTCAACCTATCCGTCAACTCCACTACTTATGTAGCACTGAGTAACGTTAAAGTCCGCTACATGTGCTGCAACTACAACAGTAGTTGCAGAGAGGCGTTTTTATTCTGGAGCACCCAATACTAACATTCTGACAAATCATAAAAGCTATTATGAAACAAAGATCTCTATCGAAGAACACGACACATGTATATATACTTACTCTACTTTATCCTGCCTTTACATGTACGTATGTCGTTGACATTTCAAAGCTATTGGAGGGGAAATATTCGGATCAAAGTAGGCTTTTTCTGGAAGTCAAGGTTAAAGTTAATATGTAGTATTTTCTAGTCTAGACTTGTAGTCTCAGCAGGACTTGGAACGGCTGAAAGCAAATCCTTGAAACGTGCAGAAATAGGATAATGTCGGTCGGTGGGCACACTTTACCCAGGAAGTGCGCACGTTCTGAGTGATTATTTTAGCCACGTTTAAGTCTGGTAAGTCTGGTGCAGTATTATATTTTTGTCAGTCGTTTTCAAAGCAATAATGGCATCGTCAACAAGCAGCCTTAACAGGACTGGCAGCAAGCAGACGGTCCACCTACTAATACAGCAATAGCAATATAAGACAACCTGGCCAGTAGTTACCTTAAGAGCATGGCATTCACTTGTTTTATCACTGTGTGAAGAAGAAAACGTTTAGAGATTTCGTGTGTGTGTGTGTGTGTGTTTGTGTGTGAGTGTGTGTGTGTGTGTGTGTGTGTGTGTGTGTGTGTGTGTCTGTGTGTGTGTGTGTGTGTGTGTGTGTGTGTGTATATATATGTGTGAGTGAGTGTATGTGTGTGTGTGTGTGTGTGCGTGTGCGTGCGTGCGTGCGTGCGTGCGTGTGTGTGTGTTTAGATTCGGGATATTAAAACCACGCAGTAATCGTATAAGGCATCTATACCACTACTGTTCACGCCCTCAAAAGAATAAGGCTATAGTTTCCATATATCTTACATATGGCACTACAGTGGCATAGTTCTCACGTAATTTTGCCCGGCAGCATCTAGGAACGTGGCCGAAAATACAGTCTACCCCAGGGTTAGGAGTCGCCAGTGGCCTGGCCATGCCGTAAGTTTACATTTTCCCGACAGCTGTGTCGTTTACTTTGCTCTTGTACGTGACAAAGGAAGTTCAAAACAAGTTCAACTTCCAACGCTCAAGAACGCTTGCCACTTTGTCCAAGGTCATAGCTTCATAAATTATATCATGCACTCGTATTTCATTAGAGAAGACTTTCTTAATTGTTTTTCTGGGAATGGTTATTCGACGTCGTAAGGCTACGGATTAGGATAGACACGTGTGTAGAAATATTATACATCACTTCTGTCAGAAAAGCACGGTAACAAGACACGAGATACGACACTCGGAACAAGCGGCCTCAAACATAACCAAACGAGTTACTCAATATGGTCAAACGATTTAGTTCCGGGGACGTCGTGGTGGGAAACCAATTGAAAAACTTGATACAAAAGATTAGTAGCCGGGGTGACTGAACACGCGGTTCAACAATATTTACGATTTCGTGTCGCGAGATCGTGAGCCGAGCATTAGGTAATAAAACCCCGACCGCATTTAGCCGTCTAGCTATCCGAGCAATGCGCGTTCTTGCATATCAGTTTCTGAGTTTAGATGTTCCAAGTAAGCTATTATTTGTCACTTGTAGCAGCAGCTGCGACGGTGGACACATGTCTGACATTTCGCGCGGTGGCAAGGGAATTCGTAATGTCGCCTTTTGCTTCAGTCAAGTTTATATAATACTAGCACGCAAAGGCACAGGCCAGAAATACACATATACATGACATGTATCCACGAAAATTTACGTACATCTATACCTAAAGTTTGTTTTCATAGTTACAAGGTAACGGTAATATTTAGTGTAATTGCATTGCGCCACATGGATAGTCTATGCAACCAAACAAACGTTTTTTTTCTTCACACGTTTTGAATTGTGGAATGCATAAATTCTCCTGGGATTGTTGCCACCTGTTGAACAGTACCAAACCACCACTACAGTAACTGCTTGTCGTATACAGCTGTTAATGCTATAAGTTAATCGATGCAGACATTGTAGAGTGTAGACATACCTACTGTACATGCTGTGATCGCACTAGGCGTAGACTTTTGACCTGAAACTGATTTATTAGCCCTCGAGCAATAAGTCTGAATGGTCGACTTTAAAGGCACCGTTTGATAATTCCTCATTTGCAAAGCTCTACTACAACAAAACAAATAAACGACAAACTATTTATTGGATTTATATGGCCCAGTGGTCAAGTGCTGCATACTCCATACTTATAGGACCTGTCGGCGCAAACGGGTACGCCCCTATGGACAAATATTGTCAGACTGCTCTCTCTCCCGCCATCCATGACTATATACCGTTCCTGTAGTTGCTCTGGACATCACATGAGGCCCCCAATTGTCATATCCTGCAGCCCTCCATCCAGCCGGCGTTTCCCGTCTCCAGCTGACGACACTGTTAAGGGGCCCTCTTAAGGGGGTACGTCAAATTCCGCCCACGGACAAACGACGTGCGCGCCAAATCCACCGCAGGGGGTTGAATTAATTCCTGTCATCAGACTGAATATGACCCTGTAGGCTATTTTTCCAGGGACGACACTTAACACCGCAGCAGTTAAAAAGGTAAACAGACAGAGCATCTTCTTTCTCTGAACTTAAATAGAGTCTCTTTGAATCATTAGAGAGGTCACTGGCTAACTTATATGTCAGAAATGGTAAAAACATTTGTAATACGTGTCGTAAGATTGATGGGAAACTCTATAGAAACTCTAATCTGGTCTGCAAACCGCTTAGTGGTCATCGTAAATGGCGTTTCGTCCGCGCAGCAGTCTCTTGACCCGAGCACGCACGGCATTTGGCACATTTATGACCCGCCTATTTTGACAGCAGTTCGGAAATTTGAGCTGTAGCAAAGTTGGAGTCTTGTTTCTCCAGGTGATTGTATAAATCACTGGGTGGACCCCGAACGAAACTGTTCACCCGCACCTGTTGGATTTGTTGACAATCTTACGGTGTTTTGCTTTGGGGGAGGGACGTGAGTGATAGGGAGGGAGATGCAAGTTCATGGTTGCTACGTTTCCCCAAATGGGCTATTCAACAATACCACTTTTCTATGGAGAGAGTTTTACTGTTATCGTTACTGTTTTGTGACACTGCACTTCTCAACGATACGATTTGTAGAAGCTAGTTACTCCAGTGAGTAGATAAATACTATTTGCTTCGTAGTATTAGTTTTTAAGTTGACATTAGTCGGGTATATAAACAGTCCGCATAAATGTAACCACCATTGTACTGTATTCCATACACGCATTGATGTATTTAGCTCTGTATGTTTGTTCACTTGTTGTAATGATATGGGCCTTTAAGCCTGAAATAAAGAATAAATAAAATAAAAATAAAATAGATACTAAATTGTTAAATATTGTCATATGATACAACCAAATATACTTATACATATCATGTCATTTCGGGTTTAGTATGTTACCTTATGTAACATTCCTATAACGTTTATGGGAACAAAGTGCTGTGATTATAATGCTTATATATTTTGATAAATTTACCACTGTAAATCCTATTGAAATTAGAAATACCAAATATGTATTGGCAAATGATAATCTTCATAAGCCATGTCCTATTTGATAGGCATCAGTAAGAATGTAAATAAAGTAAAAATAAAATCGTAGAGAAAGTCCCTCCCCCTATCCGATTTCGACGCGCCCACTTGAAAGGTCAAAGGTAACAGACTTGGGGATGGGAGAACTCAGGTGGACTGGGTACTGCTTCCCACGGCAACTAGAGACTTTCTATTTAGCCGTCCACGTAGGAACATCCTGGTGTTGTTTATTGATACCAGACAGAGATTGTTGGCGAGGCCGTGTGTGCTTTCGTGCGTAGCCAGAGCGGTCGTCTTTCCCGAACCCTAAACTAAAAGTTGAGGGTCGCTGATCGAGCTCACGCTGAGCCTAAATTGACTTGGAGCTGAGTTCTTCCTGGTGTAGCGCCAGCTCTTGAAATTACTTCTCCGGGGGTCGTAAGGCAGTCCCGGGTATCCTTGTTAACTCGTGCTGTTTGGGGGAGAATGCACGGTAAGACGAGGGTGTGATGAGTGGAGCGGGCTATGCCCTGGTGAGCACCGACGACGACGACCAGGAATCGTCCGAGGAGAGAGACTCTCTGCTCCCGCTGCAGAACGGCTACCCGGCCACGGTAAAAGCACGGGTTTGTTTACCTCTTTAACTAAAGGCTGTTAAGGTATGCTCAAAACAGTGGCTTGTTGTGGCTGTTAGTGCTCAGTTTCATTTAAAACAGATGTGTTCTACTGGCTATGCAATACAGTATATATCCACGTGTCAACATTAATTACATGGTTCAGTGAGTAAGGCTTGATTTATATATAAGAGGTTGAATAGAACATCCTTGATTTACCGCCAAAAACAGTTACTCAAGCTACTCATCCTTGATTTATTTTCACGCAAATCATCATTGTACCGTCATCTAGGCTGGTCTATTTTTGCAGGCAAAGAAAAATATGAAAACCTTTTACCCTTATACAAAAAGAGTAATTTTCCCCTTCACAACTTGCTCTTTATTGGATACGTTGATGATTTTATGTTATCAAAACACTTCAAAACCAGGGTACATTTGCTATCTATATAATATCTAGGGCTCACTGTGGTAGCTTATCTTCACAATGGCGGTAGTAATAGACATGTAGAATTTTCATCTGCTGGTAATGACTTTTTGATACAGTGGAATAACGGGGAAAAGATACTTTGATGCTGATGATACCCTAGTGCCAGTCAGGCCAATTATATGGACCAGGCACTTAGATATACATGTAGGACCACTGCATAGTTTTAAGGTAAAAGAACATGACAGATGAGTTCTGCATTAGAAAAACTGAAAGTAACCTGCAGATGCAAAGCAAAATTTTCCTATCCTACCTCATGATCAATTAGAACCTTTTTGTATTGAAATCAGTTTCCATTCATGTCAGTCTCATGTTGTAATCAGGACCCATTCAACCTTGTTTGAAATTATCATTACTGGGTCATTTTTCTGTATAGGTCAGTTGGTTTAAACTGTATTAAGGGGGGATTTTTTGTAGATACAAGCTACAAGAAAGCAGGATACTGTACAGTGATGTATGTAGCTACAATTTATGTTCAGTATTATAGATAGATAAATTTACTATTATTGTGTATTCAGAACAGAAATTCCCCTAAATACATAGCTGTATGCCACACAATGTTAAAAGCTTGTCAAAGTGAAAGTGTAAGTTGTTGATAAAACATCATTCTAAGCTCTATTTGAAAGACAAACCCACACGTATTTGCTGTCATTGATAACAGAGATTCCCTTTACATTAAGCATATCCTAATTTGGTGATGCATAGTTTGAATCATGTACTTGCAATTTGCTACAGACATTGTTTTGATTGTCATATGACATTTACCTTGAACTTGCTGCGAGAATGCTGCAAATACAGAACATTTTAACTTCAACACTTGTAATTGTACAGGCTTCAACCAAATGGTAAATTGTTATATCTTAGGGTCTAACGCTTCATGTTATATGCTATATATCTATGATAACATTGCAAAACTACTTTTGTACACCCAGTCCACAGGAGACCTTTTTGTTGACAGAATTTTGTACCATATACATGTAGCTACAGACAGAAGTTGTATTTGAAATGCTTGCAATGGGAACATTTTCGTATGTCTTACGTTTATCCCTTTCTTGGTCATATCTGGCAGTAACCTACTAGCCATAGATCAGTGTCGTTCTAGTGTATCAACTACCCCGAGATATCGGTTTGTTGTTTGTTCATGATATGTTACATAGATCCTGGATCACTATCAGCACTCACTGTGGTATCACATTCATTGATTCCTGTATGTCATTAGCAGTGCACACCTCAATTCTTTTGCAACAAGGGTCCACAGCAAAACAAAATGACCAAAGGGTTTTCAAGGTCTAGTTTGAGTTCACGTTGCAAAATGACATTAGACACTAACAGGGCTGGAAAGTGGTGTCTTTGGGGTGAAAAGTAATTTGGGACTGGAACCAAGGACAAGTAAAGTAATTTCAGTTTTGGTGCCTTTCAACCCAAAATCCTGTTTGCAAAAGGTGATTCATTGGTTTATACTTGTCCCCTACATGTAGGGGTCATATTTGACCCAAATCCATGTTCACGTTTGTTGAGGTATGGTGAGAAGGTGGGTAGGGTTGTTGACTTCTAAACGTTTGAATCCCTGGCAGGTCCCAGTGTTGTGCCCTTGGGAAAGACACTTCTTATTTCCTCTCCGGACTCAGATGAAATGAGTACGTAGCTAATCGGATGGGACGTAAAGCCTGAGGTCCTGTGGTAACAATGAAGAGAGCCACACCTTGAGCATGTTAAAGACCCACCACACTTATCGAAAAGATCAGGGGTCCTTCCCGGTGTGAGTGGTTCAAACCTTACAGTCCATGCTCAGGTTTGATATCTTGAAGAGGTGATAGTCACCTGCAGATTGATCATTCTACAAATGTGGTAAATCTCAATAAATGAATAAACAGACTGTTGTTGCCACCACAGATGACTGAGTACAAGCGCCATGAGAATGTGGAGGACGACATTCCCGCCAGCAATGCGAGCTCCCAGGGTGGCACCCCCATGGAGGACGTACCACCTGTAAGTATAGCAGAATTAGTTTGTTTACTGCGTTTACTATAGCTTAGAAAAAAAGTTGCAAAAAGAAGATGGGCCCCGGTGTAACATTTCATATGCTGAAGTCACATTTCCAAACTGCCACTGGGCCCGGTCGGGTGGTCTTATGGAACAAAAGATATGATACCGGTATGAAAGACAACAAAGCACAAAGAAGTTGAAAAAATTACTAATGGGAACTATTTGTGTATATCTTGATGTAAATTGTTGATTTTTTATTAATCGAAACAGCCCGGCCGGGCCCCGGTTTGGAAATTTGACCTTAGCATTGGACTGAAAGTTGAGCACCAAATTTGTTGATGTCCTATTTGCAGGTTAAGCTGAGAACAAAGTCACTGTTCTTGGGGAAATGGGGCCAGTGGACGTCCTTAGAACGGATCCTCATCATCCTGAGCTGCCTTCTGGGTTTAACCTGTATCATACTGGGGGCGTTGTATGGAGCAGCAGTCGGTAGGAAAGGTAGGTACACTTTGGCAAGTTGGTGTACATATGGTTAATGATGATATATCATGAGAAATGCTGTATTATATTGGGAAGATTGTTTAGCTCCAAAACAAGATTACATGCTTTTTCTTTGCACATTCATTCAGAGAAGTATGTACGAGTAATTGAAATCATGGTAATCTACACAAACAAACTTTGGTTACAAATGGAATTAAATTTTGAGTTCTATGATTGCTGAAGGATGATAAGGCACAGAACAGAAATTCAGTAGAGTACAATAGTATAATGATAGTTGACAATTTCCAAAGTGACTTAAGATAAAATTCAGCAGCAAAGATGCTAGGGCAAAATTCTTGTCTTTTTTACTGTATTTCTGTTATACCCTAACATCTACTTGGAGAGCCTAGCCACATGAAGGGCTGCCCTTCTGGTCCCTTAATGGTGCATGGAATTTTGCAAGTGGTATTAAGTTATTAAGTGCTTAGGTTCATGCTGAGCGAGTGCATATTGTTTTCTTGATAAATAACGAAGTGACTTCAAATGTATCCAATTCAGTTTCTGTTGCATAGATGACCACTTTTTATGCTTCCCGTAGGGTTTTGCAATGTTGCTGCCCACATTTTCCTCACATATATAGAGCTGCTTTCTTCTTATTTTGTGTTGAAATAAAAGGATGTTGATGTATAAGACCATATTCTAGTGTTCTACACGTACGCCACTTTGAACGCCTGCTGTGCATGGCTACGACAAGCATGGTGCTTCTATTTCCATGTGCTACTTGACAATTCTATTTATATTGTACCAGCAGGAAGCTGGGTGTTGTTTTTGGATAACAAGCTTCTATTTAGTAAGTCAGATCCACATAAAATAAAAGTAAAGATTTTGGCATTCAAAACAGTAGTAGATTATAGAATCAAGCATACACATACTCTTGTTCAATACATACTATTGAAAGGCTGATGAATTGGATCTCCTATAGTTTGACCTGGTCATTTCATCCTTGCCAGCTGAGATCCATAAATGTAAATCAAGTTGTTCCACGTATGTAGGGGTCATTTCTCCAGGCTTCTATTCACATAGTGTTTCATTTAAAGGTCAAATATTGTAACTTTGACTTTGACACTGCAGGCCAACAAAAAAGTATCCTATCATTTTATACTATCTAGAGTAAAGCTAGACTAAATGGTGTAAAACAGCCCTTATTACTAGTAGTCTAAACTATGTCATGAATGTAGTTAGCTGTTATTTCTCACAGCAGCTGACGACTTTTTCTCATTGAAACAATCCAACATTTCTACATTTTCTGTTTTATTTTATTGTAGTTTGAACCGATAAATTTTAGCTAAATACACTAGACTAAGTGCTCTTTTCTGTGCCATTCAGGAAAAGCCCTCAGCTTATCATTCAACCAGTTTCCCTACTTCAGCAATCCTCTCACCAAATCTCATACACACATATTGCCCACGTTAGCACACTTTACGTAATGGACAGTCTTTACTGTGACCTGAAAACCTCTCAGACAGGATTAAAACTACACAGAGGGCACCAGCTGTTCGGAAAGTTCCTTGGAGATTTCCAAAACAAACTGTGAAATGTGATACGTAAGCAAATATATTGCCCCTGTTGCATACACAAAGTACACATGTAGTTAACATTTTGAACAGACCGCAGTCTTTTAGAGGGGATTTTAAGCTTACATGTACTTGACGATTTTGTTTCTTCTGGGTAGTTGTGTTCATTACTGGATATCTTTCTCCTAATTCTTCTGTGCAGAAATAAATGAATATCCATTAAGCTCTAAATGTGAAAGTGTCAGGCAACTTTGCATGTAAACCCAGGCAGTCCTGCTAAGGTAAAGGTATTGTGAAAGGTAGTCCCATAGCCTTTTTCAGGCTGTAGGGGCAGTAGGTTGTTAAGGGCACGGTATTGGAAGGCAGAGCCCATCCCTCTCCTTCTACCGCCTTTTACCTCCCCAACCGAAGTCAGGTACCCATTTTACACCTGTCCATTGAAGGAGTGAGGAAAGTCATGCCTTTCCCAAAGACACAACGTCTAGCCAGGAATGCAAGGAATCAAACCCATGGCCTCTTGATCTTGTGTCTGTTCGCTTAGCTACTTGGCCGTTCGATGTAGTGTCGTCGTAGAGCCAGTCTAATTGGCATTGGCATAATGCCATTGTAAGGGTTAAACCTGCCATGACTGATGAGCGTGTTTAACCCTCCAACAGAGGTGTGCCTGACCCCACACTGTGTCATGGTGGCCAGCAAACTCATGACCTCCATGAACATGTCCATCGACCCGTGCGACGACTTCTACCAGTACGCGTGCCAGGGCTGGATCCGCAGCCATCCCATCCCCGACGGGAAAACACGCTGGGGAACGTTCGGGCAACTGTGGGCAGAAAACCAGCAAGTCATGAGAACAGTGATCGGTGAGTCACTTGCAATTAGACTTTGTTTATCAAATGGCATAATTAAGTTTGATGAAATACAGCTTATGCTCATACTGGTTTACTGGTTACAACCTATGAAATACAGCTCTCATAAAGCAATCCATTCTCCTTCCAAATACTGTATTTACTTTCTGAATTGCTTCCCTTAAATTTGCTGAAATGTTGCCCTAAGCATTTTCTTCAAACTGCTTTTTTCCTCTATAAAGAAACATCCTTTTTTGACTATTAAGAATAATACAATTGTATTATCAATAAGTATGTCCTCTTGACCATGATTTCTGCTTGTTTCCATTTCAGAGGAGCTTGACCTTGACAAAGCTGTCAGCCAAGCAGAGAAGAAAGCCAAGTTGTACTATCTCTCCTGCATGGATGAAAACAATGTGAGTTTTTATGGAAATCTGGTACATCATATTCTGGACTTGTTATAATATATACATAGCAGTAGTTTGTGTTGATGAAAGGGGCTTTTCACTTCATCCTGAAAGTAATTATATGTGACCACATTGTTTCCTATTAACCAATCAGAGTTGTACTAGATTTTGGTAGGTATCATTTGAAGGTAAAGAGAAAAAGGACATAGCAAGTGTGTTTCTTTCCCTTGACATGTACTTCCATAATGGATTATGTTGTGCAAACTAGAAGTTACCCTGTCTCTTGACCTCACAGACAGTAGAAGAATTAGGTGCCAAACCACTTCTGGACATCATCACGGACCTGGGAGGGTGGAACGCGACGGGAACTTGGAACGAGGACAACTGGGACTTCCCCACGCTGTTCAACAAACTACACCAGCAGTTCGACTTGAGTCCGCTTTTTTCTGCGTGGGTTGGGACCGACGACAGAAACTCCTCCGTCAACATCTTTCAAGTAAGTTTTGTGGAGTTCATGTTTCTCTTGGCATTGTTTTAGGTAAACTGATAAAAAAAGTACAAAAGTGCATCACACTCCTATTTAATTGCACTGGAGAAACAATACTTTTTATAGTCTTTGGGACCCAATCAGCTCTCACGGGGGAGGAGGACACTTAACAGAACCCTCTTGAGAGTTACAGGTGCTAGAATGTTATAAGTAATGGCTGCTCTGCTAAATAATTCCCTCCCCCTGATGCAAGGGGCACAATCTACGTCATGAAAATGGCGTGTAGACGCAACCAGAAAGCGGAAGAGCGCCACAATTCCTCTTCTAGTGTCCTTCAGGGAGTTCAGTGTATAACCTGAACTTATTAAGTCTAGGCAATTTTGTGGCAGGATCGTCTGAAGCCAAGCATTATGATCGTCATGTCTTCAAATTGAGTCAAGATTTAGTGAGCGTAGTCGTTTACCTTGATACCTTTGATGTGCGATGTCACCAATCTACAACTGCGCTCCCTGTACCTCCACCCAAAGTGCCCTCCATGAGATTGAGTCCCAAGGACTGTAAAACTTGATGTTTCCTGGTGCAAAGAGGATTGAAATTCTGGAAACTTCAGCCAGTATTCTTGAGAATTCCTAAATCCTTGAGAATTCCTAAATCCTTGAGAATTCCTAAACCCTTGAGAATTCCTAAATCCTTAAGAATTCCTAAATCCTTGAACTGAGATTTACTGGCTATGTCCCTGGAGACACCTAAATGCCACCTACACATATACCCTTCACTTATGTCATACTTACATAGTCTGATGTACATTCATTTTATCAATCTACCTTGAAAAAAATGAAGGTCTTCCAGAATTAGGCTGTCTGGAATTAAACTGTCACTGTTTGGCTTATACATTGTATTCTTTTTTTTTCCAGTATTCTCTATCGTAATAACATTGGTTGCATAGGAGCCAAGTGAGTGAAGGAATTAAGAAAAGAACGACTGATACTGATGAATGAATAGATGGATTGATGGAAAAATTGGGGGAAAAAAGAAGAGACTACTACCTGAACAAGAGTAGAACTAAATTACAATACTGATTTTTCTGTAACAGGTTGACCAGGGAGGGCTAGGACTCCCCGACAGAGACTACTACCTGAACAAGAGCGAGACAGACGAGGTTCTGGTGGCGTACCTGACGTACATGACGGAGCTCGGCATGCTTCTGGGAGGGGACCGCAACGAGACCATGATGCTCATGAGCGAAGTTCTGGATTTTGAGACAGAGCTGGCAAATGTAAGGATGCTGTTGAAAACTTGTAATGTACAGATCTAACATTGAATATAAAATCATGCACTTTAAGAGTCATCTGAGAGGGCTTATGTTTCATTTATTTAACCTTCTCCCTGCTGCCTTACCCTGTACCAAATAGAGAATTGGTAGACAAATGGCTGCATCAGTGTGCTGAAGATTAAGATGCTTCTTTCAGTGCGTAACAGAAATTGCAACTACATGTACATGTACCAGCAAAATGATAAAAGTAGTGTGAGAGATACCTGGTTGCCTATCTTCACTAACTAGTTTCTGACTGGCCAAACTAACTGCCAGAAATATACAATGTAGTTCTGTGCAGGGGCAGCTGCAGAATTTGTAAAGAATTGTCTATCTTCTCCCAATTGGAATTTATTTCAGCTGGTAGCAGTTCTTCGTTGAACTGAAAGGTACTTGCATTCCCAAGTAATCTTTTTGATGCAGTGATCGTAAAAAAAATCCCCTTCCATTTATTTTAAGGTTAGAAGGATCTGGGAAATTGAGTTGTACGTGTAACTTGCTTTGATTGATGATGTTTGGAGATCCCATCATCTTAGAATCTCATTTAGCACTGTCTGCTGTAACTATCTTTGTCACCTAATTAATCACGGAAAAGAAATTGGAAAGTAATCTACTCTACTGAATAAAAGCCCACACTGATTAACTAAATTGGATTTCCAAAGTGCCAAGGATTATTGAAATCAAATATATCTTTCAGCTTTCATATGGCATGAAATGTATTTGGATGATAAAAATGGTTGTATTAACGATGCAGAAACAGGCTCTGTTCCATATTGAAATCAAAATCATTTCTGAATTTTTCTTGAAAAACATTGAATCTTAAGATCTTACTTGTGACCTTATGGCAAGGATGGTTAAAAATCCCCAAGAAGTTTTATTTAGAAGACAACCTGGTAGATTTGTGCCTCGTAAAATATTTCTTGTAAGTCCTGTTTTTTCCGTTTGTCTTTAGATAACCACACCAGACGACCAGAGACGAGACCAGGAGATCATGTACCACAGATATAACCTCAGCTTCCTGCAGGGTATGGCACCTATGGTGAGACCATCTGCATACTCAGATAATGATACATATTGTATTAAGCATATTACACAAGGAAAATAAATCTCTATCATTATTGTGAGACATAACTGACTTGATAACAGTTTTGTTACAATATTTTAAAGGGATTTTTGGTCAGGAATGTTATGCCATTTGCCAAGACTCTCAATAGAATCTGTCCTGTTGGCTCAACTTTCAAAAGCTCCTTTTTAAAAGAGAGTATCCCCCATTGTTTTTCCCAGATCAACTGGACCCTGTACTTCACCACGATGCTGACAAACACAGGGATAAGTATCACTCCATCGGAGCAGCTGGTGGTGTATGCACCCGAGTACCTACACCATGTCACCAAACTCATCAACAGAACTCCAAACCAGTGAGTAATCATACAATAACCATGCAGCCGTGCCCTATGGCCTCTGTCCTTGGTGCTGAACGGTTTCCACCCCCCTCCCCCATACACATAAATATAAAAGTTTCCTGAAAAATCATACTTCTTAGTTAGAACTTGCTAGTTAGAACCAAACTAGTCAACAGAACTCCAAACCAGTGAGTAGTCATATGATAACCATGCAGCCATGCCATATGGCCTCTGTCCTTGGTGCTGAATGCTATCCACCCCCCTCCCCATTCACATAAATATACATGTTTCCTGAAAAATCTTACTTCTTAGTTAGAACTTGCTGGGCTAATCATGCAAACAATCATTTTCTGAAGAAATTTCTGGATGATGTAGAAAATGTAGCCTACATTTTGGCAAATGAAAGACTTAGAAAGGATGAGAAAGTGGTGAGAAAGGATAGTGTCATCCTTTATGGAAATACCTCAGGTTTAGAGCAATCTTATATCAGGTGAGATCCCATTTGTCTCAACCATGATGGTTTTTCCTGTTCTTCACAGTGTGTTGAACAACTACCTGGTGTGGAAGGTGGTGTCCCTGTTATCGCCGTATCTCAGTAAACCCTTCCAGGACGCAGGACACAAGATGACCCAGGTCCTGACAGGAAAGACCGAGAGAGAAGCCACCTGGAAGGAATGCATCTCCGAGACAAACGAGGTCGTAGGGTTTGCCCTTGGAGCCATGTTTGTGAGGGAAGCTTTTCACAACAGCAAGGCCAAGGTATGTGCAGCACTTTACAATTTCTATGAAATTTCATTAAATATAGAATACATGTACCTTCAAACCCCAATATCTTTCAACTTTAAGAAATGTATGGACACTAGGTGTATGTGTTAGATTAAATGTGTGATGATGACAAATAGAACATGTGTATCTGATTTTAGATGTGGTTTTGATACCTTTTGTTTCAGCATTTTGTTTTCTCCTATTTACAATTCTTACTGAGAGCTGTACCATTTTGGTATAAAGTTAAAAGATAAGTCTTCAGGGAAAGGTTAGACTGTTTGATTGCACCTATCCAGGCTGAAGAGATGATAGGTGAGGTGAAGAGAGCCTTCATCGGGAACCTGCCCAATCTACATTGGATGGATGATGAAACCAGGAGGGCAGCTGAGGACAAGGTTAGATAGAAATTGCCACTCTTGTCAGAAGGATAGACAGTTGAAAATGTATTAACTTACCCAAACAACGGCTTGGTTTAGGCAATTTTTAGAATTTCATCAAATGCTCATCATTAATGTAGTGTCCTTGTAGCTAAATGTAATATCGATGCTGCCAATATTGTGAAGCACTTTGTACTGTATTGCAGGCTGAGGCTGTCTATGATATGATTGGCTTCCCAGACTACATCCTCGATCCTGAAAAACTGGACGAGAAATATGAACTGGTGAGACACGTTCTTTTTGTATTGATCTGTAGCATTTTTTTGATAGAAGTAAGTTGCCTTTTTTTTAAATTACTGTAACAGTTGTAGAATTAGTATGGGTTAATGCTTCAATATTTGGTGTGATTCAGTTGTGAGATATCTTACTCCATAATATTGCAGTACACATACTAATTTGGCATGAATTTTGTCCTATTTCATCTGTCCAGCTTGAATTGAGAGCTGACGACTACTTTGGGAACTACGTCAGATTTTTGGCTGTGGACGTCCTGAAAAACATGAAGAAGTTGAGACAACCTGTGGACAGAAGAAAGTAAGTCACACCAACTAAACTGGGAGGTTTGAAAATCTTGGTATGAACTAAGATATAGTAATATTTTGTATGGCGTGTTATATTCAATCTTGATTGCAGCTCAGAAACTATACTCTCCAAGCAGAGGTTTGGGTTTTGGGCTTATTTTTGGCGTGTTTTTAGGCTTTTTTATCAGGCTTTCTTTTTTGCACTGGGATCTTTTTTATATTGTTGGGTTGGGATAAAAAAAAGATTCCAGTGCAAAAAAGAAAGCCCGATAAAAAAGCCTAAAAACACGTCAAAAATAAGCCCAAAACCCAAACCTCTGCTTGGAGAGTAGGGTTGGGATGAAAAAAGATTCCAGTGCAAAAAAGAAAGCCCGATAAAAAAGCCTGAAATCACGCCAAAAATAAGCCCAAAACCCAAACCTCTGCTTGGAGAGTACAGAAACTAGCTTATGAAAGGGATTTTGTAAGCTTTACAGTCATCATGTGCTGGTATCCCTTTTTCATGCAGGATTGTACAGTCAGATGTTTTGGGAGTCTATTCTTCATGTAGTTTCACACTTCCTGTGCACTCGAATTCATTTCCTGTACCCGACATTGGCCTTGAGAAAATTGCGTTCCTGTGTCCTCAGCTGCCTCCAACAGTATTGATTTTCCTCCCTAATTTACCTCCACCAGATGGTCCATGACCCCTCCTGAGGTCAACGCCTACTACTCGCCCAACAAGAATGAAATTGGTAAGTCTCTGCAAGCAGACAGTAAGAAGTACTGAGGACTTATAAGAAGTAGGGAGGACTGATAAAATGGGTATGATTCTTGCCTATTTTTGGATGCCAGAAGCTAGCTATAAACATTTTGTTCTTTGTTAAAAAAATGATTTAGGAAAAATGGTTATACACTCAAAATTTACTTGCACTAGTTGATGTTTTTTTTCTATTACCGGTATAATGAAAATGCCAGTAACCAAAACAGACTGTTTCTGTCCTTCCAGTCTTCCCAGCTGGTATATTACAGCCACCATTTTATGATCCCAACAGCCCAAAGTAAGTATATATACTATATAATTCCTCTGATACAATGAGTTAAAATCATTTCAGACCAAAATAATGTCATGTGCAAAAGCCAATAACAATGCATTGTCAATGTTACAACACAGCACTTCCACTTTAAGCGGCAACTGTGCTACATATCAACTCATATACTGAATGACATCTTATTTATTTTTCATACATTGTGAACATCTACGTAATGAAGGCCTAAGCAAAGTCAGCAAGCATTTGTTTTATTTGTAAATAACCTGTTTACTGTTGTATTCCTACAGGTCACTAAACTTTGGAGGCATAGGAGTGGTGATGGGACACGAACTGACACACGGATTTGACGACGCAGGTAAAAACACTACCTGATTCGCTGTAATGGATGGAAGTACACATTATTAGGTCCTGCTATGACCTCCATATTGGCATGTTACTCTAGTCTAGGGCAACCTACTGTGCCACATTTTGCCTTTATGGTGTGACATACCTGCATTTAACGTTACCAACATTGAGATCAGCTACAGATAAGAGAATGTGGAAGACATTGACGGCCTGCCTTGGTGCCAAGTGCTGACATGCAGCAAGGATGATGATGATGACGATATGAACATGGAGATCCTTATCAGATCATTTCACAATTCCCTTCATGGAACCTCTAAACTACTAACACACCACAAACTTCATTAATTTTGGCTTAATTTTTTTACATTCTGTAACCAAAGTCCTTACAGTTTTTCATACCGTTATCCAAAGCTAAACATGTACCAACTTGATCCCTTCAACAATGTTTGCAGGGCGTGAATTTGACAAGTTTGGGAACCTGAAGCCATGGTGGAACAACGTCTCAGTAGCAAAGTTCAAACAACAAGCTCAGTGTATGGTTGACCAGTACTCAGGATACACTATCAATGGGGAACATGTAAGTACCACAGCTTCATTTTACCATATCCCAACTGTTACAGGTTTACCTTCATATCCTAACTGGTACATTTTGTGCAAAAACACAAAGTTTTCATTCTGACAAAAACTGCAATAAATCAAACAAAAACTGGCACCACTGTATTGCATCAGTATGTGTACAATGTCTTGTACTTCTTTTACTGACATGTTTTTCCTTACTTCAGGTTGATGGGAAACAAACATTAGGGGAGAACATTGCTGACAATGGAGGCTTGAAGTCTGCTTTTCATGTGAGGAAACAACATTGTACAGTCTTATGGATTTTCTGTAGAATATAGCAATTGTGTGGTGGGGCATTTTATTGGCATTCTTACTTTAAGAGCCAAGAGCTGAATGAAAAACACTCGAATGAAAATGGTGATCATGACCAAGATACATATATGATGTGATCCTATGCCCCCCTCCCCCATGTAGGCATATGAAGACTGGAAGAGAAGAAACGGGAATGAGGTGCCCCTACCTGCCATAGGGCTCAGTCACAACCAGCTTTTCTTCGTATCATTTGCTCAGGTAGGAACTAAAGCAATCATGATAACTCTTTTTTTCTAAACTCTATTGGCCTCAAATAAAACTGAAATAAAGGTCGAAAGTAGTTTCATCATTCATGTTGGTAAATCAGTGGATATTGCAGTTCTTTTGCACAATCTTACATGTGAACACTTCAGCAGTCCTAATTTCTGCTACCTTCCTCATGGCAATGCTGACTGGAGCTACTCCTCTCTTATCTAAAGGTTTTTGTTGTCAAGTACAGCTCACAGTTCTCAGAGTTTTCAGTTAACTATTACATCATCAGTCATCTTTTTCATTCCCTAGCACTAGTGACTGCATGCTGATTTGTTGAAAGTTTGATTACAAATGTACATTGTTCCCTCTGCCACTACTGTAGGTATGGTGTGATCGCAGGACTGAACAGATGGCCCACGAGGCCTTGTTAACAGACACTCACAGCCCTGCAAAATGGAGGTAAGATTTGTGGAAGAACCGCTTTTTCTGTGCTATGGCTGTCAGAATGTAGACAATGTATGTAAGTTATAGGTTTCACTGTAATGTTACCTGAGAATATGGTTCTTTCTTGTTATGTGAAACTGTAAGATTCACGAATCAGTTGGCTCCAACTTAATTTTTGTTACAGTATGATGATGATATCTATTATGAGACTGAATGTTTTTGTCCAAGTGACTGACATGTTCTGCATTATTTTCTAAAGCGTTGTCCAATCCTGAAACTTACCTTAAAAACATTTTTAATTTATCACAACTGCTTTGATGCATAACTCTAATGCATAACTCTAAAGTGCGGCTGGAACTATCTGTATAACAAGCCATCATTGTTTTTCATCTAATGCAGGGTGATCGGCACTTTGTCCAACTCCAAGGACTTTGCCAGAGCCTTCAACTGTCCAGTGGGAAGTACCATGAACCCTAAAGACAAGTGTGAAGTCTGGTAACATTTACACTCACAGCACAGGATCTGTCCTAAGTACCAAGCCATGTCTGAATCCAACTGGAACAATTCTGCTCTACTTAATATAGGTTATGAGTTTTAATGATTATGATTCAGACTGACAGTTTCCTTTTTTGTTCCTACTGAGGGTACTTAAGCCCTTTGCTTGGAAAATGTGACTTAAAGCTGAGAATTAATGAAGGTAAACACCCACATGTAAATTTACAAGATGAGACCACTAATACAGTTTGCTGGCCAAGCTGCAGTTTAAACCAAGTACAGTTTATTCCAGCACCATACAGAGCTATGTAAGCGTGCCATACAGCGCAGTCTAACCTTCACTGGTGGCCAGATACATGATTAGCATAGTGATGATGATGGCTGGTTTATTGATTGTTCACAGGATAACAAAGCCTTCTCACAGCCACAAGGCTTAATTGTGTGGCTTATAAAATACACATTAAGATGCTCAACTGTTACATAACATAGTTACTTAGCAGCTCAATCTCTCATTTGCATACAGATACAGTTATAGAGAAAACTAAAGGCAGATACAGTTATAGTTCAATATTCATATATACATGTATATATTTTAGTTAAAAATCACAATCTTAAGTACAACTATACTGTGATTTGGATTAATTTATTATACATTTTGTATATGTTCCTTGAAATATACTACATGTAATTCTAATTTTTGAGACATATCAGAACGTTTAAATTGACTGGATTATGATGGTTGCAGATAACAGTCTTTGTTCGAACATTTGGCATGGACAACTTTACCACTAGCTCAACTAATACATTATGGCTGGTCTGAAAATATAAGCCATATGGTGCCATATGGATGATGAACAGCATAGGCAACTCATATGGCAGGCTGTTCAGTGATTGTGTCATATTAGCATTCAATGTGATTTGGGAACTTCTGTGCAACAAGAATCACACAAATCTATAATCCACAGAGACTATATAATCAGACAGAAGAAAGATTTGAATCTATTTAAGACCAGAGAATATCAGAATATATTTGTTGTGTAGATGCCTATCGTTGAGTGTGCCTTTCTGATTACAATGTCAGCTGCATAGTAGTAGTAGTAGTACAATGTAGTAGTATGAACAAAGTGTTACTGTAATAGGAAAATAGGATCTTTTTTTCACAACCTGAAAGTTCTTACCATCAGACATTTTTGTAACAGTTTATAGAAACACTAGCCTCCCTTGACTAAAACAATGTCTTAGCTACACATGTATATAGATGTACTGAGTCCAGTTTTTTATTAGACTAAGTTTATAATTCAGTTTAATCTTTATCATAAGTAGGATAGTAGTATTAAATTTTTATCATTGCATCTTGGCCCAGCAAGAAAAGTCCTGTGAAATGCATTTTATATGCATTTGGTTTCAATATGGGAACTTAGGGTACAATCTTTGCGGGTTTTTTTCAATTGCCATCACAGTAAGACTGGCTCAAATCTAGATGTTATATGGTTCAAGTCTTGATATTACATTGTTTAAAACATATCTTGATATCATATTATCTTGTGAAAAAAAAGGAATTTACTGGTAGATCTTGAATGTTTTGTAGATAGAGGATGTTCAGGTTTCTTTCAGGATTTGAGAAGTTTCATCATAACTGTACTTACATGTGTATAGTACTGTGATATAGATTACATCCTGTTCAATAATATCTGATAGGAAGGGAGGAAAATTTTCAAAGATTTTATTTCATTTCAAAAATTTGATTTCATATGAGGCAACCATCTATGAAATTGGGTCACAGCTGCATCCATGCTGTTGCCATGGACTTCTCCACAATATATGTGTATATAAAGAAATATCTAGCATATGCTAAGAATTAGGTGTATTTTGGAGATGTACAGCAAACTATGTATGTTTGAAAGTTATTGTTAGCACATTTCCGCCACTATAAAGAAAGGCTCTTTAGGTAACTATAATTGTTTCTTGTGTCATTTGGACAATCTACATATCAGGTCTAAAACCATGTCAAGTTAATCGGCTACAATCTGGATTAACAGGAAAACATTGAAAGGACTTTTTAAGGAATTTTATTGGAGTTCATGAATTTAGTTCTAGTTGCATGTAGCAACTTCCAAATGAATGTTTCAGTGATATTCTATGCTACATTAAAAGGCATTTAGGAGATTTGCAACAGACAAAAACAAAATTACCAGAATGCCAATCAAAGTTATATGACTGGACACAAATTCCAGGAGAGCCATTTATTCTTGGAGCTGAACTCAAGTGCAAGATAAGAAAAACTTTATCAAAAGCAACATATTAGGAAGAGTTGGAAAAGTCCATTTGAACACACAAGGTTGGTTTTATGAATGACTTCTGCACAAGCATAGATTTGTGACTTTTCATGAAAATTTTGTGGGTTTTTGTACAGCTAAGTTGTCAGATACACATTTGTTTGTGGCAGTTGTTACAGAAGATACAGTACTAGAATGTACTGTTGTCACAAGGTGTCATAGGCCCAAGTGTATTTTTGAAAGGGTTTAAAAGATGACAAAGTTATTGTATGGATTATTGTGGTGGCAATGAGTATCACCTCTTACACCTCTACAAGACAGATTGTACCTGTGTTATATTTCATGTAAAAGTTTGTTAAGTTGTGGTTTGGTCCAAGTTGTTAGCTAACTTCAGAAGTTATTGTGAATACTTAATATTTCAACAATAGTAAGTGGCAAGACTGGTCATGGTCATGGTGTGATTTTGATATCAATGTTGTCAACGTAGAAGATATGGCCTTAGAATATTTCAAGATGACTTAGGTAAAAGTAGTGTAACATCACAACGTTTTGTAAAGACTTTTAGGGAACAAGAGATTAACTAACAGCATAGCATAACAGACTGTCAAAATGACAGCCACATCTTCTTTACAGTGTTGTTAAGAGAGCTGAGTACAACTTACTTCTGTATACAGTAAAAATTGATGTATTTTGCGATATGAACCATGTAGAGTTGTAAAATGTCAGCAAAGATGTCACTTATATGTAAATCGGACATATTACTGAATATAAAACTTTTTTTGGTATTCCTGGGTGTTCTTTGTTGTTCTTTCAGGTAAAGTTACCCTTAAGTAATGATTGTTTGGAATTTGGATGTCCTCCAGTCAAAAGAGTGTCATTTGATAGCCTATTTAGGTAAAGAGAATATACCACAAAGGAAGTTTGGATATGAATTATTGTCAGAGTGGCTGATGTACCAGGACTTAAATGTTTTTATCCAATTTATTTACTTCACATAGCATATATATTTGAAGAATGCAACAAACAGGTTGTATTTCAATTATGATTGACTCAAGCCAAAAGAATTTTTTTCTCTTTAATCTAACGCAAAAGGAATAAATTCCATAATACGTGTATGATATGTATTATGGACTATTTACATACACAAACATTCCTCCCAGAGGAACATGGCAATAAAGGGGTAATTCTCTATGACGAAAACGAACAATGCAGCTCTGGTAGCAAACAATACTATTATTTCAGCGCCTCATAACATCTGCCCTAGCTGTACAACTTCCAAGCTGCCTTATGAGTTATATAGCTATAGCCATATACAGGAAAATCATGATTTGATACTAAGTAGTGCAAACGTTGGTTCTTTTTTAGCTTCTAAGAACTGGAAATTTCAACTACAAATATTTTTGACAAAATTTTAGGTCCCAGGTCTTAGTTTCCAATTCACAATTCCTTCCGAGTGGAGTTTGTACCACAGGATTTTCTCATTGGGGTAGCTGTGCGAGCTGGGTTCATTCAGGGCGTCCTCCACCCTCTGACCGTCGTAATAATGTAGGGGGAAACGGGAATCGAACCCGAAACCGTACATGTCGACCTGCGGAGATGCAAAGGAGGTGAAAAATGATATTCACAAATTACAAACATTATCAGATAACTTTGGTAACAGTTAAATGTTTAATCAATGGTGACGAACAAAAAGCTAACCCATACTGCCTTCACAAGCCAATTCACTCAACATTGATTCTTTGTTGGAAGGTACATTGGGTCTGTCCTTGGTGCTGAATGTGTCACTATGGGGTCTATGCTTTGATTACATGAAATATGTTGTTGAACATTCTAATTACTGCTGGGTATGGAAGTGTTGTTTCAGGTGGCTGAGCTGTGGGTTTGTGTATCTGAGTAGGTTGACAGCACATGGGGGGAAGATTGACAGGCAGAATTACAGGTCAATGGTCTCAGAATCTGGCCAGGAGTTGAGGATTGCATACTTCCAGAAAAGTTTGAAATCTCTGATTTCTTGTTAAATCCATTTTTTCCTTGTGCATCCAGGATTCACCATTGTAGGAAGGCCTCTAATTTCCCAAGTCTTACAGGCATTTTTGCACTCAACGTATATGTGTGCATCAGGGTGTTAATGTATGTGGGAAAAGCCAAGGGAGATGTTTTACAGGTAGGGATGATATAGTGTCTTCCTACCTGATCACATAAATGAATGGCCATGAGGATGACCATCGTGCCAGTGGTTGGTCGACTTGAGGTGGAGTTCAGGAACCTCTCGTGCACGTAGCGGAAGAAGTGAGGATGGACGATCATCATGTTACCTTGCTTGTACTTTGGAGCAGGCATAGACCTACAAGAATGGAACTCTTAACACATTTACTCAGAATTTTGCTACAAGTCAGCATCAGGCTAGGAACAATGGAATTTGTTTCTACAAAGCTATGTACATGATGAGATTTATGTGGAGCAATCAACACTGAATTCAGAAAATACATAGAATTTCAAAGGATTAGTGTTAGAATCAACATATCATTTATTGTCTTTGATAAGGTGATTAAGAAGGACACATACTGTGGCTAATGTTGACCGTCATGTTCTGAAATGTTCAAAACTTTCATCAGTTTGCTTTCTGGCTATAGGCTGTGGAAACCAGACCTGTCTAAATGCATTTGAATGGGAGTTAGGCTAATTTGATATCGCAAAAGATAAGTTTCTGAGTAAGGGTACATAAAGTTTCTGAGTAAGGGTACATAGAGACAATGTGATTTTCCACCATGACAATGTGTTTTGTGTGTTATGCAATAGCAGCAGTGGCTGAACAACTTTTTAATATTTTTTCACATTATTGATACTTTTTGATTATTGGTTTACTAGTGGTATTAACCTGGATATATTTATTCATTCTAACTTGTCCTGTTTATTGTTGTATTTTGAATTTGTAACCGAACAACCTATAGTCAAACTACAGTCAGCAGAGGACTGCAGTCCGCTATACCTGGGCCTGTCCTTGGTGCTGAACGTGCCATCACCAGTACCTCCGGTGTTTACACTAGTATTGAAATTGGCAGTAAACCTCTCTTCTACAGCTTAAAATGGTACACTCGCTTTATCCTGTATGTAAAGATTATGTCTAGATATATGTTTACGTTTTTTTAGAACAAATCCAGATACTTTCATTTATATATAAGTCAATGGCTAAAAGAGATGCTATCGTCTGTTCGGATCTAGTAAGTGAGTTATGTCACGGCTTCCCCAGATTTCATACACGTGAGCAAAAATATATAAAGGAAACAGTATCAAAGACAAATACTTTCATTGTACTTAAGAACCATAGATTGTACTTAAAAACCGACACTTTTGAACATCTTTTCGGCAGTAAGGCGGTGTGAAAATGCACTCATCCACACAAAAGCAAAATTACCAGGATCTGATTTTGGGTGGCTGCTTTCCCTCCAAAAGATGCTTCAACCACAGAATGTCAAATCGCTTGAAGACCATGAAAATCATCTTTGTTTCGTCCTGCAGTGAGAAATGTGCCAAAGTGTAGTTTGAAAACCTTTGGAGGGGGGGAGGGTGCGAGAGGCTACTTTGACCCTTCACCTTTAGGCTGAGACACCTGGTTGTACAAATAGTGCATCTAAACTTCCTACCCTAAAGTTGTGAAATCTGTGAAGGCAAGTCAGTCAAACAGAGATGACCTGGTGTTCCTAACATTTTACGTGTCACCACAAAACGCGTGCATAATCATGCAAAATGCCTTGTAGTTGTTGACTACGTTTCAAAGTTTTGAACGTTTTAATAAGAGCCAAATTTTCATCAAGTTCAATCATTTCTTTATAAGGAATGAGAAAGTTCTTGAAAGTAGTCTACAAATGTAAACACATCGATCGAACACATACCTTATTGAATATTTGCCAATTTGAATGATTGATTTAAACAATGTGTCATTTCCAGTGTATCATTTTTACCATCTCGATTTGACAGAAGGCAATATTTCTACTTAGCTGAGTGCCAACACTGTACGTTTCATCGACCAAGCCATCCCCAAGAAATGTCTTTCAAGAGATCATGGTTAAGCCGATGTAATATGGACGAACAGAGTCGGTCGCCTAACTGGATAGAAATACCGACATTTGGCTTTATTGCGGTCTGCTGCGGTCTTGTTTACTTCCTGATTGACATTTGAGGTTGATGTACATGAAATATGTGTCGTCATCTGGATTACTGCTCTTCTATCACATGCAGATCAAGATCAGAGTCAATCAAGAATAAAACACGACAAACTTGTGACCGCGATAAGGCTTGGAATTTCTGGTCTCACCAACACATGCCAGGTTTTATGCCACTATAGCAGTAGTTGTTTGGATGCCATCCTTTCAGCACGTCACCGAGCCATGCTGCATCGAAGCTCTTGAAAATCATCATCATCATTTTCGTCTCGTCCTGTCAGGGGTTCCGAACAGAAAAGATGATTTTTGGTTGATCAGTTGCTGTTTTTTGCTCATTTAGAATCAGTTTCTTGCCGCGGAAGTTAGACTTGTTGAAGGTGTCGGAGTTCAGTATTTGTAAGAGAGAATTTACAATACGGTTGTACCGTCGCACAAAAAGTTTCTGAATCTGACATGACATGGCATAATTATACAATTATGTCATGTGCACTCATACGCCAGTGGTAATGTTGCTTTACTGTTGCCTTTGGTGAAGTGTTATCATTATCAAACAGGTTCAACTTAATTTTAGTTTTAGGCTTTAGGCTACGACATCCTTCAACAACTCTCTTCTGGGCACATCCCTTTTTTTTTCAAGCGGACAAATTTCTCACCGACAATACATGTACGTCTTTCCCCAATGGTAGGCGCAGACTTTGTCGGGCACTCTGCCCTGTATAGTACTACGGAGCCATTTGACGTGGAAGTCGCTGAACAGCATCATCATCATGAGGGTGACGTCCTGGTATGAATGATGAGATAGTGGTGAAATGGGAACTACGATGAGAGAGTTGAAACAAAGGAAGAGGTACACAAATATGCTTCACCATGATGGAGCATATTTATTCATTATTACAAAGTTAAAGGTGAGTCATAATGATGGAATGAGGAATAATTGTGATGATGAAATGGGAGGTGAATGATTTAGATATTTGCGCTAGCTGTTGTTGCTTGGCAAAGCTTGAAAAAACATTTATTGTTGTGACACAAACTAGGATAAGAAAAAAAAATGCAACAAGTATAACAATACTTACTAGTTAGTAATGTTAACTTATTAATTATGTTCTACGAATGACGTAAGATAGCGCTCGATATCATGTAGATCCTAACTAACCAAGCCAACCATTCATGAACTCGATAGCAACCTATCGATAACTAGTGACCTAACGAAAAACTAATTTGTCGTCATTATAGAGAGTACACTGACTGGTGGACTTACGTCGAACTTGGCGTCCCGTCCGAAGTTGATCCTGTTGACCACGGATTCCGGGAAGAATCCGTAGAATGACGACTTGTTGCCGACGTCATTCACGTATCGTTTTCCGGTCAAGGCCACGTTTACCCTTAAGAGACCAAGACGGTGACGAAGGTGATGGAACATCTTATCCTACACAGCTTTAAGTACGAAGGTACAGTCTTAGATTCTCTAGAATTTGGGAAATATTCCTGTCGTACTTTCGACAACTATGGCTAGCTGGGCGCCATCTTCCGTAGATACCACCGGCTATTTTCCTTGGTGAGCAAGCTAAATGAGAGAGCCGGTGGTAAATGCGGAGGATAGCGCCCAGGCTAGACAGCCATATTATCCTCTTCGATCAATTGAAACGGCTGCGCTGTCTCGCAGCTACCTTCCAAAATCTTGTATAGTGTGGATTGTTTAGGTTACACTGTGAAATCAATGCACATTCCACAATTACAAATGGCACACTTTTCTCTTCCAGATTTTAGATCATAAAAAAAGCATCGTACCTGAAGACATAATCATGGCTGTCAATCTCCTCCCCCTTCGCTGCCCACTTGAGGTTCCCGCCCGTACCGACCACTGCGCATGTCACACACTCCTTACGGGGCTCTGACATCGCCTCTGGGTACGTCAGGTTCGGGTTTTGGAGCGTCTCTTTCAAAACTGTCAAGAGTGTCAAAATACTGAATGATGATTCAGATACTAGTTCTGTAAAATGATTTTTTTAGTGGAAACGAATACTGTATGCTTCAAAAGTACAACACATTTTAATTTTGTACGTTAGGGCTGGTAGAACTGGTCGGCTCGAAGCACCCCGTGCAAGAGGACTGAGTGAGTGAGTGAGTGAGTGAGTGAGTGAGTGAGTGAGTGAGTGACGTTGGAGTTGAAATACCTTCAATGTCCAGCCCGTTGACACCAAACGGCGTGGAGTCCCCGTTCAGCATGTTGAAAGTCTCCGGGTCGGACACTTCTCTCTTGTGCAGGAACATTTTTAGATTTTCTATGAAGCGAGCCCGGAACCATGGTGACCGGGACGCCTTCTGGGTCATGCTAGTTGGGCACGTCTGTGGTTGGGAAATAAATTCATTTTCTCTCCGTTTTCAGAAAAAACGGCGTCGCAAGGAAGAAAATCACTGATTAAATCCAAAGAAAGCCAAAGAAATACCCTAAAGCATAGCACGATGTGACTTTTTGGGGCATTTTTGTTTAGAAAATCAAAATTCGGTATATATCACATTGTGCAAGTTAAAACATGTTACTAGTTGAAACATTGCAATAGTTAACAATTTGACTTTAACTGTCCCATAGAGTAGCATGATAAAACAGCGTTTTTAAATAACAGGAGATAATATGATCAACTGTCGAACAGATATTGATAAATGTTCAGTAAAAAGGTTTACGTACCGACGCTTTATGATTCTTGTCCAGGATGTATGGTTTAAAAGGACCCAACTGCTCCAAGTGTTCTATCTTTTCCGTTATTTCTGCTACGGTTGGTGCTGGTTTATTCCATAACGTCCCATTTAATATAGTCTCTAAAGTTGCGATGTCTATTTTACCAGTATCACTCAACACATTCAGCATTTTAGTCATTATAATCTTCCGTTCCTGTTCGTTTGCGTTCCCTAAAAGATTATGTTCCTCCATGATTGTTATCAGGTCTACCAGGGTGTGCAAATCGTCTTTTGCGTTTGGTTTGTGTTGTTGAGTAGTAGTCGTGGGGCTTGCTACTGCCGTAGGTTGTGGGGGGCCTTTGACTGGGGCTAGCGTTGTTTTCAACCGCTGGGTCTGAGCTGTTTTCCGTTGTTTAAGGATGGCGTTTGTTGCAAAGGCGGGTTTGTCTGTATCTGTGAAAATAACCCTAAAAAGGGGGAAAGGGTATAATCTGTGACATTGTCGTACAAGAGACTTAGTCAGATCACTGTCCCAGTCTTGTTATACTGAACATGTTGCGTCATATTGACGAGGAACTAATAAAATTAGAGTTTCGTCACCTACTAATGTTACACATATACACACATAAGGTAATCTGAATATACACATAAGATAATTTGAATATTCTGGAATCATAACTGATTTTCAAATACACCGAGTCAATATCTTTTGACACATGGTGAGTAAACATACTCTTTCAAGGAGCCTGATAACTGAGGTGGTTGGACTATACAAGGAAGCACAGTTTCAAAAGAACACTATTCAATGGCACAATATGGGGTTCTCAAAAGTCTCGATCCACAGTATGTTTGTCTTACCTCCTCCCCGGCACGCTGAGTCCAGTTTCCGTCACCCTACCGTACAGTGCCAATAACAGGACCAGCAAGAACACGACGGCTCCCGTCCAGAAAACCTGCTGCGTTCTCATCCTTATAGACATTTTGGCGAAAAAAGAACAATGTTAAAACTCACGGCCACACACTCAGATAGTTCACTTCTCTACGTACCGACTCCGGACTTTAGTTTAAAAGCTCTGATCTTGTTGGACACAGAGTCAAGTATGGCAAGACACGACTGCCAACTTGTTACCTGACGTATTTCCTACCAACGTACAGAGATTTGTAAATTAAGGGACAGTTCATTAGACTTTCCTATAGGACGTAGTCTCTTCAATACGCGTACGAGAAACGATATATAATATATTCAGGAGCAAACTATTGAGACGCGTCGAGAGACACAAATTTGACACAAGGTCCCTGCTGCGATTCAGACAACGACCAAGTTGATCGTCTGATTCTGACGTCACAATCCCTCTTGAGACATCAAGTGGTTCGCCCTAGATTCGGTATGTAGCCCACTATGTCCTTATCAGGGGCGAAAGGGAAATAATTACCTGTTATCGGAGTGCAACACAATGTCGGCAGTCACGAAGCTGTTGGACTTCAGTCAGAGGTACCCCATGTGGTGTGCTCTGGGGGTCAGGCAGGTATATAAGTGCACCCTGGTTACACTACAACGTCTGGGACAACATTTCATAATCAGAAACGTCAACGACAAACTTTCATCCGTAATAAAGCTACTTCAAGATTCCTTTTGTGTCACAGTGGCAGGTAAATTTGCTAAAGACGCACTTCTTGATGCTTGAACTCATTATCGTTTGAGGGCAAAACAAGAACATGTTAAAAACAACTTGAAGCCTATGCTATAGTTTGTTGATATGTATCTTTGAAAAACTGCTGCTAGTAATCCGCAAAATTGGCGGGCTGGGCAGTAATGATGATGAAAACAGCGCAGGCTAAATGTGTATAATACAGATCTTCGAAGTAAAATTTATTTTCTTCGTAATGTATTGTGGTGGCACTGTGTCCGGTTCCATTGTATTCATAAGAATTATTCGCGCTGTTTGCTATGAGATAAGATATCGAGAAGAATTCCTTCAAATAGGCGTATGCGCTGTGGACTTGGACTCCAGGCTTCAGCTGCAGGAATTTCCAATACGCAAAAGTATTTAATAATCTCAGTTTGCTATATAAACATGTCGTTCACCCGTGGATGTGGCGTTGGAAACTGATTTATTTGTTGTCACGAAAAGTATTACAACGTTAACGAAGCAACGATTTCAGCTGGTCACGTTTCAAGCAATATTTTCCATAATTCGTGACTTCTTTCCAGACATTTTCGACAAACCATCGACAGGTTACACACCACAATAATGTTGGACTTCATTTAGAGACCAACTTAAAAGTCGCTCAATTTGATCAATGACCGAGAAAACTGCGGTGGTCATGATGACATCACGGTAGAGAAGTTTACAATCACTTAGGCAACGGAACGCTTGGATCTGTAAATGGAAGGGTCCTCTCAGATAAATGCCTTCTTAAAGTCATCGACACACATTGATTGAGCCGACCTGAACACAAAATTCCTAAGTACATGGCTAGCTTCGCAGGCCGCTAATTTTTCTACGGAAAGTCGTGAGTAAGGAAGAAAACAAAGACGCTCTTCTAGTTTCCTCCTTAATACACTGACGCCAGTTGTCGTGACTTCTGGAGACACTGTTTGAAGAAATCCTCCCACAAGTTTGGAAATGTTCGCGGGGTAACAGTTAGCAACCAATTACATGGCAATTTAGCATCCGTACGCAAACACTGTGGGTATTGCGTTTGGCCATAACAAAGCCTCAGTAATGTTTACTCTTGCTGCACACTACCACCCACCTTACCCGTGTGCAAAAACTTTTCCCCACCTGTAGTTATTTCAAGACAGGCTTACCTGGTATGGTTGAAACCCGTAGGAAAGTCTCGTCCAAGGTCCCTTCAGAAAAACATTCAAAGACCAGCACGGCTGAAAATGATTCTGTTCAGAGTTAATCGGCTTTGCTAGCACAGCTTTCCGACGTGGCAAAGAGCGCAAGCTGCGTCAGAGTATCCGGGACTTTAGCAAGAAGTCAAACAAGATGAAAGATTATCCTTTGTCCTTTAAACACAGCCAGGACCACTACAGGCGCACCGTAGAACGGGGGCTGCAACAGCTGATTACAGAGAGAAATTATTCAAACTGCGAAACGGCCACAAAATTGGGAAAACACTTTTTGAAGCTCACTTCGAATTTGTAGTATTATAGCAATGATTCGACTTATAAAGATCTGCCTTAAAATACTATGTTAGTAACTTTTGGAAATAATATACCCTTGTTATCGGTAGTCATTCCGGATTTTAATTGATTTTATGTCGCAGTTGCCTTGACATTGACAGATTGTACGTATTTCTTGCACCATAGATTTCCCATTGAGAGACGTTCTACACGTCAAGACTTTCAAAGCATTTTTCTGCACTTCCCACTCTTTCAAAAACAAGTATGCTACGCTTAATGCTTACATGGCCAACGACGCAAAAACTTAAATTTTGTACACATCTATGTAATGACTTTGTACACAGTTAATTAAATGGCATCAATATCCGTTGCCCGTTAAACTTGGCAATGCAGGAACACGTAAATCAATGTCTAAAGGTTCAGCAAACACACTTCAGACTTAATGCATGTTTTCCACTCGGCGTGGAAAAATAGACCAAACATCGGGATTGTCGTCGTGTCGGTGGGTTTGACAAGCTTATACCGCCTGCTGATAGCCAATCAAGTCTTTTCCAGATGACATTGTCTGTTTTCCCCTCTGGGTTTCCAAATCCTGTCCAAATCGTAATCTAGATATAATGAATCATAATCAATATCAAAAAACAAAGAATAAGCAAACAGTTGAATCAACAAGAGACCTAAGCTGTTGCGTCATCCTGCATATGAGCGGGGAAGTTGAACAAACACAAGTGAATCGATTCGCTTCAGTAAGCTTAAGAAAAAGTTGAAAATCAAGGGTATTTCATGTGGAACGCTGCCGCTTTTAGCCGGGTCGTTGGTGAACTAATATATATACCAACAGCACTGAAGAGTTACGAAAGTGACCACAAAAACGTCATGAAGACTGCGTACTGGCAAATTAGCGGTTGTGCGGAAGAGTGTTTGAACATTTTGACGTTAATATAAGTCCACTCCACCACTTAGTCATACATTTCCACACACACAATGTCTTGTTTCCAAGTTGGTTCCATGGATAAATACAACACTTTCAAAGTGAAAATGTCGCAGTACTGCGGAAGGTGGCGTTAACCTTGTAAAATGCTGAGAGGCGCTTGAAAAAGGTACCATGGTTTACCACAAACTAAAGAAAACTACAGTGTACAATCAAAGAAACACGTAGCTGCTTCAATAGCTTTGAGAGAGATTAGTTTTAAAAATCAGATTTACAAAATCCCAAGCACTATCGGAACAACATCACTTCCATATCCTTCCACGTTTGAAAGGAACTCCGCTGTTTTTGAAAACTTCATAAAAGGGCTCAAAACCTATCGAGTGGTGATCTCGGCTCCGTTTACAAAAGCCATGGCTTCCTGTGACGCACGCAATATCAAACAGCTACCGTTCTGTGCTGCTCGTTGAGTGCTTTTCGTCGTCGAGCACGCTTTTGACATTCCACGGGCACTGAACAGTGTACTGAGTATGAGAACGAGCCAAGCTACGTACGACAGGGCACTGACCTCTGGGCCGGGATACCCAACAATCCGAGTGTTAAATGTTATTAGAGTTCCCCGATTTGTCGCTAAGGGTTTTGGGGCATGGCTCGGTAGAATTTGGTATGTATAAAGTGACTTCTGTGCCAAATTTCGTTCTACATAACCCCACTTGACACAAAAAAGTTCGGACGATTTAAATTGAAGTTATGACGCTAGAATAAAGATACATACATTTTCTTCTAAAGATTGTCGATTTTTACATACCATAAAAGGTTATGTTTGATTTTTAATTTGTTAACTTTGAAAGGCTTTTGCAAAGTAAATCTTTAAATTTTGTGGTTCAAAACAACAAACACGTAAAACACGTAAATGACTGAATTTTCCTGAAGTAGGGAGCCGTAAAAACATCTACAGGACCTTTTACCTGAAGCGTAATCAGCCATTTTAAATCCCACGTAATTCATAGCCAGACCTCAAGATGGCGTTCAGCACCAAGGACAGACATGTTTGCACAGAAACGTGTAGTGCACGGAAATGAGTTACGCCGCATGATTGCGTTAGCAGATTCCCACTACTATACGTTCTATTCCAGTACTTGTTGCCTCAGACGTTACTAGTGTGTGAGTTTGAAATAAACCACTCATATATAGTAGTCCGAAATGGTGGGGTGGGCATCAATATTTGGGAGGGGTTCGATCCTTGGTGATGAAATAATTGTGGCCATCAGGGTAAAAATTAGATCAGCTGCTGTGCACAGCTGTGTAAAAATCACAAATGGTACGCTCCATTCAGTCTAGACTGTTGGTCATGCGGAGAAGACTAGGAATTGTTTGTCACCTTTTTGATAAATTTTCAGCTTCCTGTCCTGGCACTTAGTGATTCGGTATTTTGGACCTGTACCTAATTGATTTTTGTGATACTGTACCGGTACACAGAATCGGTACGCAGCCCTATGTAACAGTCTTGCTGATCTTGGTGTAACTTGGTAGAATTTGCCCCGAAAAAGGATCTTAAGCTGTCTGTAAACTGCATATTAAAGTCACTTTATTTTCTGTCACATATCGGCTACATACCATAAATTTCTGACGTATACAAACTATGACATTGTATCACCTTGATCCTTAGCTTTACTAACATAATAATTATATGTACATCAAAGCTGATCACTCTTTGTGTGTTGAAGTTTTCATATTTTACCATCTGTGTATTAAACTCAATATACGCAATTAAATGTAAGTATAGACATGACAGATCTAGGTTGTCTGCCACTGAATTCTATTAGTGGGTATATCAAATCAGCTACCCGTTATATCTGATAAGTTACTAATGGCTATAGAGGTAGACTGGGTACTATCCTGGTTAGCTTACTCCAGTTTCAACAGTTGCTACCAATTACGTACTGGAGAAGTGAGAGACTGTTCCAGTTGTTTTAAACTCTGTTTGACTAGTATGTGTACAGAGGTAGTCTGTCTCCTATCTTAGTTATCTTATTCCGGTTTCAATAGTTGCTTACGACTACTGGAGCAGATATTAAGTCCTTTCAAGTTGTTTTATAAAACTCTGGCTGACTAACATGTATTACAAATTGAATGCTTGCCCATCACCAGAAAAGGGCTTCACTCCTGAGCTGTAACCTAAACTATGACCCTGTAGGATGTTCTGGACATTTAACCCTTTAAGTGTGGAGGTTGATCAGATTAGCCTTACTGATACATTGCCTTAACCAGCTGGCTTTCAATACAAGTGCAAATCTCTGTGACACTTGAGATCTTCAAGGATAAACTTCCAGGTGAAGTACTTCCTTAGAACAGGAAGTACTTCTGAGCAAGGGGCAGCTTCTTGGCAGGTTTACATGTCAGGTGTTCCATCACTTCTTCTCCATTCTCTTCTCTCTTCACATGCACCTTGTAGGTCTGGGGGTCCACTGAACAACACAGGGAATCAAACAGCAGTTTAACCTTCGACATACTAAGGTAACCGTTTGGCATCAAATTTGTATTTTTTACGGGGATCGGCAGCAGGTAGAAGGTTAATAATGGTGATACTAAAGGCAGACTACACTTGTCAATAATATAGCTTAACCTAACAGATTAGTTTTAAAAGTTAAAACAATTTAATTGGGTGAGGAAATACTGGTTAATACACATGATTCAAAATAATCAAAACAAAGAGAATGAAGTGTGCAACAAATCTGAAATGACTGTTGAAAACGTTCTAGTTTTTCTTACCTGTTATGTTTGGAGTGTAGTCATTGAGGACCATGTCTTTTTTGGTCAACCCTCGGCAGCTAAAAAAGAGCATGCAAAAAAAAATTATGCACTGTAACATTTTCTCATTTTCAAATATCTGCAGTATGATAATAATTTGTTTTGGTACATTTTTATCTGTTTTGTGTTGGGACAGATTTTACAGTGCTCAACAGACACAAGAGACGTAGCGTCTGAACTTACTTTTTGATGGGGACTAGTTTCTTGCTCAACCCATATGTTTGTGGGATTCCTTTGTCAATTGAGGCCTGCAGAAGAAAGAAAACAATTTACACTTATCACAATAGGCTTGACACTCTTCTAGAATAACATATGTCCTCACTGTACTCTAAGGCAAGCAAATGTCATGCTACATTTGTAACAGCTTACAGAGAACTGAAATTTGTTGAAGGTATATGATACCGAGTATGACACAAGTGATCATTCTTCTCCTACCTTAGAAACAAACATGACAGAGTTGTTGCCCACAGCCTTGCCATAAGCACCAAACATCTTCCTGGTCTTGACTGGTTCAGGGGTAGGGATGGAGGCATTTGGCATCCCTAGGATATGAATTATAGAGTGTCACATTATAATTATATGTTCTAGAGTGGAACTTGCTGCCACCAAGAACAATAGGGTCATCATCTCTTGATTGCTTTAAAGGATGTTAGAGTTAGATGTCCAAAGGCTAGGTGTAAGAAATCGTTCAGTGTAATATAGCCAGCTGTCGTCCCGCCGCATGCCTGTGTGTTACACCGAGGGGCGGTTATACCGGCTATACAGATATAGATACAGACAATGTACTGCATTGTCATCAATAAGTAAGCATACAGGCAAACTTATTTCTGCACTCTTGACACTTATGTGACAACAGCAGGTATAAAGGTCCTCACCCATCTGAGCCCATGCAATATGTCCACCCTTAATGATGATTTCTGGTTTGGCACCAAAGAAAGCTGGCTTCCACAGAACCAGGTCAGCCATCTTGTCTTTCTGTATTGAACAAAGAGAGAACATGTTGTATTGTATTGTTATATATTGCACAGTATACATCATAACACAAGTTACTAGAAGTATAAAAGACTTTGAAGTTTAGCTTGCAGTTTTATGCCATCTCAGAGCAAAAATGCCAAATATTTCATATCCAGCAGTAAACATAATACAGCATTCTTAAGCTAAATTTTGACACAATTATAGTCAACTTGACCAATATCCAGACATATGTTTCCTTACTATTTGTTTACAATTTACTATAATGCTACAAGAAGTTTGAGACCTAAAATGACACCCCACACACGTTAAAGAACCCACCACACCTTTCGAAAAAGAGTAGGGGCATGTCCCGGTGTGCGATGGTTCAAATACTACAAACTGGGAGTTGGTGATTCACTACAAATCACCCGGGCGGAGGCCTGGCGAACCCCCGTCTCGTATAAGCCACATGGTGATTAACATCATCACCAGGACTCCAGGAAGAATAGTGAAAAGTATCTTCCAAAGACTCACCTCTATAGAACCGATAAGATGTCCCATGCCGTTACTAATGGCTGGGTTAATGGTGTATTTGGCTACATATCTCTTGACGCGGAGGTTGTCGTTGTCTCCAGTCTCTCCAGGCAGCGTGCCTCGCTGCTGCTTCATCTTGTCTGCTGTCTGCCATGTTCTTGTGATGACCTCACCAACTCTTCCCATAGCCTGGAGTGGTGTCCGAAATTATAAGACCTTACTATAAGAAAGTTCTAACATTTGCAAGCAATTGCAGCATGTCTCCCTTCATTGGGCCACCGAATGCTTTCCTTAAGACCCAAAGGCTGTTGAAAGTCAATCATTTTCAGGATTATTTCAGGGAAAGTCAATCAATTATTGCATGTATGAACAAGTGCTGTCAGTGTTGTTGTCAGATATTTTGATGATAAATGAGATTGGAAACAGAAAATTAGAACTTTTCTGGTGCCTACTTGTGAGTCTGATGCGATGATACTGATGGCTCCCATGTCATGGAGGATATCCTCAGCTGCAATGGTCTCTGCCCTGATTCGCGACTCAGCAAAAGCAACATCTTCTTTCAGGTTCCTGGATTAAAGAATTTCAAAGTGACACAGTGTCACTGTGCGATCATACACCAAATCCAAAAGTCAGTTAGAAAGTGCAAAGTTCTGCCAAGGAATCACAGAACTAGTTAACCCCATACATGCTTGTTATCTAATATACAGGAGCCTGCTAGGCAGGTGATGCTTAAGGATAATTCCTGGACTCAGATCTTTCTGAGCAATTGATATAGAAAATATCATAAAAATCCCTTCATAGATTTTTTAAACAACTGCCCATGAAAGCACCTACCCAGTAACACTTCTTCTATGAATGGTCTATTCTTGAGTAATTCTACACTAGTTATATGATATCCAACAAAAAACATGTCGTACTTGTCCAGATGGTGACAGACCATGAGCATGTCCAGGTGTTCGTCAATGGTGTTGACGGTGTAAGGGCGGGTGGGGTTGGTGGAGGAGGGCAGGACGTTGGGCACTCCACACACCTTGATGATGTCAGGGGCGTGGCCACCCCCCGCACCCTCCGAGTGGTAGGTGTGGATGGTTCGACCCTGCGAGCGGAACAGGAATATGCTTTCTGACACATTGCACATTCTTATAGGGATAAAACACACCACAAACACAAGGCACTGTTATGTATAATTGAAGATTTCTAAAACACTGAATTTTGTCATTTGCTTACAAATGTGTGAGTGATATAGACATGTCCTCAATGTCTGTCAAAGTTTACGTCCTGCATTACTAATGGGCATACACAGTAATAGTCTGTGTAACGCAAACTCTGCCGTCCGGGGCTTTAGTGGCCCCTCCGTGTTGGGCGGCGGCCAACCGTAAAAGCGATTTAATCAGGCTAACACAGTAATAATTACATCTATAATTTATCACCATTGTCATTGTTACATATGTAATTCCGCATAAAACAGCTGTCATTAAACAACTGTATTCAAGTTAAATCAACATTCAAGTTAAATCAAAAGCATCTTAAAGTCTTTCTTGTCTATAAAAGTCAAGTTTTGACTTTGAAAGGGAGCTTTACCTTGAAAGCTTCTATTGTCTGTTCCACACATGATGACTCATTCAGAGTGTCTGTGTGGATCATCACCTAATGTTCAAGAAATATTACATCATACACACATTGAATTGTGAAATGCTAAATTGTTCTATGAAATACAAAGTCTATTACACATACAACACAATACAATACAGCATATGTTTTGACATGTAATAACTAATAACTGTAAGACATTATTTTGGCACATCAAATTTTCTAATAACTGCATCAATATAAAATGTATCGATATAAAAGATATATACATGTAATTCAAAGATGTGTGGTTAATTGAGTAAGAAAATGATATCCAAAATTGCAACAAAGACTTAGCTTCTGTTAACTTACTTGTACATCATGTTTCTCTGCTACACGCAGACAAGTGTCAATAGCTGCAGGGGTTGAACCCCAGTCTTCGTGAAGCTTCATCCTAAAATTAATTAATAAAACAAATAAACAAAACTAAAAACAAACAAATCGATGTTATGATTCAATACTGCGCAATGGGCTATACTCCTTTGAAGAACATTCATTCTTGCATGGCATCATTTAAGTTGAGTTGTAATCTGATACCTCTTCCCATCATGCTTTGCTACCTCATTAGCTATGCAGAGCCAACAATACCAATATTTTGTTGTATTTCCAATTACTTAAGGAAGATGTCAAATTGCTTTCGCTGTAGTTAAAACAATAACAAGGGAAATACCAACATGAAGGCAGAAATATCAGTGTCTCGTGACTCAATACATTTTTACTACATATAGGAAACCACAAACAAAACTGGCTCAGATTGTGAGCTGTATATGTAAGACTAGATATCACACCACAGATATGGTTTGTCAGGAATGCTCGCTTTAGGGGTTACATACAGGTACTTAATTACCTCCTTGCCCCTGGGAAGGTCTGAGACAAGGCTAATGAAGGCTCTAGCAGGGCCCTGGTCTAATGTGCGCAGGTGGGACACCAGAGAAAGGCTTGGCAGTGTGCAAAGATGGCACAAGAGGCCCTCGACCATGTGGGGAGGGCTGATGCCTGCACTCGTGTCATAGTTGGAAAAGACCCATAGCCAGCAACTTTGAGTGCAATTCGCGAGGCAGCATACTATGCTGTAACTCAATTCAGACTACTCTCCTGACAAACCTTTTTCTTTTTCTTTTGCCAGTTTACTGGTTGTGAATCAAACAAAGGTGTTTTTTTAAAAATACAACATGCCTACCCAATGGCACCAGCCTCTATTTGTTCTTCCAGTTCCTTGGATATTCCCTCTAGCTGGGAGGTATTGCCTTTTCCTGTTCACACATCAACATATGGATATTATTAGTATGGACAATCACAAAAAGTGACACCTGATAGCTTATGAAGGAACTGCAACATGACATGCAGAAAATGAGAAACTTGCAGAAGTACATGTATCATGTTTAAGTATCAAAGTCAGGAGTGAGAAAAGACTATATATTTTCATTCATTTATTACAATCATCAGAGAAATATTTATTGTCTTACAAAAACAATTTCTGTATCTCTGTTTTAAAGGTGTATAGTAAACAACTCTTACCTGTGAATCCAAAGTTGAGTGGGAAGGCATCTGTACTCTGCATCATTGCTCTGCAAACACAGTAAAGTTGCCAATCAACTTGAACTCTTCTACAAGTAGAATCTATTCTATCATCATAATAGAAATATACGTTTAACAATATCTCATTGATTTGTTGGGGACTTGAATTATCTTTACACAGAGCATTTGTAATCCAGATGAAAGACACTATAATGGCTTCTTTCTGAGATAGCATATTTTAGTTTGATCTTGTTTATTGGAAGATCATAAATCTGTAGACAGCAGCATACTTGATATGGTTTGGCCCAGGTGTACATGTTGTGGCATTGCTACCAGTAGCAGGACCGGTTCCACCTCCAAACATGGTGGTCACCCCAGAGGCCACGGCTTCTCTGGCCAGCTGCGGACAGATGAAGTGGACGTGTGCGTCCAGCGCACCAGCGGTCAGGATTAGACCCTCTCCCGCCATGGCCTCTGTGGTCGCCCCACACACCAGGTTCTGTGTAACAAAATATAACCTGAGTATAGCATCAAAACTGGTTTGATACCTTATGCCTAACAGGTCAGACTATCAGTGTATGGGCTGCAAGTTCCACAGTAAATTAGCCATGTTACGTGGAGTGCACTAATAATGTAATCTGTTTTGGTAAATTGTTGTTGGATTTTAGGATTGACATTCAAAATGTCATTTGAAAGGTTATGAATAAAGTTAGACTCACCGGGCTCACATTTGCCATGACATCTGGGTTTCCCGCTTTGCCAATGCCAACAATCATGCCGTCCTAAACAGGAAAAAATTTAGACAAATCGGTGATAATTGATGATAGATCATTCTTGGCTAACTAGCATCTACATGTACATGTTAGCCATGGTACATTTTTACTAGTGTATCATATGCTACATAAGTATACAACACTGCTAGATCAGTGAACACTATGTTTATAACATGTACCTTTATCCCCACATCAGCCTTGATAATCCCAGTCACAGCATCTACAATCAGGGCATTGGTGATGACAGTGTCCAGAGCATCCACTGCACTGACCCCAGCTTTCTGTCCCATGCCTTCTCTAAGGACCTGGAATAAGTAACAACTCAACAATTACGTTTGTATCTGTATCTGACATAATGTATGTAAAAGTTACATGGAATCGCTAAGGTACATGTATGGCCAATTTCTCTTGTTTCATATTAAGGTAAAATGAGAGAAATTGTCAGTTTGCAAACTAAAAATTTTAATTCTCTTCCTGTACGTATGGAAAAATCTTTAGTTATGGCAGCAGTAGCATCTGACGTACCTTTCCGCCTCCAAACTTGCACTCGTCCCCGTACACAGTGAAGTCCTTCTCGACCTCTATAATCAGGGTGGTGTCCCCCAGCCGCACACAGTCCCCTGTTGTAGGGCCGTAGGTGTGTGCATAGATGTGACGTGGCATCACACACAGGTTGGTCTTAGGTCTCTTCAGGAGACTTTCCTCCTGGGTCTTGGGATAAAACAAAAAATAAGGTTTTTCCATCCGCAGCATTGATACAAAAGTAACAAAACATAATGTAACACCATGCTTCTAATGAAATCTTGCATGCTGACTTTATGTATTACATTGTACTTAATGTATTTCTCATTTAAACTTGTATTGGAAGTCTTAATGTTCTTTGATGGGATGAATGGAAAAGTAAAACAATGTGACCTTGTGTGCAAAACCCCTACTCTTGATGTTTTCCAAAATGGTGGCCAGCTTGGACTCGTCAAACTTGCCATCACTGAGGAAGTTTCCACCATGGATAACACTGATAGAAATAAACAAGCACTTCAATAAGTACCCCAAAGCATTCAGTCTTCATTTACTCTAGCTTTTACAATGACTCCTGTTGAACATTTCATATCATGTTATGCCTTGCAAAGTCAAATCATAAATACTATAGCTGTAGGATCTCACAAGGACATGATGTCGCTAATACAACTTTCTTCAAATATCTGGTTGCCATGGTTACTTACCTGTTCCCTGCGATCTCCACGAGTTGGACCTCCCTGGTCTCCCCTGGTTCGAATCGGACAGCAGTGCCTGCTGGTATATTCTGTAGAAGGAAGGCCAAGTGTGAGTATCACACATATAGGTAAGGATAGAGATAATAAGAAGTTACTACTGTACTTCTTGAACAAGTTGCTGTAAAGCTAATATTTAACTTGTACTTACCAGTCTTTTGCCATAGGCCAGGGTCCTGTCAAACTGCAGGTACTTGTTAACCTCCAGGAAATGGTAATGGCTGCCAACCTGGTCAACATAAACCACATTGTTTCGGTTCAAATATCTCTCTATTTCTTTCTTCCTCCTTCCCACTCTCTCTATCTATTCATCTTTTTATCTATCTACAGAAATGAACGTAACCTGTCATTAAGTCTATGTGGCCTTAACATAAGGTCAAGTTCTTTGGTAGCTCACGTTCTTTGGGCAAAAAATATGAAATGTACAGGATATGACACTTGCAACTTCATTGTACAAATGCAAGTATACAGTCGATGCACTGAATTTTAAGTCACTTGGCTCTTTCCACAAGTATATCTTAATGTATTTCCTGTACAGAGAAGCTCTATTGGATTCTACAAGTATGATTCTATGAAACTTAAAACAGCAGTTCTGTTCTTGTACCTGGATGGGCCTGTCACAGAGACTGGTGACCGTGACATTAGCAGTTTTACGACCCACGTTCATTTCAATGTCTCCGTTCTCGGTGTAAACTTGACCTGGGATCGCATGAAGAGCGGCCCCCTGGAGTAACACAAACATGGAAGACCAGTTTTATCTTGAACTTCGTTAAGTACTTTTTAATACATGTACATTGCATAAACAAGGGACACCACTGACTGACATCCACAATATACAGTGACAAACAATGACACACTTAAAAGTTATGATAGTTCTTTGAAACATTATCAAAGTGTGGATTTTGTGATATACTTGAATTGTAAACAAAGCAGGGGTCTGTTTTCCTTGTAATGTTTGTTAATGTTGACTTGGTTACTTACAGCATTGAAGACATTCACATCTGGAACGGGAAGAAAGCTTCCGTACAGAGCTAGCTCCAGGTTACCATTGTCTAATACAATAGGCTGGTGCACTGTCACCTGTTGAAGGGGGGGGGGGGTGGCAAGGTGTCAACAATACATAACTACTGTATAAACAAAGACTCAGGTGGAGATCAAAATGTATAAATTTGAAAGAATACTTATGAAACTTCCTCATATAAAATGCAATCATTGATGATTTTTAGATGATTTGACACTAAGAGTCTAAGACATTGCCTACCAGTTTGGTGCCATCCTGAAAGGTGCCCTCTACCTGTACCTCTGTGATCATGTCTTCAACACCTGGTTGCACCTGGTTTGTACCTGTAGAATGGACAATCACCCAACTTACATAACATACACTAGAGAATAGACAGGACAACTCCATTGTCTAGCATTACTGTAATAGACTGTGCAATTGTGCTACTTACATAACCTGCAGAAAAAGACACACTACTTATCTTCATTGTCATATTAGAATTAGAGAACAGAAAAAAAAAAACTCATTTTCTTATCAATATGCAAATAGCTGCAAAACATGCATCTTACCATGATAAGAGTACAAGATGTACAGAGAGCATAAATGTAAAACTTGTGTCTATTTACCCAACATTTGTCGTCCCATCTGCATAAGCTCAGATACAGGATGGGTGCCATCTCTGATCAATTCCTGGATCTGGGAGACAAAACAGTGCATTTATCATTTTTAATGATAATGTAATCCTCATTTCTATGCTAAATCATCATATCCCACTATAATCCCAGAACTTAATATTCTTCAAAATAATAGTTTATGTTATGTGTTAGAGTCTGTAGACTATGACCCACATGTGCAGGCAGTTTTCTACATTAGGGTTTTGCCCAGTCTGAGTAACACTAAACTCTGCCATCCATGGCTTTACTGGAGCGGCTGGATGTTCTGGCATATATTAATCGAGCTAGGTTTTGCCGCGTAAGGCCACACCAATTTTATTGGTTCAACCGTTGCTTCACGGATTTTTTTCAGAACGAATATGAAGCGACAGGACGAAAAAAAAATAAAAATAAAACAGGCCTGGCCATCCTATTATAGCCCCAAATGATAGAATAGGTGCCATGAAGTCAACACAAAAGACTGGGTTAAAATTTAAACAATGAATTTTGAACTCTAATCAAACCACTGCGTTGGTAGATGTAACAACTGTAACAATAAATAAGAAAATGGCTTTCTTTAACTGTTGGAGGCAAAATATGAGCATTTTTGAGTTGATTCAGAACCAGAATTTTTTTTTTTTGCAAATCAGAAAAAAATGAAGAGGCGAATCCGAGAAGCAACAAATTAAATTGGTGTGGCCTAATCAAGTCTATGGTGTTTACAGTAGTGTTGACCTGGGCGGGTAATATGCCCAGTGGGCTTGTGCAAATAGGACATAAATCACAATGAATTGAAATACCATGTAGGTTACTGACCCCACTGGCAAGTGGCAACCCATAAAATCTGGTCTATTTGGTCACTATAGACATGGAGTCATTATTTTAACTCCATGCTATAGACAAGCTTGTGTCGATGGGAAAAAATATGGAAGGGACCACCAATGTAAAAAGTCACATTGACTAGGTGGTCCTTATGTAGAGGTGGTCACAGGTTTGACTGTAAACGGTATATAAGCTTCTTATTATGTTTACCTTTGCAGAAGGAAAACAAATTGTTCTGGCTCAGTTTCTTCTTCTCCAAACACATAAGGTCAATGACCTGGACCAGATGTCACCCTGTGGTGTTGGATTACATAATGTTGCAAGTTGCAGTTGGGGGGCTGGTCAGTGGTCACCATACAGTACATGTAACGTTATATAAATGTGATAAATAAAGCCTAGTTTGTTAGGCTAGCTGGCAAGGTAAACATTGTGCATTTGCTTTGAAAATGTTACCTTTTTAGTTTTGCCTTATCATTACTGCTACTTTGAGTAGGCCCAATCTTCATCTATTTATTAAATTTTGCTCTGTTTCTTTAAGAGATTATCTGAGGATTATCTGAGATATAGTAGCCTGATTAAATCCCTTTAGGGTTGGCCGCCGCCCAACATCCAGCATAAATTTTTGGCCTGACATAATCTCCAAGCAGATCTTACGGTGGCCAAAGACAGTACTAGTATCCAATTGGCCAAACCGTATCCATTCAGCCACCCAAAGGCCTGACACACATTTCTGACACTAGGTCTAGGATTCCAACACGTGCTAGTATCACGTGGAGAGTGTTCACGTGTTAGCTGCGTGATAACTGCATGTACACATAACGTCACTTTGCTGGAGAAATTCAACACTAACTAATGATTTCACCATGCACTAAAATAAGAATGCACCAAATGCACATGTCAAACGATGTTGTCAAACGGAAAAAGTATTATTCAAAATCGGAAGACGTGTAAAATTCCAATGAGGTTTTGCCCATACACAAGCAAGACTCAAGTCGAAAACCTCAGAGCAAGGCAGTATAATTATGTTTAATATGTGCACACTACAGCTGCTATAGTTTCGTGCTATTTTCGTTTCCATTCTAATACACAGCTTGAAGGTTAATGTTATCTTATTTTGTATCAAAATATTCAAAATGCTTGATGTCGTCCAAAGATCCCTGCCGTATTAATGTTTACACAAGGACCTAGCGTAACTTATGGTTTTTGTTTTACTCCTTGTTTACACGTTGAATTTCCTATATATAGCTAGTACTTTACAAAAGACGCCCACATATTAAAGAAAGTGTAAGAAATTAAGAATGGCAAAAATGGAGCTTAACAAAATTTCTGCGTCACAAAACTGACCTGGCAGGCTATCAAGGCAACAGCTTCTGGATGGTTGAGTCGAAGGCCTCTAGCCAGACGTCTTTGGGCCACTCTGCCCGCCTGTTCTATCAACAGGCTCTCTTGTTCCCTTGGGCTCAACTTCATCCTAGTTCATGTGCTGTCCTCCGGCAGATTGGCAGATTCAAATACTACAAGCCCGGCTCTAGCTGTTGAAAAGTAGGTGTGGTACGTCTTGAAGTTCAGAATTCGCTCGACTTCTTTTTGCTCCGAGATAAGCTCTATTTTCACGCCGGAGATTAGGCAAGGATAAATGGACGAGTCCATATATAATGTTACAGACTACAGACAGGGGGTGATTGGGAGTTAGGTGTGACGTTATATCGTTAAATTCATCAACAGAATCTCACCTATATAATTTGAAAATATAATATAGCAAAAGTCATATGCTTATTACAAAATTGGAGGTTGTTTGCGGCATTACATGCAAAATAGAAAATATCTCATTATCTGCCGTCCCAGTAATGGTTTGGTCCAAAGGTACATGACCCGAGGTTAGTCAATAGAGTGCAGGTCTTCTGAGGTGAGGGTTACTGTGCTAGACCAAGGAGCCTCCTTGGCTAGACCATGTGACTTGTTTACATCCAGGCAGGCATCCTTGATCTTACTCTGGATTGTTGACGTAGATGACTGGTCATTCACCCGACGTTTTTGGCTGTATGCCAGCTAGCTAGCCGTGTCGACTGTCGCAGGGCCTCCCTTTCATAATTTTTTGTCGTTGAATATAGCGTTATAGCCCATCTGAACTTCTAGAAGCTAGCTACTGAATTCGAAGGCTCGTGATCTACGTAGCGTAACTAGCCTGGGCAGTGGCTGCCAGCTACTCCTGCAGCTACAGTCGTCCAGCACTCAGGTCAGATCTCTGGAGGAGAGAGGCTCCATACTGGACAGTGAGAGTTTATGTTACACTAGGAATTTATATAGTCTAGACCAGACTCCTTTGGTTGCCTCGTGCTAAAAAATAGTACAAGTTAGCCCAAGGAGGTTAAAGATTTTTAACCTCCTTGGTTAGCCATGTAGTGTGAATGACTTGCAATGGGAGTTTAAGTGGCATAGAGTTACACATTGGCAAATTATGTGTAACTCTTTACACCCTATTTTAGCCAACTTTTTTTGGAAACTTCTATCAACTCAAGGAGTCTGATGGAGACTACTAACAGGAACCACCTCATTAATTCAAGTCTCATGATTTTTGCAGGTCCATATCCGAGATCACTGATTCGAATCTGACGTTCAACATGGCATCTACTGATCAAGTGAGCTTCGTGAAAGGTAACAGTAAAATATGATTTGACAACTTTGTGAAAATACAGTTGACTCCTGTAGCCTCAGTTGTCCAGTTGGATGGAGGTCAAGGCTTGTCGGGTCGTCTGAGGACAGGGCACCTTTGGACTCATTAAACTTTGAACTTGTTTGAACTTTGAACAACAAAAACAAAACTTACAAAACAAGTTGCTTTGTGTTTTTGTTTGAAATCAATTAATCTTGATATGATGTGGCCATTAGGTCAAAGCATGGAGGTAAGTTGGTCAAACGCATGCGCAGTCAGGTCATCTGAGGACAGGCTGACTGTAATTTATAACCTGTGTTAAGACCACCTGCTAGTTCAAATCAAATACCTTAGGTGGCACACTATTGATGATTTTCTGCTGCTGTGTTGTTCAGTTTTCCAAAGAGAACTCCATTTCCCATGTATTCATAGATTACACAGCAACAAAGGAACACTGGATGTTTAGGGAATATTCAGAACTGTCAAAGTCAGTCAGTCTGACCTTAGTTTGAACCTAGGAGCTTGTTTTTTTTATTCTTTTATTTTATTCTGTTTTCTTTAGCCAGGGTGGCCCTCTCAGTGATTAACACTGCTTTACAGAGGGGCCCTGGAAAAAGGAGTTTGGTTTGGAATCAATTAATCTTAATAATGTGGCCATTAGTCCACAATGCTGGTCAAAGGCAGTCAGGTCATCTGAGGACAGGCTGACTGTAATTTATAACCTGTGTTAAGACCACCTGCTAGTTCAAATCAAATACCTTAGGTGGCAGTTTAATGTTGGGTCACACTAGTGATGATTTTCTGCTGCTGTTGTTTACTTTTCCAAAGAGAACTCCACTTCCCGTCTATTCATAGATTACGCAGCAACAAAGGAACACTGGATGTTTAGGGAATATTCAGAACTGTCAAAGTCAGTCAGTCTGACCTTAGTTTGAACCTAGGAGCTTGTTGGGTAATTTCCATCCTCATTCAGACAAGAAATATGTTGGAGTTGAAACTCCTTCTTTGGAAGTGTACAGTGCTTGTACATTGTTGTTGCATTAGTTGTCCAGTTGGATGAAGGTCAAGGTTTGTCTGGTCATCTGAGGACAGGGCACCTTTGGACTTGTTGATGTGTTGGGACAAAGAACCTTTAATTCTGTAATCATTGCTAGAATGCTTTCAAATGTTGACATATGATATGGTATGGTCGGGCCTCCGGTGATGAAGAATTTTTTTTTACACCGTGTAGTATTTTATTAATGTCATACCCACCCAAGAAAACGGCTAAGTTATCACATGGGCAGGAACACCTGACAGTGTATCGAATGTTATCGCGGCCAAGTTATGACATAAAAATCAGTATCATTGTTAGAATGCTTTCAAATGTTGACATATGACATGGTATGTAACCCCCCCCCCCCCTTATACCTGCTCATTTTGGTCCCTCTATAGCTTACAAATTGGTCTGACCTGTTATGTTTTACTTCAACTTCCGATCAAAAATCCATTGTATTCTATATAGCTGGGTCTATGGATGATGCCACCAGTCAGGCACATCATCATCACCATGGCGATCATGGCCACACCCATGAAGCCATGGAGCACCCTGGGAAATTTACAACCAGAGATAAGCCAGTCTTGAGAACAGACTGGAAGCAGGTAGGTGCCTTGGGACTATGTGTTCTGACAGAACAATTGATCTTGTGCAGTCTTATGTCAAATCATATGAAACATATCAAGGGAAAAGCTACATTTCTATATCTCTGTAGCCAGTAGAACTGCCCATGGGTATAACACACCAGCTTTGCAGGCACGTGGTGTGGCAGCAGCTGGTTATATTACATTTACACTGAATGACCTGTCACACTTACGCTTTGCACATCTAGTTGCAAACCATTATTTAGAGCTCTCCAGTGAGGATTGTTTAAGTGGCAACAAGTTTTACTGTAGTGTAACTTGTTGCTATTTAAACACATGTACAAGACTAACGTTAGTGTTATTTTCATTTTCTCAGTATGTCAGTCATGCAGATAAAGCTACTCTCCGCTGTTGGGCTTGCAAATCATTCACTTGATAGTTTTCCTGATTTTGTTATGCTCTCTGTTACAGAGAGCCTACACAGTGGGCATAGGAGGTCCTGTTGGCTCAGGGAAGACAGCCCTGGTCCTGGCCCTGTGTACACACCTGAGGGAGGCCCACAACATCTGTGTAGTCACTAATGACATCTTCACCAGGTGAGCCACGATTTAGAAAACCTAATGAAAACCTAGCAGATGTCAGGAGGAAATGACTGGCCAAATAAAACAAGAAGTGACACAATTCTTTACTGCACCTATCCGCTAACAAACTACAATGTACATTGTATACTTGTATATATAAATAACAGTTACTCCCATCTTGACTGCTGGCCAGCTTTTTTAAAAGCATTTCTTGTTAAGATTTATCTCTCAGTCTATTTAAGTGTCAAATGGACAGAGTATTGAATATGTTCTAGAGAAGACTGGGAGTTTCTGGTGAGGAACAAGGCTCTCCCAGAGGAGAGGATGAGAGCAGTGGAGACAGGAGGGTGTCCACATGCAGCCATCAGAGAGGTCAGTCCTTCAGCTACATACACATAATTTTTTCCATGGATTGATATAGTATAAAGTAAAATTGAAGTTTGAGGGTGAAACATTTCTGTAGTACAGTAGAATTATGAACAACATATTTTCGGTGTTATGAATTCACAGTAAGAGGTTACTGGGTAAACTGTGAAAATAACACCAACGCAAGAGTTTCTGCATGTATAGTATCAACTTTCTTACTTAAGAAGCTACTATACTTGTACTTAGATCAGTTAGATTTTTTTAATCCTTTTGAATGAATAAAAAAGGTAATAATCATTGACATTTGATTCAAGGTTTTGAAGCAGTGTATGTTTTTGCTGTTTTTTAGGCCACACCAATTTAATTTGTTGGTTCTCGGATTCGCCGCTTCATTTTTTTCCGATTTGCAAATAAAAATAAAATTGGATTCAGGCTTTGAATCAACTGCAAAATGCTCCAATTTTGCCCAAAACAGTTGAAGAAAGCTCCTCGTCTGCCTTGTTTTATAGTTTTTTCATGTATCAATGCTCTGGTTTGATCAAAAATTCAGAATTCATTGTTTGAATTATAAACCAGCTTGGAATGGGGACGTCAAGGCTGCTATCGTAGCTTTCGGGGCTATCAGAGGATGCCTAGGCCTGTTTTTATTTTTATTTTTTTTTCGCCCGGTCGCTTCATATTTTTTCTAAAAAAATCCGAGAACCAACAAATTAAATTGGTGTGGCCTTATTCGTTTTTGCAGGATTACTCACTGAATATGGAAACAGTAAAAGAACTGACAAAAAAGTTCCAGCCAGAGTTAGTCATCATCGAATCAGGTGGAGACAACTTGGCTGCTAACTTCAGTAGAGAGCTGGCAGATTACATCATCTATGTGATTGATGTAGCAGGTAAACAATGTGTTTCTAAGCTACAAGAAAGTATAAATGAAAGCTATTATCAGGCTTAAATATAGGATTTTGGAAAATCCCATGTATGTTTTGTTTCCTCAGATTTGAAATAAAAAAGTAAAAGTATAAATGACATTAGAAACTGCAGTAAAAAAGGAGGTCTTACTAAAGAAAACATGACCTTATCAATCCTGTAATCTAATTTGACAACATGCCATAAGTTGTTTGTGACTGATTATATAGCCACTTCAGTCTGTCCTCCCTTTGTGTGTGTGTGTGTTGACAGGAGGAGACAAAGTCCCTAGGAAAGGAGGGCCTGGAGTCACACAGAGTGACCTGCTGGTTATCAACAAGACGGACCTCGCAGAGGCTGTAGGGGCTGATCTGAAGGTCAGAGGACAGTGTTTAGAAAGTTTACATGACTGTAGAGAGATTTACTTGTGACTTGTCACTTTCTATTTCTGTTTTCAGGCATTAAAACAGAAGCCATACACTTGAAATTGTACAAGCCAGTAAAAAAATCAGTTTTTGAATTAAAGAAAAACTGCAGCAAATTATAGAAAAAATATGCCTGTTTTCTTGTGTATTTTTTTTTCTTGTGCATCACCATCTCATCCTAATTTTTTACGTGTACCTCATTCACATAAAGTTTCTATTTTTCCTCAACCAACCATTTTGATCTCTTGTTGCTAGGTGATGGACCGTGAGTCTGCTATGATGAGGGACGGAGGACCCACCATCTTTGCCCAGGCCAAACACAATATTGGGGTTCCAGAGATAGCAGATCTCATCTTAGCTGCACGTAAACAATCCGTTCCACAGTGATCATCACTTCAGGCAACAGAACATGTTGTGTTTAACTGAGCCAAGTGCGGGTCATTGAGCAGTGTTAACACAGTGAAAGGTTAAGGCTTTGTAGTCAACTTGTGTTGTAAAGACTGAGCTGTGTGCTGAACATTAATCAGTGAGCAATGAACACAGTACAGGTTTTATGGCCTGTATGACACATGAAATTAAACATTACAGGTGTCTTTAGTCTAACTTGTAACATAGGATGTGAGTCAGTTTAAAAAAACATAATCATGGAATATTTGAATATTATGAATATCAACAGAGGAAGACAGGTGAGCCTTTAATAGATAAATTTTGTGAATCATTGAAAGCAATGATTATAGATTGACAAAAATCTATTTGTCATACAGTGTGCTACTCCAAACTATGATAACCTCCTATTGCAAAAGTGACCCCTAGCAAGATACAGTAGAATTGCACCACAAGCAAAATCCAAGACTGCAACATGTTGCCTCCAATTGCCAAATCATTTCGTTGTCTTTTGAACAGGAAAGATGACTGCAGTTCAATTTAAGAGAAGCAGAAGGAAAAGTTCTCTACAACCTGTATAAATCCTCAACTTTTGTCATATTAAAGAAGAACAAACTTCTTCAGTTCATGTGTGATGATCCTGACTTATCCAACAGTGCCACTGTAGTACCCCTTGAAAACAAAACCGGTTGAGCACATTCAAGGCATCAGTTTCCTGATTATGAGTTGCTAGCCTTACTGTCTCTTACTGACTGGATACCACTGTTTCCAGTCTGCCTGTGTGCCTATTCACTTTGGTATGAAGTCAATTTGTTAACCTCAGGTAGCTAATTGTTCTGTGCCTAATAAGTAACCAAATGTGTGTACCTAAGGTGGTGGCTCTGCACCGGCTTAGAACTGTATCAAATTCGCCCACAAATCCTTCACCTTTTGTTCTGGGAACACGAGACAGCGTCAGTACGATATCTGGGCTTACTAAAGGTAACCCCTTTCTTTGACAAGGAAGTCTTGTTGGCTGGTGTGACAAACTGTCAGAGAGAGACAACATTGCCCTTGAATCGAACTTTGCAGCTGGCAGACATCTACAACATCTTGAGACAGTGAAGGAACATTTTCTTGCAACCTGTTGCTTCTAATAAACTGCTGCAAGTCTAAGAAACCAGGGAAGGAGACCAACCAGAGTTGCATCTCAAGACTTGCCAAGCTTCAGTATTTAAAGACGACAAAGTTTGTGTGAGCAGCAAACAGCACGATGGGTTGGTTGTGGAGCATTCTATGGCTGTTACTACTAATCTTCGTTGGATATCCGCTGGGATTCCTGTTCGCCTGGTTCTGGGTTCTCCTTGGTCCATTTTCCATGTGCATCACGGTGCTAAAGGAGCCAATCGAGCTGCTGTTTAGAGGGGCAAAACTGCCGATCACCTTTGCAGAAAACATGGTGAACCAAACCCCGATGTGTGGCTGAGGATACGTCAATATTGGTGACCCACAACACGCCAGGGCGTGGCCAGGAAGCAGCATTAACTACTGTAATTCTTCAAATTGTAGTGACTGTAGGTGTGCAAGACATTTGGATAAGAGATGTGAAGGTATAAGCTACATGGACAAACCAGTAACTGTTATAGACATGAATTTTGATGTTGCAACCTGTTGAATTTAAATGATTTTAGGAGAAACCTCTAAATTAAATGAAAACATTAGTTTCACACTTAATCTTGAAATAATGTTATGTAGCATAATTTTAGTTCATAATATGTGGTAACAAGTTTTCTGATGTACAGCACCAGCAGTTAATTGAACACTTCCATCAGTCCGATGTCTCCTCAATTCCACAACGGCATGGCAACAAATTAGGCCACTAGTGACGTCAACTGCCTATGCACGCATGGAGTGGTATTGAACCGTTAGGGACGTGTGCTGTCGTTTTGTAGTGTCTGTTATACATCATTGTCAACTCTACCTAGATACTTCCACGGCACTGACTTGCAGTCACGCATGGCTGCTGAGCATAAATAATGGATGAATTTTCTATTGTGAACTTGATTTGGGTACAATTACTATACCTTATGCAGCCTTTTCTTCAATAAAATGTTGCTGCCATATTAATTTTGATTGTGTAATGAGTGTATGAATTATACAGTACCTAGTGATTGTTTGTATCCCAACAACCACATGCATGCTCTCTACTCCCCACCTTTACTTTCAGCTTGGCTGCCCCTGTATGCATTTGCCAAGCCAACACAAACATTGTTATGTGGGTGTTTAGAAAGGGCGTAGATCGTAATGCTCTAGCCCTAAGGGGAGGTTACCTCACAGTGTCTGTGGCTGCACTCTGATTGTTATCTGCACATCTTAGGGCAGTGACGTCTCAATCTCACAATCACAGAAGGTGACTTAGTCGTTGATCCTCTTGTGATTACGCCTGACTCGTCCTACTTGTCCTGGAGAAAGATACACGGGCGGTTTCAACCAGGTGGGAGACCAAGAGCAGATTTTGTTGTCTGAAACACCTGCTATACTGGGAGGAGGACCATCCTAGGACAAGGCTGGACAGTCAAGCTGAATCTGTGCGACATTGTGCTTGGAACTACCTCAAATCAGACCACAACTGGAAGTTCTGGAAACTACTGTGAAGATACAGAAGACAACTAAGCAACTGGGACCAGGTGAATTACAGACTTGTTGCTGAGCTGACAAGAAAGCAGTGTAACCATAGCTGCTTGACTTTTACTGACGAGTGTTTTGTCATCAACTGTTCTGACATAGTAACCATCTCCAACAAACTTCTGAAAAACTTCTACCAGTGCAACTGTTGTATCAAGGCCACCATACTGGACATTGACATTCCTGACACGAACTGCAAGAATTTCAAGGACTTTTGAAGGGCACTTCTGTGGAAACCTGTTTGACTGCTAAGTTTAGGGTCTGAACCTGAGTAGTCCACAACATTTAATCACCAGTCTTACAAGTGTGGGTTGCCTGTACAAAGGTCAAGAATTTGGGTCAATATAGGAGCAGAGTGTTCCAATTACGTCCAAATTGTTGTTATCAACATTTAGAATACCTAACTGTAATTCTCTGATATACGGTAGAGCTGTTATACCTGTTGTGATCACAGTACTTTGAAGTTGTGGTACATTAGCTGTACTAAACACACAACATGGGCAAATGTGATTGGATGTGGAGCATTTTGTGGCTCCTCCTACTGATTTTCGTAGGTTGGCCACTGGGATTCTTCTTTGCCTGGCTCTGGGTCCTGATTGGTCCGTTTGCTGTCTGCATTTCGGCCTTAAAGTCGTTAGACGAACTACTTATAAAAGGAGCAAAGTTACCAATCACTTTTGCTGAGAACATGGTGAAGCAAACACCAATATGTGGCTAGAAATCCTCAGGAAGGATTTCCAGTCAATGATTTGATGTAAACAAGGAAATCAAAACACCTATATTTTTAGATATTAGAGCTTGGTGAACCTAGAAAATCTATCAATAACCTTTGGTAAAAACAAGGTGAAACAAACACCTAAAAATATGTTGTGGATTGAAAACTTTAGGGATGGACCACAAATGATCATGGGGGATGGGGTGAATGTTGTTAAAATTGGAAGAACCTGGTAAAGAGACTTTCTGCATACAACATTGACAGAAAGAAGGAGAAAGTTTGGTCCCCCTCTCCTCATGATATGCACTGATCCATCCAAATACATTTTTGTACTGTGTGAAGATTGGAAAATGCAGCTGTGTGGAAAAACAAAGCTTAGCTATCACTTTTTGTGTGCACTTATATATTTGCTAAAGTTCAGACTTTTGTATTTTTATATTCTTAAAGTAAGTTTTTCATAGTTGTGTATGATGCTTACAATAGTTGTGTTTTGGTATGATTTACAATCAGGACTTGTTATGAGAAATTTCTTCACTGCATGACACCTTTTATCATAAATATTGTCAATTACATTAGATATACATTGTTCTGAGTGTTTCTTCACTGCATGACACCTTTTATCATAAATATTGTCAATTACATTAGATATACATTGTTCTGGATACACTCAATGTACTTACTGTAAGATCACAATTTTGCACTTGATGTGATTATGCACAGAAATTGATATGTGCACTTCATGACACAGAATATGTCATAGAAGATCATTCCATGACAATTCTACATTTATCAACCAGTCTTATCAGAAATATATAGCTGTTACAGTAGTATCCATTATTAAAGGTTTTGATCAGAAACCTCTGCATTCCCTTTATATGTTCATTAACAATATTTTTGTTCTTTTCTCTTGAGACCCATAAATATGATATATCTCACAGTTTCTCAAATCCCTTGAATTTTATGCAAAAATTAGGTACAGTGTACTTATCTTCCCTAAGCAGCTTTCGCTTGAGGAAATTTTCTTACATAGCTAACTGTTTAAAGAATGTCTCCAATGGCCCAATCAGATACAACCTTACAGTGTGGCTGCAATACATTGCTGTTATGAGTGGAACAGTTTGGCAAACATGGTGTCATGTGTGTTCTGTGTGATGTCTACCAGGGGGAAGGTAACACAGGCTTCCTCCACTGTACAGCTCTGGTTCCTGAAACAGTACAGGAAATTTTCTTCATAAAACACCAACGTTCACTTCTCTCAACAAGGTAGGGAAATGTACACGTGCTTACATCTATATCTTTAAAAAGATACTAAGATAGTGGGCCATTTCATGTCTGACTCAATAATATCATACCTTCTGATGATGTCATCCACACCTTGCTGCAGCTCAAACTGAATTCTTTGAGCCTGGGAAGAGAAAAACAAGGAAAAGTCAGTTTCCAAAAATTGAGAAAAAAAAAATCAATCTCTGTATTTAATAAGTGTTCAGCTCCATAAAATGAATTTGGTGCACAGATAATCCTACAGCAGGGAGAAGGAGAAAATACAACCACTTGCCAATTAACCAACAAAGTTGCGAGTAGAAGGCTGAACATACAGTTAGAATATAGTTACCTCAATGGCTCCAACATTGCCTAACCTGACAGCACTGGCTATTATAGTTCTCAGCACACCAAACACAAAAATCTGGAAAAACACAAAATATTGAATGGTAGTCAGAAGTCTAATTCCATTAAGAGTAAGGGTCAGGGAAATTCTTGGATCCCCTCGCCTCTTGATTCTATTGACTATCCCAATGTATTTAAACTTGTGGGGTCATGTGGCGCAACGACAGAGTACGCGACTCGGAACCAAGAGGTCCCGGGTTCGAGTCCTGACATGCCACCGACCTTGTGCCCTTGGGAAAGGCACTTTACACGACTTTCCTCACTTGACTCAGGTGTAAATGAGTATCATGTGTTAGGTGTGCACGCTATCAGCATACTTGCTGCCTAGTGCGCACTTTGTATTGTCATGTTACAATTTCTGAATAAAAAAAATAAACTTTGTGTCATCCTCGCCCTTTCCTACTGGCACCCCCCTACAATTACCCCTTACCTGGTGAGCCTGATGAAGGTCCAGCTGTAACACTGCACTCAGGAAACCAAACATCACAGCATAGTGGCCATAGAGTTCATCCTGGTCCAGTAAGGTCTGTAGATGGATAGAAATGTACAATAAAGGCATTCTAACTCTTTCCATGATATCAGTGGTAGAACACTAAACATGATAGCTAAGAGATGTTATGACTACTCCATTTTGCTGGTAAGAACACTACGTATACATACTGTCATCATCACGCAAAGAAAATATCAGACTCTTCATTGAAAAGGATACTGGTATACAATGTAGTATTACCTCTATTCTTCTGATCTGTTCATCAGGGAATATCTTGGCTGCAGTCACAATTAAGGAATTTCCCTATAGAAAATACAACATGTCATCTTTACAATAACATTAATACCGTACTCAAAGAGAATTCAGCAATTTTGTTGCATATATGCCTGTAGAAATTTGTCTCTACACACCTGTCTGATGCTGGCTCGATTGGCTACATGATTGTTGAGACAAGCCTGACACCTGGAGTCCAGGTCTGCGAGTCTGTCCTGGTCCATGCAGCTGTGGTATGCAGCTGTCATATATGGCAGGCTGAAAGAACCTGGAAATACACAGAAAAGAACCCATGACTTATCCAGAAGAGTAAGGGTGACCCAATGTGCTTGGTTTTAAAAGCAAGCTACTCGCCTCTTGTGTTTCATTGGGAAGCCACAAGATGTATTTACCAAATTGAGCTTACATAACATCTACAGTGTGTATAATGTAATTAAATTCATACCTGCATTCTCCATACACTGTACGGTGAACTGTTTGAAGTTTTCTAAAAAGAAAAGAAAGTTTTCATGAAGTCGTATCATTCATGCTGAAAATACTCCTTTAAATATCATATCATAGGTATATATTGAATGTCTGTCTATAGTACTAGTATATTACATATATATAAGGTATGTCTGTGATGAGGATCTTTTAGTTTAAGTTATAACAAACATATAAAAAGCATTTTTCCTTTACCTGTGGTGTTGACAATGCCTAGCTTGATGGCTGCTTCTAGGCCCACACTGTGGGAAAACCCTCCAGTTGGGAATGCTGTCATTTTTAATCAAACACAAAAGTTAACATGAAAAACGTTTTACTAATGTTACGTATCATCGACACAATATATTGCATCACACATAACGTTACAGATCTAGAATCACCAAAGCAAGAAAGTGCAACTCAGCATAAAATGACAGACAGCATATAACGTTATACTAAACGCCACAGAACTTTTCTTTAAGAAAGTCGTCACCTGAATCTGAGATCTGGAGTATTGTAACCAGTTTCCCGTTCATGGTGAAGTAAACTGGAACCTAAATTTCGAGCTATGTCTGAGTTTGGACTAGTTTTCTTTTCATGCAACTCCCTGAGTTCAGCTATTCATTGCAACTCTTCGGGTCAAAGGTTGACTAGTCTACTAAAGCTACAGGGTTGACTACTACTTATTAAGTAAGAAAATATTTTTGATTAAATAAATCTTTAGTCATAATCTAAATAAATGTTAGTAAAGAATATTTATTTTGCTGTTTTTATCCCCATTTTGTATCTATTCTTCGTTTTTCGTTTACAAAAATTAGTATTTTGGCATTTTCCCCCTATCTGGTAAATAGTATCACCCAAACTATGGCGGACAGCGAAGAAGATTTTTAAAACGACTACAGACGAGTTTCGGGCGTGTTTTGTCAAATGACTGGGGTCTAGACGCTGTGTACTCATTCATACAAAAGAAAATGGAGTTGGCTAGCTGTAAGGAAGAAGATAAATCCGAGGCTGTCGAAAAAACTGAGAAACCTCAGTCTAGACCCGAGGCAAGGGGGAGGGCGGTGTTTCAGCCAACCTGGGAGAATGGGCAACTTGTTGCTGTTACCAATACAGTACTTCAATACACATACCCGGTAAGGGAAATGATTCAAAACCATTTTTTACATGACAATAACATAGATAAATAGTATCTTATAGGTGACAATGCTAGCTTGAACTCTCTATCGATACCACATTCCTCACGTTTTACTAGACTGTCACTGAGTTTTTGTCGTCTGCTAAAGTGGCTCATTTTCGGCTCTAGGTGGGGCAGACGTCTGGTTTTTACAGATATAAATTTCCGATTTTAATAGTTTTATGACGTTTTGACTGCGAAGTAACATTTATAATAGTTTAGTCTTAAATGCATTTATCAAATTCCATTGTTTAAATGATACTAGTAGCATAATTTGTAGAAATACTAGTAACGCTAACATTTGTTTCCTTCCTTCCATGATCTTCCCTCACAGTTGAAGTTACTGCTGCCTCAGAATGTCAGTAAGACGAAGACGTGCCAGTGGCTGTACGTCATCACGTTTGGTGGTGGACTGGTTGCAGGGGATAACATCCAACTGGACATAGACCTGGCTGAACAGTGTACTGTTGTAGTCACTACACAAGCTTCAACTAAGGTAGTCAACTTTCATTTTTAATTCATTTATTCATCAATAATTTATTCAATAGTTAATTCATTTTTTACTGAAATTCATTGATTTGTTAATAATCTATTGATTTAGCGATACGTTATTCACTTTAGTCACTGAAATGACATTTAACTAATTTGTATGGGTCATCAGATTTGTAGTAACTACCTAAGTAGGAACTGCGTTACTGTTAGTAGTGTTGGCTTTTACTCTACCATAACTATAATTGATCTGGAAACTGCCATGTTTTCTGTAGGTTTTCCACAGTGTGGACAATTTGGTGACTTGTCAGACAGTGGAGGCTAAAGTTGGAGCTGGCTCACTCCTGGTCTTCCTCCCAGACCCTGTGGTGTGTTATAAGGATGCAGCATACAGACAGGAACAGGTTTGTATATGATAGGAGCTTCTGAGTTGGGAATCAGTTATAGTTGGCAAATAGCAGGGACAGTCCCATATTCTGACACCCCTACGATGTTGAAACATAGGGGAGTCAGAACATGGTGGTATAACCCAAGTAGCTATTAACTTTACCTTGCCAAATTATCTAAAGATCAGTTTAGTACTGAGTAGTTGTTGGTAGTCAGAGGAATTAACTCTCACTATTTAGCACAATGTCAATATTTTGTATTTCTAAAGGTTTACAATTTAGCACAATATACATGTCTTATGCAGGTTTTCCATTTGAAGCAAGGTTCCAGTTTAGTCCTGTTGGACTGGTACACATCTGGGAGGATGGCGCGGGGAGAGTGTTGGGAGTTTCAAAGGTTAGTTTTGACCAGGTTGGAACACTTCAACAAAACATGGCAAGCAGATTCCATATTAGAAATTTTTTAAAAGCTTGCAGTACCTTTTTTAAAGGCAAATTCTTACAGTAATTATACATGACTACAGTACCTCATCACTCATGTAAACAGAGGGTAGAGCCCAATGTATCCCCATCCTCATTACAAGACAGTATGTTTCGATAATACAAAAGAACTGACAGAAAAACTTAAGAAGTCAGATCCATTACGACCTTCTATTTTTCAGTTACCAACGACCTTCTATTTTTCAGTTACCACAGCACCAACAGTATCTACCTGGATGACAGACTAGTGTTCAGAGATGTGGTGTGTTTACAGGACACTCCACTGTTACCTGTCCAAAAGGCAATGGCACAGTACAATGTGGTGGGCATGTGTGTTCTTATTGGTCCTGCCCTGTCACACCTGTACAAGAAACTGCTGAATGATCTAGGCAGGAGTAAGCCTTATGGTAAGCTCATGCTCTGTATACCATTCTTCTTAACCGCATTCTTGCTGAGGTAGCTATTGGGACCCCAATGTTGTTATGGGGTTGGCAGCAGGGAGAATGTTAAACATGTGAAAGCAAGAAAGTTTGCAGTAAGGCTAAGGGCTTTGGTATTAAGTATGTTGATGTTAATATCTTAACAGCCAAACATGCAATACCTTTGTAATGTGTATGTCACTTACCAGTTGTATGACTACAAACTCATAGAGCAATTTAATCCAACAATATCAGTACTGTGAGTCTTCTAATGATTGGAATGCTCTTTCAGGTTACAAGTACAATAAGGAGGTGGTTTTAAGCATCAGTCCTCTGAGGTTTGAGAAGGAAGGAGAAGAGATCCATGGTGCAGTGGTCAGAGTCATGGCATTCACAACTACACAGGTGAACATGGCAGAGTTTCTACTACATGTACATGTACAATGTAGCTCTACACTTGTTACAAGTCATACAATGCTGAAGGTTAGACAACCAGGTAATGAGACACACAAGAAAAGTAGTGGATGCTACTTGAAATGTCTGACAGTTTTCAAAATCCATCCAGTTGCTTGAGTAACTGTTTTCTTCTGTATTACAAGTCTGGCACTTATATTGTGGATAACTATGAAATGTTATTTTACATAATGTAAAATGAGAGCAGATATGCTTACATGCATCTTTTTACTTGCATTTTAGACTACTTAAAACTTGCTGTTTTTATTCTTCCTTTCAGGTGTTCACTGAGATGGAGAGAATTCTACAAGACCTGTTCCCCAGGCTAGGAGGAAACCCTTTTGAGAACAAATATTAACTGGGCATTTCTGCAATACATAAGATTTCTACTCAGGGGAGATGACTTTATGATAATTTTGTTAGATCTGATGTCCACAATGTCAATGTAAAAAATGCTATTTTTTGACAATTGTAAATATATAGGATGTTGTAGTAATGTTGAAAATGTTCAGAAATTCATTTTCTAGGGCAAACAATGCTGCACAACTTACGAACATGATCAGCTTTATATTGAAAACTGTGCAAGACGTACAGGAAAAATGGCATCAGGTTTTACATAAATTATGAGTAAATGATATTAATGTACGAATGAAACCTCCTGGATGATATTAAAGTTCTTTCAGTGGGTCAATCCCATCTGCAGGACCTCTTAACTTTCTTTTCTTAGCCCTCTTCTCCATCTTAAGGAGAAGCTTTCTTTCTATAGCTTCCTTCACTCTTCTTTCCTTCTTGAACATTCTTTTCTTCATCCAGTATTGGGAGTCCTTTTTCCTCTTCTTCTTGGTCTGTTTCTGTTCTTTCTCTTCTGAAATGCAATTACAAATAATAATCATTAGCCATTATACTCCATTATCTGTATCAATTTTTTATCACAGCAATAACACTTAATCACTAGTTTACTCAGTGAGAGTGGGACTTTAACATATGTAGCATGCATAGTCCAGTGGTTAGCGACCCCACCTCTGGACCAAGAGGTTGGGAGTTTAAATCCCGGCTGTTATCGCTCACTCGACATGCACGATACTGTAAAGGGTTGCATTTCTTAGGATGGCACACTAAATGCTGAGTTCCACTATCCATTGTGCCTGTTGAAAAAAGCTAGGGGAATTTCCACGGCACAATGAACCTGTGAATACTGTACATAGCATCTGTCTTCTCTGTCATGACCAGTGGAAGAGAACCTCCTTGGTGAGCTAAAACTGGATCGAGATAACTTTCTGAACATATGACAAACCTTGAACTGTAAAGTGCACTGCGGGTTTGTGGTTGTGTTTGTTCTGTGCTGCCAGACTGGTCCCAACCGGTTCTCTCCTGATCCTGGTTCCGTACAGCTGCTTCTGTAGAAACTGTGCAGCTGTTTCTGACTTGGGTCTGGCTTTCTGTACCTCCTCATCCAGTACCACTGCCTCATAACCTTCCCCTCTGTAGAAAGGAGAAGAGAATTTTTAATCAACTAGAAAGACTTAATCTTCATGGTGGTGGATAGGGGGCAAAAGATTAATGATTTGTTTATGAAAATGATAAGTTCATGGTACAGAAGTGGCCATGAAAAACGTGTGCATAAAAGTACTGTAGTGTACTTACACTGCTCTGGCGGGTTTGTTTTTTCTTCTCTGTACAGCATGGCTTGCCTTAGTCTCTGACTTCTGCTGCTTCAACTGTGTCTTCATCTCAAGCTCTCTGAAACATTGGACACTTTAGAAGTAAGCAGTTGTCATTTAAACCATGTTAAAACAAGGCTGCTTACTCTTTGAAAATAAAATAGCAAAGTCAATGTCTGCAGAACTCTTGCCAGGTATTACAATGCCAAAATGCAAAAAAAAAAGATTGTTTGTTACACTTATCATCCTTTTTTACAACCCAAGAAATTTAATGAGAATTAGCATTAGTAAAGTACCTAGTTCTGGCTGCTTCTACTTCCTTCAGTACATCAAGTGGGAGGGGCTGGATCTTCTGTTTCTGTCAGAGATAGAACAATAACCAATGATTGACACAAAACTTTTGCTGCAATAATATTCTGTTATACATAATACAATGTAACGTTACATGTACCTTGTAGAACCTTGAGGAAGCTTTGGTGAGTTTGAATAATGGTGCAGATGAATCATTACATAATTACATATCCATGCTCTTGTCTGGAGACCAAAAGAAAGATGACAAGACTGTGATAAGAAACTGTACCTTCTGCTGCTTGAAGAGTTCATCCTTCTTCTTCCTTTTCTCCTTTGCTGCTTCTTCCGACTTCTTGGTTTGGTTGATGGCATCTTTCATCGCCTGAAGAGCCACCTGGCGACTTTTGGTGAACGACACGTCGTCAGGTGCCTCATCATCGCTGTCACTGTGGAGCTCTGGAATCAGGGTAGCAAGCTTTAGCAAATGTAGCCTGGTTGCCAGACTGTTCCCAGGGCCAATACTGTCAGGCCAGTCCCCAGTTAGACCTTTAAGTTTAAATAGACCCAGCTGCTTAGTCAGATTCACTCAGAATGTAACTGAGGGGGGCTGAGGTAAAAATTTCCTTGGGGACAGGTTGGCCCTGGAGACGAGGAGCTTGCCAGTATACTGGCCCTGGCAACAGTCCAGCAACCAGGCTAAAGCAAGTGAACCTCCTCTAAACTAGACTAAAGTTTGTTTTTTTCATGATGGGCGCATTTAAAAGAAACCGGAAGAAAATGCTTCATTTAAACATAAGGTTGATTTAAAAAGATTTTTCCTGACCACATGGCTGGCTATAGCCACACCTATAGGGCTTTGTCCATTACGTATTTCGAACAGTATGCAACATTAAAAGCTTCATCAGATATTTGTGGAGAATTTTGAGCATTTGATACCAAAAGTCGAAAAGACTGTTTCAAAAGCTTTCATCGGGAAGTTAATCAATTTAATGACGTACCTTCTTCTTCGTCCACCTCATGTTTTTCCGCACGAACTTCTTCCATTTCCGAAAAGTCTGCTGGCCTGTTGGGCAAGGACATTTATAAGGATCAGCGTCCATTTGAACCCTGTGAAAATTATGAAGGCAAAGTCGCCGGCATACAAAAGAAAGATGTGAAGACATGCTTGAATCTTGATGCCCCCCTCCCCCATAACGCGACAAATCCCGTTTTCCCTTCGTTCATAATTTGACCCACTTTGCACATATAACAATCACATTTCAGTCTTCATATACTTGACAAACCATAGCGTTACTTACCTTTCTCTTCGAGAGCCAAACGTGTTGGATTTCTGTACTTGCTTCGCGTGGAAATTTGTGTTGTCACATCAAGGAGGTTATACGGAGCCTCCTGGTCACATGGACGCAGCCATCTTGAATAAAATGGACTGCGCTGAAGCGCCACCTGGCAGTAAAAGCTGGTACTGTAGTAAATCATGCAGAGGGGCAGATAACATTGCAAACGTGTTCCTTGGCAAAGTGTTGTAAGAAGTATCCATGAGGCGTAAGTTTTCCACGGAAAGGAAGCCAAGCTCTGCCAGTCAACACTTAAGATATATAACTTATAAGTTACAATGTAACGTTATGTAACTTATGTACATGTATTTGGACCGATAGAATTATTTGCTATCTACTGGACCGATAGAATTATTTGCTATCTACTGCACTGCATCTTCATAGGCCTCTGCAACCGTCGAAAAATGACACTGACAAGGATTTGTGTTAATGATCTCTGTGTAAGCAAAAGCTAGATTCAATAGAAATTAGAGGCTTTCATTTTCACATTGCGAAGGTGCAGCGGGGAAAAGTGGGAGCAGAAGAAAGTGGGGGGGTAGGAAGTTGCGAAGGTGGCGGCGCGGGGAAAAGTGGGAGCAGAAGAAAGTGGGGGGGTAGGAAGTTGCGAAGGTGCAGGGCAAAGGTCAGTATTACACACAGGCGCAGAGGGCCCAGTTTTAGTCAGATGGCATACGAAAGCAAATGTAAAGAAGTCTTTTTTTTGGAACTGTTGTTTTTTCTGGAGGTGTATGTTATAGGTAATGGTTGTAGTATTTTTATTATGTTGAAAAAACAGACTTTGAGTCATGTTTGTGTTGTCTAGTTCACTAGAGAAGGTATAGGTTTCCATGCGGTCATCAGCTGTCTAGAGGGGTCAGATTTCACTTTTGGAGGTTCGGACAAGAGTTCCGCCAGGTTCCACTGTATAGAAAATTCTGATTTTGGAGTGCCCTGCCAATGTGTGTTTTTAAGGTCTAAAACTCAGCTATCTGACTTTTGACCACTTTGTTCTGACATAAATTCCATACATTAACATGGGACAGCCAATTAGTGGGCCGTGCCCTGCAGCAGGGAAAAGTGGGAGCAGAAGAAAGTGGCCCTGCGCGGAGGCGTTGCGCAGCGAAAATCCGGATGGTACCCAGGCTACCATGTCTGTACATTGATGTAACGCTATATATTATGTACAAGTTCTGTCATTCACAAAGGTTCTTCCTTTTATGGTTTTACAATGTTCACTAGTACTCCGTAGACCTGACAACAGTAGACCTGACAACAGTAGACCTGACAACAGTAGACCTGACAACAGTAGACCTGACAACCTGTGACGTGATTAATGAATCAGATGGACGGGCCGACGAATAAAGTAACATACAACACGGTCGGGAGCACTGTATTGCCGCCCGGGCATGATAGAAATGGATGAATGAATGAACGAACGAATAGATGAAATAATGAAGTGTTCGAATAACGAGCTCAGCGGAAAACTATAGGATTTCTGCCCAACTGCTAGAGTCCTCTGCATTACTGGGCAGAATAGAAGGCCTCGGTGTGCTTGTTGTGGTTGACAATCTCCCATCTCTTCATCCACGGACCCTGGATGGTAGTGTCAAAGTCGTTCTCAGCACCTGCTTCGTTTTCCTAGAAAAATTGCCAAGAATTAAATTCTATTACTATTATGGTAACGTTACTAAAACAGAACTTTATTTACTCCGGTTCCCAAGAGCTGGAATGGGTTGAGGAATGGGTTAAATTTGAGAAATTCAATGATTATCACTGCACCAGAATAAAAAATACCACCAATTTTCCAATAAGATCATTCACAGAAATAGTTTCAGACAGACGCACCATGCTCCTTTGTTGTTGTTTGTTGCGATCCACGGCTTCGAATGCCTCCCATTCGATCTTCATATCCGGGTTCTTGGCTGAGCGCATGGGCAGACAGTCCTTCAGCCCCCAGATACCCACGGGTTTGGCGGGGTCCATCCAGCGCAGGTCCAGACTCCAGCGCACCTCGTTGGACACGTTCGGCAGGCTAGAAGAAGGATCACACCGCCCTATTAGCCTTCTCCCTGCTGCCTAACCCCATAACCAAAGAAAATTTGGTGTAAAACGGCTATCTTAACATGCTAAAAGTTTAAAAGTTTGCGAATGCAATCCTATGTTGTTTTATGACGTGTAGAGTAAGGTACCTAACACCTATAGACGCTGCTATATTGTTTCCAGAATGCTTTACTTCCTTTGCACGATAGCATGTAGTAGCATGCATAGCATCCTCTTTAATACCATTCCACATCTTACCCATACATGTATGTCATCTTATCACCGTAACGATCACCGTTGACAGGTGCATTTTCAGAACTCATATCTGCAGTACATACCTTCTGTGAGGGGTGGCGTTGTTGAAGAAGATGACACTCCCGTAGCTGATCTCACACGTAACAACATCCTTATCTGTGTCACAGCCTACAGACAACGTAATGACAATTTTCAGATTACTGGAAAGCTTTATTTCCTCCACTCGCTGTAACGTTAACATTGCAAGAAAACAAAACAATTGTACAGATCCTACAGAAGGATAGAACATTAGGACATACTTCTTTTAGGATCATACCAAACCCGGCTGTTTTTCCGACCCTAAAACATTAATGGAATGAATATCAACATTATTTGATATCCTAAATCGCCCAGTTGAAGAACAGTACGTACCCAGAGTGTTTTCCAGCTCCCCTTCCACCATCTCCACGTACCAGGTTCCTCCCATACAGCACACGTGTTTGGCGGTGACGCCCTTGCGATGTCCGTGCTTTACCATCTGCATACACCCGTTCCCAGCGTTCACGTCAAGGAAAGGAATCCACGCCGTACCCACAAACGTGCCCAGCAGTTCTGGGGCGAAGTAGGCATTATCTGAAACGTTGGATGTACAGGTACAGTCATTTTGAAAATTATAATTCGTCGATGATAAAGTTAACAACGACAATTGTGTGTTCAAATAGAAAGGCACAGAATAGACAGTACAGGCAAAGGAAAAACACCGATATGCTTCTAAACTTGACATGTTTCCCTTTCTATCCAAAAGATGAAGAACCACAAGCTTATGAAGTCTTAGCGTATTCATTAATTCTATGGTGATTCAGAACGAAGGAAAAGTGTTGATTTAGTTTTGTTGAGGTAAGAGGCGATATTTTTACCTTGGTGCCAGGGCACGTCCATTTGCTGATTTTGCGGCGTCTGTTGAAAATATGTTTAGAGAATTAGAACACTCTGCTTCAGCTACAAACAGACTAGACCAAGGCCTATACACTGTCCTTGACTAAACACAAGGAGGTAACTTAACCCTGCTGCCATCGTATTTGCCACCTTGAGCCCGGGAATTTGTAAGGAACTGTATGAAGTACACATATAAATGTCCCTGAACGCCCATGGTACCTATTAGGTCTGTTAACTGTGAACTATTTGCCCTTTAGTTGAACTGTGTGTAGAATGGCTGGACCTTAGGCCACAGGTTCCAGTTGGAACTATATGCCCTTTAGTTGAACTGTGTGTAGAATGGCTGTACCTTAGCCCACAGGTTCCAGTTGGGACTACATGCCCTTTAGTTGTACTGTGTGTAGAACGGATGTACCTTAGGCCGCAGGTTCCAGTTGGGACTACATGCCACTGTGTGTAGAATGGTCCTACCTTAGGCCGCAGGTTCCAGTTGGGATGTCCGGCTATCTCAGGACCGACAAGCTGCTCCATCACGTTCAACAGGCGGTCATGGGCCCACAGGTCACGGAACCCCTGCAGGAAAAATGCCATACTTTGTTCTTTGTTCTTCATTTATGCAGGACAGACTTATCGCCTTCTGGCGCTTTTCAAAGAATTTCGGGGGGTAACCCCAACAATAAAATAACATTACATTATTCCAAATGATAAATGTCAACCAAAACAAAGCGAGAAACTTCAGAACTTCATATGCCACACAGATCCAACTATCAGACTTTATCATGCTTCCAACTCAATTCACTTTTCCGTCATTTCTGTCATCCCTTCTTGTATTCCTGTCGCCGGGCACACCACTTATGTATTTTCTAAATAAAGTCTCTAAGTCTCAAAGTCTATTGTGTGCCATACAGATCCACCTATCAGGCTTAAAATGCTTGCTTTCAACTCGTGGACATTTCCATTTTTACCATCCCTTCTTCTGAAATCGGCATGCCAATATCCAGTATACGGCAAACCAAAAATAGCCGCCGCTAGCTACTTAAGTCATCTTTGTTTGTCGTGCTCTTACCTGTGGTAGTTTTGGAGTCTTGTGCAGGATAACAGAAATGCCCGGATATTCCTTTTCCAGGAGGATCAGCCGCTCAAACAAGTTAGCATCTTCGTGCTTATCTACAACAAAGTGCCATGACAAGATCAACGTTCATTTACAAAGGCACGAAGTACATGTATCGTCTCTACAATGATAAAGTGTAATTTGTGAGGTTAAATTTTATCTTATAATTTCATCGACGTCTTTGTATTTCTTTCTGACTCCCTTGCGTCGTAGTTTCCTTGCTACACAGTTTATATTTCATCGATAGAGAAATATGAGATATGACAAATATGAAGAGCTTTAGAAACATTAATATTCAGTACTTTTGATCAAGCCGGCGTCGAACATCCTGTCAGCTAAGTCAGTCATGAGGTACGCGATGGCATCACGGACGGGCTGGAGTTCCTCTGGTTTGAAGAAATCTTTCACGACTACAAAACCCTGGAGAAGAAACAATTCAGGCAACCGATCGGAGTAGCATTAAACAAATTATATCAGTTTGGTATATTTTACAATAATCAAATACTCGGTGTTATGACTTCATGCAAAGTTTGCGATACAGCATGATGGGAATATCAATAACAAAACATGCGATCAATCTGTTGTTGTAGTGCTTGTCTACTACTAATAGAGTTTACAAGGCTATGTAAACTTGGAATTGGACCTTTGGTCTAACGTACAGAGTCTAAAACAGGCGACAAACTAAAGTGGACTAGCCTCCACCAGGCCTTCCTACGGGGGTACGGATAGTAGAATTCGGCAAAAGAAGGGAATAGCTGGCCAGTAGTCAGTCCGCGGGAGGGTTAATTTCCCCCTGCGCAGCCAGTCAAACCCCAAGGCGGCCAAACTCCCCTTGCAAATATTCTCCCTATTATGGCCAGCGTAGTTAGTCTGGTAGATACTAAATGTAGACTCCAATCTTGTTTTTGTGCACTTAGGAGATAACTGCTGAGGAAACACTGGTTTACCTGCTCATAGAACAGTTTGAGCTGCTCCTCCGTCAGTTGTCCGTCTTTCTTGACGTTTGGCTGAAGAGGAGGGGTGAGATACACCTCAGGGCGGGGAGACGTCAGATCACCGTCTGCTGTCTTGGAAGCCATGTCTCTTGGAAAGGTAGCACGTAATTTGTCTCAACCATTCAGTGATTTAATCATTGACTAGAAGCTAACTAACCCCTAGCCTCGTCATAGGCTCCATGGCACAGGTAAAGGTTAACTCCGATATCTTAGGCAAGATTACTGGAGTTATCATGTTTTATTATGTACAGTTGTCATGTCGGTCTGTCAAAGGGCGATATCGTATTGAGTACCTTAGCAATTCTAAACCATTGGGAACACGCGCACACACACACACACGCACGCACGCACGTACACACACCCTACCGGCCATACCATCCCTGTCCTAAATAAAAACAGAAGGACCCACACACTGTGTCCAATTGTTAAACCACACTTTTATTAAATCATCAACTTACAGCATTGCTGATTTAGTATTCCACAGTTCCTTTCATTATATCTCAGTACAACTATATACAAACACATTTGTCTTCTAATGGAATGGATTTGGTCACATCTGAAGTCCATACAACTGATGCAGTGTTTTTTCATTGGGCAATCAACGTTGTTTAAATCACAATTGTTGTATGGAACCTTTCCTTACTGCTTGCCAGAAATAACTTCAACTTCAATTTGAAGACCTTGATGGAAGAAACTTAAAAATTTCTGCTTGGAATTCATCAAGTGCAAGTAAATGTTCAACTCCCAAATATGCCACACCATACAAAATACAGTGCCAAGACATGTGAAAAACAGGTACAATGAAAGAATAAAATAAGGTACTCTTTTCATAATATCATACTCGAAAACAAAATGCAACAGACAATACAATATATATATATATGCATGGTCCCAGACCTTGTAATAAAGTTCTACAATATATGTACATGTTTTGTTCTTTTCATATCTGAACAAGACCACCAAGATGAAGAAATAGTAAAGTATACGATGTTTCCTGGCATTCTGTGTCCCAATGTGGACAAAAGAAAAATAATACAAACTAAACAGCTCCAGCATGGCTGTAGATTTAACCCCTTTAGGCCCAGGGGAATATTACATGTTTCAACAGTAGCTTAGGTGAAAAAGGTTAACAATAGAAAATGGGAATTTGGGTCATTGTATACATAACTGAAACCTGATTTTGGATATTTCATCTCAATAATCATCGAAATGACTGTGTTTATCAGTTGGTGTTTATTCGTGATACAGAGTCAGAGATTTTGAATGTTGGTAGTCCATTGTTCCTATGGGGTGTATGAATGTCATGGATGCTCGAAGTATAGCAGAAGCTCCACACTGTACAATGTCAAACTGTTGTTTAAATTTCCTTGAGAACATTTATTTAGTCAGCAACCTTACTCAAGACCTACACCAAATTTCAATTTAAGACAGCAGAAAAACATACAATGTTCAATATTCATCTGTTAAAAGCCAGCTGCACTTGGTTCCAAAGTGCATCTTGTAAGAAACTTTAATAAATTAAATCGTTCTCATTTAATCAGAGTAATATGTTTTCCGCCACCTCAAATTATATTACGTTGTCTCCACTTTATACAGATGCTTTATATACATATTTACAGCAGTGAAAACTTTCAAAAGTCATGAACACTCTTTTTTCTTTACAGAAGTTTGTCTGATTTTCCTGATGTGTCGTAAGATATTGTGGCTATTTTCCATCTTCAGTATGATAACCTTCCCTCCCACCATATGTTTACCACTGAACCATATGACGTACACAATTAACTACAAAGATTACATTGTTGATCTGGAACACAAACATTTGTAGCACCACAAAATTCAACAGCACACAACAATAAGGTTGACAACATGTAGACCGTAACATCCTCTGTTTCACTGTCTATCCCACTATTTAGGACATAACTTTCCCGCTGGAAGTGTAGCCATTTTGTACATAAAAACATATTTTGTGTAAATTCTACATTGTGAAACAGGTCCTGTCAGTTTTACTATCACCAAGGTGGGGCAGAGATGCCATAGTTTGTTAAAGCTGCAACAATGGAAAATAAACACCCAGTCATAGTTAGAAAAACTTTTGAATTGATCAAGGAGAGCTGGCCACAGCCACATACTTGGATACATACATTCATCTCAGGGATATGTATATATCCACTCAAAAATTAAAACACTACGGACATTAAAGAAGTTAGCGAGCAGGATCTATACTAGCTCTTGTTGAGATTTCTACAGTATATGAAATGCTGTGTTTGTTCTGTTACACTGGAATAGCTTAAGCTTTAAGGAGGAAATAGCAAGTCGCTCCCATGACTGTCGGATAAGTGTAAAAAACACACTACGTCACCTTAACAGCATACATACTTTTGTACAGCATCTACCATGTCACCCTATCTACTCCTTCAAGGTGTTGTCTAAATCTTTGGAAAAATGCAGTGAATAAAGCATAGTTGACCCTTCTAAGCTTGGGTGTTCCATTGGTGCTTATGTTACTTCAGTCCTGAATAGTTTTGTTCTTCATGTTCACATTGTGGAAATAAAAACAGTGCGTCGTACATTTGTCGATTTTTGTAGCAACATGCTTGTATAGTACTAGTAACTAACCACAGCCTTATTCTAGTACTGACTGCTTCCCTTGTTGTGCCACCTCTGTCCAAGAACGTGTGACATTTGAACTGCATTTGGCCACCTGATGTTGAAGTAAACATGGATATGTCCTCCCTGTGGGTCTGCATTTCTTGTATGTTGATGAAGAGGATGGGCAACGGAAGTTCAGACTTGCCTTTGGAGAAAAAGAACAGGTTGTTAATGTCTGTAGGAAAAGAATCTAACAGCATACAATCTTACTACATGGATGGTTGTGCAAGCATGCAACAAATTTTTGTTGAATAAATCACCATAGACTTTTTCAGTTTAAACCCAACAGTGCAGCACTAGTTGTGCACAGTCATTGCTACTCAGTAGCTGCATCTGAACTTAAAAAAAAACGCTGACACTTAGAAAGTAGATATCCAGTTACTTACGATGCTGTGACTGTAGTGCTCATGAAGAGATCTCTTTTGATGCGTGCCAGCTCCTCTCTCGACAGCTTCCGTCTGGTTCTCGCCGGTGCCACGGGTGCTGGTACTGACGCAATCCCGTCCTTCAAGTCAGTCATTGTTTGAGAAGCCCTTATATGTGAGTCTGAGTGCATGTTGGCGTTATTGTCCACATACTCCTCCTCTGCACTCTCTAACGTATGGCTGAGATCAGAAGTAGATTTCGACTTGTCTTTGATTCTGGTTCGTGCGTCCATTCTCGAGTCGCTACTGCTGCGTCTGACGTCCACCTGGACGTCCGCCTTCTCCTCCTCCGTGTATCGGACAGAGCTGCTTCGTCCCTGCACCTGTCGTATCGTCCCAATAGTTGTGTACGTTTTCAGTTCAGAATGGTTCGCACTTCGCTGTATGTACTGCATAGCCTCAGTTTGGTTTGTAGCTTCGTCGGGGAAGAACTGCGCAGACGGGAGTGATCTCCGTGCCCCCGTTGTGGGAGACCTGCCTATCGTGTCCGTACCAGATCTCAGCTCCTTTGTGAAAGGGATCTTAGGATTTGGTGGTGCATTCGGCAACACTTCCGACCCTCTCAGGTGTATCTTCATTTCTGCAGCGCTTTCTGCCGATGGGTACATCATCTGGGATGCGTTCTGTACATCACACTCCTGGATGCTGGGAACACTTCTGGGCGAAATGCTGGGCTTTTTTGATACATGAGGTCGTCTGCGAACTGGGGATGTTGGAGATGGTGTAGTGGGAAGCTCTTGGTGAGTGTCCATGGGCAGGTCCTGAGGGCGAGTAACAACTGCAGGCTCCACCATGTCAGAGTCTGGGATATCTACATCTGTACCCGTCACCACCACACTTGGGTTGGTGACTTCTGCATTGGGCGTGAGGCTGTTCCTCTTAGTCTTCGACGGAGGGGATTCCGGTATGAGCTGGAAATCGAACTCGTCCGAATCGGACTCCACGTTGTACACGTTCTCCTCCTCAGTGCTGGTGACTAAGGTCAAAGTGTCTGTACGCGCACACTTGGTCCGGAGGCACAGAGCCTCGTAGTTCTTTCGCGCATTCCTGATCGCCTCGATCCACGTCTTCCCCTGTCCCGGCGTCCCGGCCTGCATCATGTACGCTGCGGTCGCCAGGTTATACTCGTTAAGATACACCAGCAGGAAACTCCCAGGATCCTTCAGTTCTTTCAACACGATACGGTCCATGATCATGGGTTGCTTGATGACCTTGAACTTCTCGCTTCCTCGTTTGATGGGTTTCGTGATGAGCAGCATGTCGGTGAAGAGGAAGCCGTACACGTCTAACTTACTGTCCTTCCCATCCTTCAGTTTCATCCCTCCCTCGTACAACAGGTACCTCTTGTCTTTCATACCAGCACCAGGCATGGGAGCAGTCAGGTCAATATGGCAGTACTGAAACAGCAGATGATTCAGTCTGTTAGCTCTGTCTATTGAAAGCACAAAGATTTTGGAGGAGGATGTATGGTATGACACTTGCAAGTATTGAGAAAAAAGGGGCTAGGAGAATAAAGCAAACTGCCTTCCAAATTCAGTTATTTGTATAATTCAAGATTGTATGTTTTCTACTCATTCAAACTTGTGAGGTTTTGAGGCACATCTTTGTTTCCTCCCCTCAAGCAGCCTACAAAATCACATCCACTTCAGGACCTTTAGCTACATTTTGTAGAACAAATACTATGGATTCATGTATGAATACATACCTGTCCCAGAAGCCTGTCCACTTCGTCACTGCCAGGCTCCACTGCATCGTAGGACTCGATCCGAGCGATGATGTTGGCAAGACGCTGCTGTTCATGTCTCTGCCGCAAGGTGGTGTTGACTTTGGTCACAAATGTTTCCACTTTGTCAATCTGTAAGAAAAGGAAGAAGAACTGATTTACCTACAAGGAATTAATTGTCTCTTATGATCTGTCCACACAAGCAATTAAAGAACAAGAGGTTCAATGAATTTTGAGTCAACGCAAGCACTGAACACTCAAACTTTTCACAAAGCTAAACAAGATTGAAGATACTGAAGAAAGAATTTCCTTACCATTCTGGCCAGACTTTCCCGCTCACTAGGCTCTTCTGTCTTCTTGAGAATGGCCTTGAGCAGCAGCGTGTACTTGGTGATTCTCTGCATCGGTTTCACCAGCAGGTCTCCAAGCTTCAGTCTCTGACACTGCTTCTGGTTCTCTCCCCACTGTAGGAAGAACACAAATTTAATTCACTGAAGAAAATATTTAACTTACAGAATAAAGACTGGAACTATTTCTGTCATGTTTAAAATTCTAATGAAATTGCAGGAAGAACACATGAAGTTCATTCACTGAAGAAAATATCTACTTTAAAGAATACAGACAAAAACTGCTTCTGCCGTTGTTTAAAATCTTGATAAAACTCAATGCAAATAGATCATGCCCAAGGCAAAGGCGTAGGGCAAACTCACCTCCACATACTGCTTGAAGAGATCGTTATCCCGAAACTTGTCCTTCATGTATGCAACACAAGCCTCCTCCTCCATACAATACTTCACATATGGCTGGAACATCTCCTCAAACTAGAAGAAAGATACAGATCATTACATCAGCTGGCATTTACTGTCATACAGGAAATGTTCAAGTTTTACAAAAACAAACTGTTGATACTGGGATTACGTGAAAGTCTCTGCAATGATACTGTCTATCTATATTTTTGCGTTACTTTTTTATTCACGGTTTTCACAGTCATCACTTCTGTGCTGCGAACGTATCATTACAGTAAAAAAAAAAAATTCGCCGACTTTCTTTTTGCTGCACCTTCCGCCACCGCTCCATGAACATGTCCATTTTTCTCAGACCACAAACTTTTGCTTCCACAAACATCAAGTGATTTTCAGTAACAAAATAAATCTAAAGTTCTATGATCGATGGCTGTATTACGGTATATTTACCTCTAGAAAGCCCTCCTCCATGTCGGAGGGTTTGAGTGGTTCCCGTCTCTGCCGTGCCTTGGTGACCACGTGACACATGTGATCCTGCCAAAACGCACTGTTGCACTGCTCCACCTCCTGGATGTTACTGAACAGCTTCTCCGTGTCAATCTGAAAACGGAAACATAAACTTAAGAAATGGTCTATATGTGGCGTGTACTGACAGAAAGTAACTCTGTAATTACTTGACATGTAATTCTAACAAAAACAAAGTTTACAACAGTTTTACTTTTTGAAACAACAGACCAGAGACATGTCTCACCTCACAAAGAAGTGCGTCATTCTGCAGGTTGATCAGGCAACACATGAACAACTGTAGAAAGGAGAAACAACACATTGTTACATTAGAATCCTGTAATTTGAATAAAGCAAATAGTATTCTGTGATGACGTAAAAACTTAACTATGAGCATGTCTTGGCCTCTTTAATCATAACAGTGTAAATCTTCTAAAAATGTAGCAAACTATTTCTAATCTAAAATATTAAAGACCAAAATAAAAAGGTGCGAGTGTAAATAACTGGACTGAGACAAGCTACAGTACTAGTACTTGAAAATTTAAGGTGCATGTAATTCAGCCAATAGAACGGGTCCTTACATCAACGACTACTCGAATGCCCTTGATGTAGGACACTTCAGTTGACACCAGTTCCCACAGGGCCTCCTGTTGTCCCATCTGTTTCTTAGTCATGGAGCTTTTGTCTTCAACAATCTCCGTCCACGAGGTTTCCTGCAGAAACAGAAACAAACAGTACTTATGAAATGTTATGCTAATGCCTTGTTTTAATCATTGCAAAGCGCAATACTGTACAAATGCTAGTTAATAGCATTATGTGCAATATTGTATGTTGTTGTAACATTTTTAATCTCCAGCTGTGAATTAAATGTAATTCAGTGGTACCCCCACTGCAATGTTCAATAAATACATCTTGAATCTTGAACAAATTTGAACAAATTGAGAGAAACATTGCTTTGTCGTTTGATATTTACTATAACAGTTAAGTTGGTTAGACCTATATTGCAGCTTGGCAGCATGGAGGTTACTAGTGACTGCAGTAAGCTTCAATTACATGACTAAAAGTCTTAAAAAACAAAATAACATATTAAGATAACTAGGAACCTATGTATAGCTACGGAATGTGTCCTCGCTAATCCTCAAATAATTAAAGTTACAGTAAATGTAGGTCTTCAAAACAACTTCTACTTTGGGACAATAGCCACCTGTTAGGTGTGTGATATTTACCAGTTCATAGATGGACTCATCCTCGTTTCTGTTGTAGAACCAAATGAGGGAGGGCAGCGTGGGCAGTCCGTACACTGCGTACATGCTTAACTTGTCTGCCAACATCTCACTCTTCTCCTAGGAAAAGAAACAGAGGTTTAGATTCAATATTGTTCCAAGGAAAAAAAGCATACAAGCAGCTATGCCTTTTGTATGAGTTTTTAACTAGATTTAGATATATATTTACAGGAATGTAGCTTAAGTTTAAGTAGTATGTTAAATATGTGGCTGATGACCTTAGTCAACAACCCTTATCTGAAAGGGTAAACACACATGATAAAATAAAACATAAAACAGCACACCAAAAAGTTTGATATAAAAAAAGAAGGGCTATGCCCAGATTTTGATAGAACTTTTGCTTACAAACACAGAATAACTTAGACTGATCTAACATGGTTCAAATGCCTACCTTATCCATAGTGAAGACTAAAAAGACACTGTTTTAAACCTTAAATGCAGTTGTAAAACTAGACTGACTAAATGGTTAAGCTAGAACTACCGGATCCAAGAGGACGTGTATCATGCCAAAGTGTAACTTGGACAAGAGTGCTCCAAACAAAGCACCTCCGCTATTGCTATTGTGCCCTATCTGTTGTGGGTCCCTGAAAGGGCCTTTTCTAGAGGGCTTGGCTAGCTACTGCCTGGCTGTTGTAACCAGGCTACAGAGTCATCTGACCCAATGTCCCCATGATCGAGCTCAGTTTGATCACTCCACCTGCCAATGTGTGCTGACCCTTTGTTAAACGCTCTCAACTTGTTGATTTTGTTTGCCCAGGCTACATTGGCACCTGCCTGCCACCGGTGCTTAACAAAAGTACATGTCAGGTATACTTGTAACAGGTGCTTTTTCTTGTTGCAGGCTCCCTTTGTTGTCCCTATTAATTACGTATTACGAAGGAAACAAATCTTTTTACAAACACTGCTTTTCCAGTGATTCTAGCATTTCAATTTGTCATGCAACTGGTGTCGTTGCTCATACAGTATTATAATACCAATCTGATTTCAGAAAAAGTTTTTGAACATCTGGAAATCAGTATTCAATTCTGAAGCCTTTGTTATGTGGAGCTACCCACTGTGAAATTTGTCATATAGAATGTTGATGGGGAAACCATTCTTTGGCATTGGTAGTTACATACTTTTAGCAGACTTTTAATTTTCTTCTTCAAAGCTTCCATGTACATATGCCTTTTCAGTCTAAGCAATGGCTTCACTGCCTACACTAAATACACTACTGGTACGCACTTTCAGAAGTCAGTACTGGGATGTGGTAAGTGGTACAAATAGTTTTGTTTTACCTAAACTGTAAACATTAACTACAGAAATAACAAGATTCATGAGGACTCAACTCAGAACATATTCTGTCGTACTCTCTTGTTTCTGACTTCCAATAACAGAAAAACAAAGTAAACAACAAACACATTTTGGGTTGGGCTTGTGATACTTCCCACATGTATAAAACACTGAAGCTGCCGAATAGTTGTTCAATACATAACTATAGAGTGCATGATAACCATGATAAACTTGACATGATGACGATAATAAACATTATTTTATTCACTTAGCCTGGCTTTCAACACTGACAAGCTGATTTGGAAGGTCAATGACTTTTCAACCGATCTTTATCAGGTACTGATTTCAGATAAACACGATTTAAACTTACGTTTGCAACCGGAGCTCCTGGGTTGAAGAGTGCACCAAACCTGCCCCCTATTCTGCTACGGTCTGATCCCTCCCTTGGACTCAGCGGCCCCACGTCTTGGGACGACCCCAGAATAGACATGATGTTCTTCCTACTTCTCTGGCTCTGTAATAACCAAAACACATACAATAAACCTTAATTATCCGACAGAAACATCCAACAGACCAACCCCAACTGTTGCCAACCTTGACAAGAGGGAGAAAATACAAACAGCAGTCAGTGGGTAAAGAACCCTAGTTATGACATACCCATAACCGAGAAAGAATGGGGACAGGTCAGTAAAGTTTAGCACTATCTTGTGTCACGAATCCTTTGTGTACTAATTAAAGCATAGTCAGTTAGACCGTTCCATTCTACAAGAAGGGGGTGTGCTGTAAAAATAATGCTGAATATCAATATTGAGAGCCTGCATTTCCTTTGTTAAATTAACCCAGCACAACAAAATGCTGATATTGCCTTCTGGGTAATTTTCTACTTGCAATGGATTTCGTTGTTTTTCAAAAATTTTGTAAAAATGTTTGCTTTTGTTTCACCTGTAAGAAAATGAGTGAACCCATTGGGTCAGCTGATGATGAGAATGTTGTCGAGCAGGTTTTTGCCGACGGGTCCTTGTCTAGAGCTACATTTATAACCATGGTTTACATGTTGTGGCTCAATTTTGTCTAGAGACCCCCAGGCCACTGACCTAAAGTGTGGACTGTACCATTTCAAGGGGTGTGGTACACTCACAGATCAGCAAGGCAAAAGAATGCAAACAAATGCACGTGATTCAGATTGGTTCAGTGCATAGGAGCAGCCATGAAAATGATGAAGAGATCAATATCCCAGCTGTTGGAAAAAACAATATCCCATAAGTACATGGGTCCAATTTAGCCACCACTTCATGAGTACAGACAGTCAGGCTCCAGGGGCTCCCTTAGGGTTTTCGGGGATATTTGAATTACAAAGGTAAACAGGAAGTAATCACCTGTTTCACTGGACAACTGAAAAAGACTCGATGATAACTCAGTGTGTATCCACGTGTAATGGGGCCTGATAACAGATTTTATAATGGTAACGAGTGGAACTGTTTCCATATCAGAAATATTTCAAATCTCTGCTAATGGTTTAGTGCTCCAACAGTTTTTTAAATTAAAGCTCTTGTATGTATGAGATGACTGACAGTAAGATTTTGGAAAAATATGGAATCCTAATTGAATGATATATAATTATTATGTTTAATATTTGACATGAAGACACCTGCTGGGAATTGGTAACTTAAATGCCAAAGTTGAAAAAAAAAATGAGTGAGTTATATCAGGTTCACTGTAAATGGATCACACATTAGTAAGTAATGTGTGAGTGAAAAATGAACCATTTAGAAGGGAAAGGGGAAGGTTAGGAGTTGTATGCTGCATGCACACGAAGTAGTCACCAGTCTGCCACCACCCTTCACCGCCATGACGTGTTGTCAGTGCTAGAGCGGTACTTGCCTTCACGAACGTCACGTTTCCTCCCTCATACAGGGGGAAAACGCCACTGACAGTACCGTTTTCGGGGGTCTGGCGGGCATTGAACGCCTCTGAGGGCTTGTTGTTTTGGTTCATTTGGTGGCGTGCCCAGGTCTCGGCCTGACGGTCGCTGTAGAACATGGAGCTGGTGGAAATGGTACGCCGGCGAGGGATGGCCTTGGGGAAAGCCCGTCGGTATGCCTGAGTGAAGGTGTGGGTGCAGCAGGCAGTTCAAATCATTGTGTAGGTCAGGATCAGACATAAAACAAGGGAAGGGGTAGTGTTTGTACAAGACCTTTGTTCTGGTAGGTGTGTAGTAAAAAAAATTGAGGTATGGCTCACAGTAACTGTGTAGAAAATGACCTTACAAGAGGTACACCTTCATCAAAAAATTTCCACCCTATCACCCTGCACCTGACATGTTGTGACCACAGATTTGTTTTCTATTGTTTTTTCAGAACACTTACCCCAGATGATCTTCTACTGCCCGTTGGGTCTTCCTTTGATTGGCTGAGGGTCTTGAGTTTTGCCGTCATGACGTTGCCCTTGGCAGTGTGAAGCCCAGTCTTCGTTAGGACTGTGTCTGAATCCTTCAAAGGCTCTTTTCCTACAGTTAGATAAATGAAACCAAATTTAGTTTTTCTTCCTTAACAAAGATATGTCTCACAAGTTATCAGCAGTTATCTGACTAATAAATAATATTACATTTACAAAAACCCATGTAGATGATATCATTGCCATAAAGCTTTTTTCTCTCATCAAACACATGAATTAGATTATACACCCATGAAATATTTGTGGCTCATGTGGACACTACTAACCTTTAACATGAAGGCTGTGTCCCCCTAGCGGATATGTCTCGAAGTGCAGGGGGAGGGGGGTGCTGGACTGGTCCAGGTAGATGTTGACATGATCAATGGTGAGGCCTCGTCTGTCCATCATACCTGCAAGCGCATCCCTGTAAAAACATGCCAAGTCATGTCATAAGCCAGGAAGTATAAAGCAGCAAAATAGGATCTTCGCCTGAATGAAGTGGAATCTTTGACTCTATTTTCACACTTAGACACTTTTTAGTGATTACATAGCAATTAGATGCTGTAAAATTGCTGAGCATTAGCAAGGTATTCATGTGACACCACAAGACACTCATGTATTTATTACAATATAGAAGAAGCAAAAATGTTTCTTACCTTAGGGTTTTCCCTTTCACTGCTGGAACAATTTCTGTTTCGTAGTCTGCGATGTCGAATTTCACAGTGAAGAATTCTCGGCTAGGATCCTGCAAAAGTAACATTTAGATGAAGCGGTGCTATGCTATCTTGTTTACAGTACATCAAAGAACCCAGAATGATAGTAAGATGTCCTGTGCCCTCTATTCCTTGTGTTATTGAGTTGCTACGGAGGAAGCAACATGACGTAAAATGTCATGTTGTGTTGTCGTCATCATAGCCTAAAAGGTAATTTGTGTATCTGTCGGCCCTGATCAGAGTGAAGCCATCAGATGTTGTTTGCTAGCCTAGTAGGCATGTCTGTTTTCTTTGAAATGTAAAGGATTGGTCTATAAGGGTGATTCCCTGTTTCCTAACTCTGTAACCGATTGAGAATTGGTGCACAAATGGCTATTTGAATGTGCTAAAGGTAAAACAATGCATGTGTTAACTAAAATAAGTAAAAATGCTTCCCATCTTCAACATAAGATGACCAGCATTATCATAAAGGCTATTCCTGACGTCAAAACAAGTGACCTAAAAATGACGCACTACTTTGGATCTGCACCAAAGATCAAAGGTCCTGCGTTGTCCAAAGGAATCAAAATCATCAGAACTTACACATGATGCAGGAAGATGAAAATATAGGAAAATAATTTTATTTCTGACAGAACAAATAAAAGCACACTATTTAGCAATATTTAGCAATGCAATCCAGATAAACATGTAATACACTACAAAACAAACATATAGTATCTACCTTAAGTTAGGGGATATCAAAGACTACGCTAGTATGGACAGTTGACACACCATAATGTTTACATCAGATACTTACATCAGTGTGGTGTCTTCTGGCTGTCTTCTTTTTACTGAGCTTGAAGTCTTTCTGTGGTCCATATGACGAGGTTGTTCTGTCAAAACACAAAAGTGTCAGTTCAGAAACCACACCTAGTACCTGTACATAAGGCATTCTACATTTGTACACAGAACCACAAAACATACATCAAAATCCACTGAGTGTTGGAAAACAGCTGACTTAGAGAAAAAAAATCTGAAAGTAAGCAAGGCCCGAGGATGCAACCAAAATATGGAACAATGGATACTATCAGAGCAACCACAGTCATTAGTGGTTTGTTGTGGATAGCCACAGGACATGTTCTCCCCACCTGTTCTCCTTACAGCTGGGAAAAATAAGTTTGTCTGAAATTAAGGCTGAGCCTTTGTACAATTTTGCTAACGAGAACCTTCAGACAAATCATTTTCGGTAGTTTGAGAAATGTTTTGGGTTCTAAACATCAAGACCCTTTGTCTTGCTAAGGAAATAATTATAGGAATAAGCACAGTCTTATTCTGTCTTATATAACATGGCAACCAGACTTTCCACTATCCTGTTTTTTTTTTGTAAACAGCCACAGCCAACACATCTTTACACAATTGCAAGTTCTTGCCACATTTCTGAAAGACTAAAATGATATACAGAAACAACAGTAGAATCTCACCCCGATGTCCAGAGCCAGATTGAAACATCTTGTGTGCTTTGGGTGGCATTAGTACGTATTCTAATTGCCCAGTTGCTCAGCATGTAATTATGCAAATCTAGATATATTGATGGGAGGGGCAAGCGTTTTTGGCAACCCCTCGCTTACTACAATCTTCAGCACCCAAGAAAAACTGAGCTATTTAGTCATGTGTACTGAATCAGATTTTATGTTATGTTTGAAACTGTGACTGCTAGAAGCAACTGTTTTCACAATACAACATGCAATTCACTAGCTGTGCAGCAGTAAACGTTCTGCTTACAATGCAACTTTCTGATAAACGGGCTACTGTTTGTTGTAACAATGTCTTCAGGCGAGACTTTGGTGGGCCCAAAAGTGGGATAATTGCAGTAAATCACACTGTACATAAACCAGTCTGGAGTGTGGAGGGAGATCGAATGATAGAGAGCCAGTCTTGTGGTGCACCTTGGTTAGCCTCATAAGACACACTATGTGAAGTATGCAAGGTATGTCACCAAATGTGCCGACAGCAAGACACTTAACGTTGTTCCTCTTTGTCCAACAATTAGAGCTTTGTGAACAACCACTGTGCATGGGTGACCACAGATCATTAATGAGACTATTTCCTGAGGGGGATAGATTTCCTACACAAAAATATACCTCAAGTATAGAAAAATCAACTTCTATATACTCTACCGGAAATGTATCAAGAGGAAAAGTACTAGTAAGCAGCTCACTCTTCAATTTGTAGCTTACACTTTACGAGCTGTGGCCACACCTACACCGCACCTACTCCTGTATATCAAGTTTAGACATGTCTAGCACTATGTACTAGAAGCCTATCATTATGAACACTTCAAATCCTAACAATTAACTCTTTTGTGTACAATTCTTGGGCAATATGCAACGACTTCCTTCTATCATTAAAGATCATGAACTTCAAGGATTCATTCGAACTGATTATATTTTGATTTAAGTACAGTACATGACACATTGACAGGTGTGACTTCATCCTCGTAATGATTGGACAATTATGGTAGACAAAGGCTTTGTGGTTTTGACAGGTGGTCTCAGAACACGTCCACCAGCGGAAGTCACTTCCTCCGCTGCTTTTATGTACCGTGACCCCTGTTGTGACCTTCCTTGGGCTGGTAACGACGCTGTTGTTTTCCGATTAGCTCTTGAGTGACAATTATGCATGCATGAACCTCCTTGGTATGACAGATTATTTGACAAGGGGAGAGGGAAGTCTAAGGATTAAGACATAAAAGAATGAAGTTCTTAGATTTTGTTCTTGTTAAAGGAGCTTCTGAAAATGTAACCAGTCAGTCCCTGCAATGGTTTGTTTTATTACGGAGCAATAAATTTTACCAACTAAACTGGAATGTGAAAAGAGCATTGAAGGTCATGATGGCTGATGGATGAGATAATTGTTCTTCAGTCCCAGTAATAGGGACATAATATTTAATCCTGCAATTAATGTAACTTTTGATGACAAATTAAAGGCTTCACCTTCATACACAAGCCCAGGTTTAAATCTTTAGTAGAGATTACTACATTTAAGTGTTTAGAGATGATTGCATAAGAGAAATAAAGCTTTGCCTACATTCACTGCCATGCAATGTGAATAAAATTTAGTTGCTCATAGCGCCATTTTAAATCGGTTCTATACATCATTGAGGTCAAAACTCGAGGACAAATACGGATGAAGTTGCGTGAAAATCAATTATGTCAATTTGTTTGGACCAAGGGCACGAAAGAAATCATTTTCCGTGCTGACATCCTATTGACTCCTTAGTTCATGGCCATCAATTTGCTGTTCCCGAACGCTTTTAACGTAATGACTTGAGTTATGCCGCAATTATCCGTGCAACCTAACGTAAAATCCTCGGCATCTGCGGTATGCAGTTTGACTACCGAATATTGTTGCCATGGCGACCAACAGGTGTCACTTTCACGGTTGACTGGAGATACTGAATAAGGCGACGTTACAGAGCAGTAGCACATATCAACACATTCCATAAAGTTACAGCCATTATAAACTCATATAAAGATTTGTTTGGAAGTTTTCTCTTATATGACATGATTTAGCTTCACATACCTGAAGTTAAAAAAACAAACACTGATTTTCACAGAAGTTACAATAGAACAATGGTGCATGACACCGTGTGCAAATATAGTGAAGAAAAATTGGAGAGAATTCAGCTAATTTTCGTCACAAATCTAGCAAACAAAAGATACAGAACAAGACCTGTATTTAGGTAATCTAGCCATGCTGCGTTTTGTTTGCCAGAAAAGCCTCAAAAGAACTGACGACTTAACGAAAACAAAAACCGTGTAAAACATGGCTGAACAATTTTAAAGATAATACTTAGGCCACACCAATTTAATTTGTTGGTTCTCGGATTTTTTTAGAAAAAATATGAAGCGACCGGGCGAAGAAAAAATAAAAATAAAAACAGGCCTATGCATCCTCTGATAGCCCCAAAAGCTACGATAGCAGCCTTGACGTCCCCATTCCAAGCTGGTTTATAATTCAAACAATGAATTCTGAATTTTTGATCAAACCAGAGCATTGATACATGAAAAAACTATAAAACAAGGCAGACGAGGAGCTTTCTTCAACTGTTTTGGGCAAAATCGGAGCATTTTGCAGTTGATTCAAAGCCTGAATCCAATTTTATTTTTATTTGCAAATCGGAAAAAAATGAAGCGGCGAATCCGAGAACCAACAAATTAAATTGGTGTGGCCTTAGGTAGGCTTATGCAACTGCCTTTCCTTTCTCTTTCTACTGTATCCTTCATGTCATAATCCGTAGATAGGTGTGTCCATTGTGTGAGAGGGTGGGCTGAATACTTACCTAGGAATCCCCTCCATTGTGGCACACTCCTTTGTCATACCACAACTAACAGGTAATCTGTATAAGCACTGGATTACAAGGAAGGGCTGAGATGTCTAGAATTGAAGGTCCTCTTTTCCTTGTTGCTTGTGTTTAGGTTAATGACACTAGGCTGGATCAATTTCAAACTGTCCTCACCTTTCAGCTTCGTTGTCTTGTTCCTCTTCTTCTTGATCAGACCCCACCCCGCCTGGCGGACAGGACCGTGTGGACACATTTCTGGCCAATCCCGTACCTGCAAGCAAATAATACAACCGTCAGAATCACTGTCTACCTTCTCAACAACAGATAAACGTGAAATTATGCACATATTCTTGTTGTGAAGGGCTTTGTGCAGTACCTTTCGTTGATATTATCACATCTACACTGTGAACCTAAGAATAACTGCACCTCAAGATTGGTGCCCTCAGCTGAATCAGCATGCTAAATGTTAATACATTTGTATTAATCTTAAGTATTAGGCTTTATTCTCTGTATATTAATCTGCAATCTTCATACTGTATTGACTGTCTGAAAAATAAAGAAATTTACTGCAAAGCATATTATTTTCAGAGGTTTTCCATGAACTGGGAGACAAAATGATCATGTCAAACAAACAGGGCATTGCAATTACTCTAACATATAATATTTATTTACATAGAAATTTTGCTACTGTACCATAATAAACAGCAATTACACCTTGCAACAATTACAGAGGACTTGCATATAAATGTATTATGTATCTGACTCTTGTATGAACCCTCTAACAATGTTTATGTCCCACTCTCTCCCACATATAGCCCATATATATGCAGAATGTATCATGCTCTGTGAATCACATCTGGTGGCACCATTTATAAAAGGTCATAACATTGAAAAATAGCCACTGTCATAGCCACTCTCTTTTTCCTGCCGGTACAACTATGCAACCAATTTTGTACTGTTTAGAGCACAACTCAGTGGGAAGAGGGGTAAAACTAAAGAGATAATACTACCGTTTCATCCATGGCACGATACATGTATAAGTGACAACCCATGTTGCCCTCCCCCATAACTATCAAGCATGGATACTACCGGTTTATCTTTTGGCTATAATGTGATCTACCAAATAAATGATAAAAATCTCTGTTAAAAATACCAGTTAAAGTGCTTACCTTCTCTTTCCTGAGGAGCCATGTACATATTTTTCCCTACTAAATTCTGTGTGAGGGTGTGAATTCTTCCCGGGCCATTGAAACCTACCGTACACAGCCTATACGGTGCCAAATACTAAGTAATCAATACCGTAACTGCTTTTCTGGTGGGAGTGTGCTCACAAAATTGAATTAAACTGAAGACCTTAAAACCTATAAGGGACTTGTTTTCACCCAAATCGTGCAATATCTACGCCAAACCACTTACACTCCCGGCACATGATGTCCTCATTGTATAAATTATGGATGAATTTTTCCCTATTCATAGCTTATTAAAATTTCAGGTTAGCTATTACAGTGGGTATTTTATTATCTTTTTATTGCATGCGTTTGCTGTAACGCTGACTAAGGAACTAGACTACACTGTATATCAACTACGTACATATTTCACTCCAAGTTTAAAGCACTAGTAATACTTCATTTTGAATTCTCAAAAAAAATTCTTCTCTGTAGTATCTAACAGGACTAGCACTACATGGCAATGAATTCTACTAGTAAATAAGTCTACATTGTCAGTTTTATTTTCGGAGGCTTCATTGGCAAAGCACACATGCAAACATGCGCGATAAAAAAATAAATAACTGTTATGTGAAGCCCTACAATGATCACTATCTTCTACTTCTATACAGTGTTGTTTTTTTATTCCACAGCCTTGTCATAAAAACAATGACAAAGCCGACAATAACAGGGTCAAACCAGACTCCCAGGTGTGCCGCATAGAACCATGACCTTTACCTCCTTGGGTGATGGAACATGAATCATGTCTGGGCAGGCAACAATGACTTATACATGTATAAGGGCCTTATATGTAGGGCCATAACAATTCAATTATTAGTTCTCAAAAATAAAGAATTGTTTGGGTGTTAGAGTACCTGCTAGAAAGGGTGGAAAAGACAGGAGAGTTTGACAGATTGTGATTACAATTGAAGCTATTGCTAAGTAGATTTTGCCAAGTAATAATGTAGACAACTTACAAAAGAATTTTATACATCAAACTAGAAATAACTTTGAATTAATGACTGAATTACCAAGGTTCACCATGGTCAAAGCAATCGGTGGAATTTGCTGTCAGATGCTGAGTCAGAGACATATCAATCTGGTAATCAGCTACAACTTGCTTGAAAAACATGACTTTAATTTCTCAGAACTAGACATCAAACTTAAACCGAGTAAGGCCCCAGTCGCTACCGGCGGTGCATTCAAAACACGTCTTTCTGAGAAGAAGACAAGAAGAAATTACCCTTTGCACTTATTTTAGGTGGGTCCTTCCCGCAGGGGGATCCGGCCCGTTTCTGTCTCCGTTGATGCCCTTTACGTCCTATCTTTCTACATTAATAACCCGGGGAACAATAGAGCCGTTCAATGTGTTTATGCATGCTGAAGAAACGGGGTAATTTCTGATTGCCCTTGTCTCTATTCACAACCAGTAGAAAAACATGTTGGAGTGTTATTGGAGGTCAGACTGTCTGCTAGACTACTAAAAAGTCACATTATGGCTGAAAAATGTATTAAGAAATAATACTATTATACAGAAAACGCAAAACCATAATTATCCTAGTACCCTTTGACATATCTGTGATTGAGAGCTCACTTTACTCCAGGAAGAAAAAAGCATTTGTATTGAATTGTATAGAAGCTAATGGAGCATCCATGTATCCATATTTCTTTTAGGATATTGCTTTTAGTTTGTTGATTTTGCATAAAACACCCTCCCTTGGGCCCCTAAAAACTACTCACAAGACTTATAGTAGTAAGACATTTCCCACGATTCCCAGGTTACAGGTTAAGTGTTAGACCTGAATTCATGGTCGTTTCATGTCTCTTTCAATACATGAATCACTCATAAGCAAAGTCTGAAACCTTTTTTTTCTTCTAAAAATGTATTCATAAAGCCATCCTTTGATTCCTTTGTAGAAGTAGGTCACAGATAAACTTTAACTGTGAAAGAAGACTAGCCGTCTCCTCTCCAGCAAAGCTCCCATGCATATTTCTTCATTAATAGATTATCATGTTTGTTTTTCTTGCCACTGTTGTCAGCTTTGTTTGTGAGAAGAGGGAGCATTGCCTGGCATGTCAAAAGATGCTTTCTTTGTAGTCAATAGGTCAGTGGGTGTACAGTAGGTGTAACTGTATACAGTTGAAAAACATGTAAACATACCATCTTTGTCAACTATTTCTTCCTCATCCTTAACATTACACTTCTGAAAGCTCCCAAACTTTTCCTATAACCTTAACTGAACCTAACACGCTTGGAAAAGAAAAATCCATCGAGATCATGGGTTTGTGCATGTCTTTGCCATCATTGCATATATTAAATCTAACAGGTTACCTAGTAACATAGATAGCTCTAGCCGCAGCTGCATACCACAACAATGCATGACTCTTCAGCCAGAAACTTCGAATTTCTTTTTCTCTATGACATTAGAAAATGTAAAAAGGGTATGGACACATCAAGTCTTTCTGCAGGTGTTTTTGAAACGCATTTTTAGCCTTTAAGTGTCCGTAGGTCATGCGGGATTTACATACAATCCGGACACGTGCAAGTATCCATGACAGAACGGCAGCATCTAAAGACAGGGCATTGTTATGGTGTTGGCTACGGAAGATCCTTTTCTTTTCTTACTTTTTGATGGGAGAACAAAAATGCACCTGTGCAGCAATAGTAAGAACAACACCTTTTGAAATGTGCTATAACAACATGGGGGCATAAGACATACCTTGCACACAAAGGCTTTCAAATAGTGAGCCGCAACTATACTGATAACATCAGAGGACACCTCCCTCGTCATATGTCATATCACGGGCAGTAACAGGTGGAAAATATCCATATTTTCTGGGTCTTCAACTTTCTATTTATGTTGAAAAGTGTTGAAAACTTTTGAAAAGTAGATACAAAGGCTGGCACATTTTTGTGTACATATCTAAACAAATACTGGATAAACGTCACACTGTACACTACAGAAATGCAGAGAAAAGTTGTCTGAAAAGGGGGCGAGTTACGTATCACCTAAAGGAACACTTAATGAAATAGAGGGGTTGAAACCTTTGTTACTTGATAATTGTACACTCTGACTAAGTAAGTATCACGCCAACAAACAAAGAAGATAACCCAGGGACCAGACGTGACTAACAAAGCATGTGTCACCCAGCGTGGGAAAATATTCCACACATTTTGATGTGAACATAAACACGGACCGAGCGTCCTACTTACATCTGCTCCGTACCCGACAGATTTTGGACTGACAGGCCTCGCACCACTCCGTGTCGATCTGGGACGTCAGGTGCATGGCGGACGGATTAAACGCGCCGGCGATAATAAAGTGTTCTCAGCTGGCGCGCCCCACCTAGTATGACGTCTGGCCGCACATTGCGAAACACCCTCTCGACCACAGCGCCAGATTTGGCCTGTTTCTAAATGTCACAAGACGGAAACCTGTCTAACAGGTTGCCCACCTGAGGGCCTCACCGGTGTTATCTTCAGACACAATGCCTTATATGGCAGCCTACTCCACATATGGACAGACATACCATATATGGAGGGGACAGAGACTGAGAGTACAATCAGGATGTCTCCAGGGATATCACATTTCAATCACACAACACAAAGAAAAGTTTCAATATTTGCATATACTTGGCCTTAAGTAACAATGTTTTAACCCAATAAAACTACCAGTACCTTCTTAGAAACTAGCGCAAACCAGACAGTACTGGTTACTCAGTAGTTAGATCCTATCTCAATCCTTCTTGGAATATCAGTTGGAATGATAGTTATCGAAGTTGGCACAATTTCATCATTTGATATTATACTATCTAAGGGCTAAGGTTATGTAAAGGTTTAAAAAGAAATGTCTTAAAGGTCACATATGATTTATACTCCTTTCACATGTACAACATAAAAATAGAACGATTGCAGTACATGCCTGCAACAAAGAACACTGTTGTTTTGAAAACCTGTAAAATGACCATATTTCATAGCATATGCTCCAATTAGGGACATTTATCATAGCAAATATTCAGATGGAAGAGGTCACAGAGGGGTCAACACAACCCATTTTCTGAGCAATTACCATCACTTGCGTGCACTGACAACTTTCCATTAAATGCGAAACTGAACTTTGATACACATCCACTTGATGACATTTTCCTGAGCGCTTCTCCACTGAAAGTGAACTCACTTTTGTTATGATCTATTGTTGTCATCTGGGACCCACACGACGCAAGAGCCTAATGCAGAAGGGCTCCACGGCTGATCCCACCCTAATCCAGCAGCACTTTACAGACCTTCCTCATCCCTTCAACTGCACACCTTTAGACTAAAAGCTCTGACTTTTACTTAACCAGGCTATTCCAGTTGTCAGGAGTTAAGTACAGCAATTGATCTTCCAGACAAAAAAAAAAGGGTCATTCTGTAAAATATCACCGACTGATTGTTTGTTATCAATGTAGAAACTAGTACAGATGCACCTGTGTACATTTGTGTCCTGCCTATCTAAATTGCGTACCTGCACTTTATGTACTTTATAAGATTCATGTATTAAGTTCTCTTACTAGTATTTAGAACCAGAAATGAAACATTTAAAGGTTGTGTTCTAATGAGACAAAAAAAACTTACCTCAGTTTTAACACAGTCAATTGTTGCTCACTACAGACACAAATAAACATTATCCAACAATTTCACAGGGACACACGTCGGGTAGTGGAACTAGAAATGGACTGACGAATGCGCAGGCAACAAGCTGTAGGTGGGTGAAATGGTCTCCTATCTAGTGATTCAAAGTCACGACTAAGTCACACCTCTGATTCTATTGGCATGAGTTGCAGCCACCCAGGTTAAGGATATGTATGTGGGCGGTAAGAGCCAGGTACTACCCACTCCCAAATGGACCACAAAACTCAAACACTGGTGTCAAATGTTTCACCTGAAGCTCCTGCAGGAAACCAACCTGTCGGTTGAGTTCTCCCACGCAGAGGACACCTGGACACACCTGTTTACACAGGGAACTCCCATGGAGAATCATTATCACTACAGGTGGGTAATTCCTTTTATAGACATGTAGGTGCTCAGCAACAAAGATCTCATGTTAAAATGCTGTGATTGTGATTCACTTGGCAACTGAAAGGTGATTCCAAGGAGGTCCCTTTTCTAACCTCCTTGGTTATTCAAAAAGGAAAATTCTTAGGAAGTTTTGTAACTAAAGAAACATCCTTTCTTTCTCACATCTGACACAAATAAACAGTACAGTCCTTAAACCATGGGTTGCTTACCTTGTGGTGGGAGGTCGAATCTGAGGTGCCCGTCGAAGTGCTGTCCGGAGTGTAGCCCGTTGTCGCACTGGTCACACAGGTTCAGTGGGTGCTTGTTGTTCTTCTCTTTGCACTCTGCATGGTGGCAAACCTGGATAGAAACAACAAGGAAGACAAATACTCAATGATTGCCATGACATAAGAGTGCATACACAAAGACACATCATACATGAAAGATTTCTTCCTTGACAGTACATCTCTTTATACTTACCTTTTGAATCAAAGATTCCATGGCAGACATTTCTCTGCTCTTACAGACAACCTTTGCAAGGCACCTTCTTTGGGGACCAAACCCAAATTTCCAGTTTTATATACCCTTATATAATATGTGCACACCATATGATGTTCAGTGATGAGAGAAAGAACTTGAATGTTCGTGATTTGTATATGACATCACGTGATAAAGCAGCAAGTTATATAACATACTTCTTATGACCCCTACACTATAATGTAACATGTGGGTCAAAGTTACTATAAGCTATTTCTATTCTCTTGCTGTCAAAGTCGTTTACTCTCATAAGTTAACCAAAGGTGTTCCTAACTCTTTCTTGTCTTCACTCCAAAGCATGCCAGTAGCTGCTGTGTGCTTCCAACAAAGCCCTGACGCAGCACAGAAACCTTTTGTATTTCAACATGTGCATATTTGGGAGAGTATGCGCAGGAGAGATTATTGGATCAAGAACTTCCTACCCATCTTGTTGTCAACTTGGCACCTCTAATTCCCTAAACACTCAAGGGTTTCCGTGGGAACCCCAAACAACCGCTCTACTAAACCAGGAAGTGAAGCGGTGGCTGGCATTTAACACCCAACATGGAACAACACACATCATAACACGGAATCTCTTACAGATGTGTTGTATCTAGTAACTATGGGAATCTCAAACATAACTGAATGTAAAGGTTCTGTCAGATATTACAGATACTCAAGAGCTAAGAGTAGAAGCATGTACAGTGAAATCAGTACTTATCGGTGACCTTGAAAATACTACGATGGAAGAGAATTCACAACAACCTCAAGAAAACAGAAGAGAGTCATGAACAGCTGAAGGTCAAAAAATACATGCATGTTTCGGCAAAACTTTCCCATTTTTACTTGGGTCAAATACTTCACATAAATTGAACGGCCAATTTTCCACATCTACAGATGTTGGTTATGCATAGCAGCCATGGAATTCTGAAAATTGATGTTCTAGCAGAAGTGGTCCCATTAATGAGGCAAATCTGGCATATTTATTTGGAGAGACAAATTGAATTCTGCATCACCTCAGTAATTTCCTGGCAGGTAATGCATCAGACTATTCAATATCAGCACTTAACATTCCTTCTTCCCAACATAACACGCTTGGTTACTGGACTGGGACCTTTGTGTATCGTAGGAATGTTGTTTAAGACTTTTCAGATTGGGCTGTATTCCTTAGTGTGGGCAGAATGCCCAAATTGCAGGCTAAACCCTGTACTTGTCAACTATAGAATCGGGAGCAAATTCACTGATTTTACATAGTGTAGACCTGCAATTTTTATGATAACTGCTAGGTGTCTCTTCTATCTATGTTGGCAATGGCTAGGCTGCACCTGTCTTTTTACAGCATATCCAATACAACTTGAATTTAGGCACATATACTTCAAGAAACAAAATGGACCATATACAAATCTACCCTTCTGACATGTGCCAGGAATGCTATGCCTTCTAATTGGGGAGGTTTTCCAGGCGGGGGAAGTTTCCTGAAAACCAGGTCATTACAGTCGGAATTCCAGGAAGTTGAACCAACTAACCAAAACCGCCAGGCCAGACCAGGCTGGTTAGATCAACAGCAATAGGAATGTCACAACAACCGACAGATGGGACTCCTGGAATTCTCCCTGTCTCAGGAGACATAGGCCTGAATTAAGGCTGAGAAATAAAGATCTTTTCAAATTGATATGATGCCAAGAGATGGAGAAGTCAATGTGATCTAGTTATTTTCCTTTATGGCAAAGAATTACTGGGTAGAATGGTAAATCCTATTCGTGTATTGATGGAAAGGGAAAGTGATAATTCCTGAAAGCTCCATGCAGGTTTGAATAACAAAAACAAGTAGAAAATCAAATGGATTAGGGAGAGGATACATATTTTCTTAGGCTACTTGAACTGCCCTTCACACTTCAAACGGAATGGCCCCTACCTTCAGACGGTCTCAAAAACCTTCAACACTCCAAAATCGATCCACCAGCACTCATACATGCAAAATTGCAGTTTAACACAGGGCTGCCTAGGAACGGTATATATACGGCAAAGCGATGAGACTCTTTATCATGGGCTAGTAGTAGGTGGTAGGACTGAAAAATCAATTCTGATCAGGTGTGTGCACGGAGCGAACAGCCTCCACATCTTTTTCAATGTCCTCCCATTACGTACATTCCGGAATATCGGAAAATGTGTTCTTCCAATGGAAAAGTACTGATGGTGAAGACATAGTACATGACAATGTATTTCATACCGGTGAATACAGTAGTGTCTATGTTTGTCTGCAAGCCACACAAATAACATGGGATATAGCAAAGGGTCGTTTCATTATTTCCCTATCATCATTCAATGTTAGGACACATTGCCTGACATAACATACTGTATTTCCAATGTGATGAGGTACCATAGGCACATAAGAGTCTTCAGACAGAGATATAAAAAATACATTTTTAAAACATGAATTTGTCAAAAGTGAAGGCTGGACACTGGCTTCAGAATCCTATGCATACAGAACGAAAATTTCTTGTTGATCGATATCAATCCCATTTCCGGCACACCATAGTCATTTCATAACACAGGAACAATGAAACAAAAACAGTGGCTATGCACACACTGACACAGCAAACACAATGTATTCTTCACCATTGTCATAGGCAAAAATTGATGTAGAAAATATACTGTACCCTTGGCAGTGCAGGGCTTCTCATGATTGCAACAGCACCTGAGCATGTAGATTCTACAGAGGAAATTTTTCCTGTGACATATTGTATTCTACTGGCTATCCTGTACCAAAAGATGTACCTGGACACAAAATCATCCCCTGGGCATTAACCATGGCTACCTGAATAAGGGGATATTACACGATAACAAATAAGGAGGAACACTGGGTATTTTCTGCTAGAAAATATACTGTTAGCCTCAGCTCAATGTATTTTTGTGGGTATGAAAACAATTTGCATTGTTGTAAGTAAATCCTTTTGTTATCACCAGCAAACTTTGCTACATTTCTTGCCTCCATTCAGTATGGACAATGGATCATCCCCCACACCTGTGCTGGGAATTGTCCTTGAAGGGCACAAAGCTGTCATTATAAAACTTATCATAACAATAGACGGCAACAACAGACGGCTTGAATATTCAACGTCAATTCTATGGGTACATGTACAGCTCCAGGCCATTTCCAGGTGATTCTAATTCTATGGGCACACCTCCATGTCATTTCCATTATGTTTTCCCTTTATCTGGCCAGTGTTACATTGCTACACTCACTGTCACGAACAATTCCAATTACGTGGTTGGTCTCTGGATAAAATAATTCAAGCTGAGCTTCATGACTTTTCTTTCCTGAAAGGGTAGCAAAGTCTTGGACCCTTTCCTCTTGTATACATTTGGGGGAATGTTGACAAGAGCTTGTGAAAAGCCACTAATTACTCAAAGCTCTAAAAACAATGCACAGTGGGGATGAAATGACACAGTCCTCAATCCAGGGACATGCAGTCACACCGCAGGTAGTAATGGATGATTGTGAATTGCCTAGTGTTTTTTCCTCTCTTCAAAAGGTGTGAAAGTAAACAGGGAAGTAAAAAAAAATTCTCCAATACACAGCCTTTATCTTTATGACCCTGCCATTGTTAGTAAATCATGTGATTGTTACAACTTGCTGTACTTTCGTAACTAATTCCTGTTTTAATATTGTTTTTGGTTCTTTATTATTCTGTTCCACATAGAATGGCTGCTGGACTGATGAGTGAACCGCACAATGGAAAAAACACACATTTTTTTCCGATGCAAACGGCCCAAAAGTGCTGTGATGTGTTTATCCTTGGAGAAAAGAAAGAACTGAGATGCGTAACATAGTCATGACTTGCTTAAATTTCCATCACTGTCCTCAGAACATGTGTACTTTGTGGGCAAGATACAATTCATTCTCTCCATTCCTTTCATATAAACAGAACTTATACTTGAAAATGAAAAAGTAATGTCACAGAAGACAGCCTAGAAGCTTCTCAAATTTGCTATCGATACCCAGACACCAAAGAAAATTAATCTAACTCCACTCTGCTTTAGGAAGCACCTGTGTTTGACTAATACACCGACTTTATCTCCCTTCAAACACCACGTAATATCTCCTTTGATCTTTTCTGCTTATCACAAACATTGGAAGTAATGACATGATCTGATAGTTATGAAGGAAACACCTGTCCCTACTCCTGACAAGTGGCTTTCCTCCTCAAGGAAGTTATCGCTAAATCTGATCTCAGAAGTCAAACTGAGCATGTCTATGATTTTCTCTTCCTTGTTACATGTATGTATTGGTATTGCATCAGTGTAGTGCAAGCATACAATGACACCTATTCTTCATTTTGTAAATGGAGAAAACAAAAAGGAGCAAAAACAGAATAAACCAAAATGGGTAAGACTGTCAATTTCCACTTCACTGTAATTTGACATCTCCTTGTTTGCGGTTTATGATTATCCCATGAGTTGTAACACTTTTGCAAGTCTTTTGGGGCTCCTGAAAATTGGACAGGAAGTATAACAGTGCCTGCTTCCCCCAGATAAACCATCTTTGTTGGCTCTGGCATCATCCACAGAGCTACTACATCACACTATAGACCTTCTGTTCACCACTGATATTGTCTCTGGGTCTATTTTTGGACACAAAAGGCCTGGTGTGTTGAATGGGAGGTCACGAACATGGGGCTAATTTTAGCATCCCTTTTGTAGTGTCGCTTCAAAATAGTTCTCTAATGTATGGCTATACAGAAGGTACGTATCATTTTCTGTCGAGTTGATCAATTGGAGTTGAATTATGTTAAGAAGCTATGAACTTTTGACTACAATAGGCAAAACTGTTTACAGAGCACATCAGTCCCAAACTTCTATCTTTGGGACAACAGAAGTCTTTGTCACAGCTGAGAGTCCATCCTACTTCAAGGATAACATTAATTTTGTTGCATGATAAATATGGTGTTGGTTTTACAGCGAGATTGAAATGGATGCTTCGCCTCCCTTGAAACCTCACAATCAGCAGGAGACTTACTGATTTATTACACCCAGCTAACCAACTCCCTGTCTGGGTGTAATATGTTCCTGGGGGCCACACTCATCATACTTTTTGGGGAAACTTTAAGTTTTCAAGCCAACCCTCAGAGGAAGCATCTTTCTGCTTTCTTTGGAAGTTCGAGCATTAACTGGAATATGATATGTCTTTCAAGGTGATGACAGTTACAAATTATGTCGAGCACACTGTCAGATAGATACCACAGTTGATATTTCAAACCAAGATTGAATATGAAAACTAACAACTTTCCTACTCAAATGCATAGTGATACTTGAAAGATATTTGATAAACTGGAAGTATGTTACATTTTAATAAGAATGAAACCAGAGTAATTTCTGAAATGAGACAATCAACATTTGTGCACACGCTTTTATTATACCTGCTGGCAGTATGTAGTGACACAACTCTTAATTTCCATGCAAATTTTGTCGAAATTGACAAGGGATTTTCATAATTAATTGAGAAAACGGGAAAAATCGACAGTTTTACGGGGTCAAGCCCAGAGAGCATCGGAGTATCTAACACAGGGTCAGAGCTGCTGGCAGGATCAATTCAGAAAATCGTTACTCTGTCTGGAACAGTTACGGCTGAGCTGTTAAATAAAACACTATGATGATTATTATTTCTATACCAATGACAGGAAGCTTTGTCTTAATCAATATACAATGAAGATACGTTTCTGCAGAATACCTGACATGAACCTTGCCTAGAATTGAAATAACACCACGATTCTCACTTTTGTTCCATTAGAATAGAAGGAGTTTATCAATTTTTCACAATCAATGATAGACTTCATTTAACATTTGGCTCCCACACCCACAGACTTGAGGAGAAAAAAGTCCATGATACATGCAAATTTGGATTTCTTGGAATCAAACTCCTGCTTTCTTAGAAGAGATGTGATAGAAACAGTAACTAGTATTGTCAGGTTCCAAAATAACCCCCATCATTGAGAGGTGAGCTAGGAGGCTACCTGGTCAATACACATTAGAATCAAAAGTCTACTGTTCTAAACACTGTTCAGATTAGCTTTGTGGCAGAATGGACCCTAAAATGTTATTCAAATCACCTTGTTGAGAAGATCACTTGCACACTGTGAGGATGTCCCCCCTGCTAAGACACTATGTTCTACGTGCCAAATTACACCTAATCTACTGGGACAACTGCAGGGATGATCCCCATTTCCCCTAATCTCCCTAATCCTAGAGATTAACATGGTAGCTTCCTCCCATCCTAAACTGTTTGGGATGATCTTCCATGACTCCCTATATTCATTAAATGACAACCTCGCAACTACCCTCTAAAACCATATATGTTTTTTTCTAACATCATGCAGTAAGTATATGGGGAGTGAATTAAACAGTTGGGCTATTGGGCAAGTTTATCAAACAAAACAATTTGTCACAAGTTGATGACAGTTGGTCAAACTAGTTACGGGGCATACATGTAATCATGACTAACCTTTTCATACAAATTGCTTCCGTGACATTTCCAAAGATCGTGTTCCCAAAAATGGCCTCATCAATCTGAAATTAACTTAGATTTCCGGCCCAGTGTGCCTGATATTGTGATGCCCTTTAGCTTTGACATGATAAAACTATACGCCATGAAAGTCTTGTTCCTTCGTGGTACATCACCATGTTCCCTGGCTGTGTTTTTACGCAGTCTATGGATAACAGTAAAAACACCATGGCATATGATATATGGAGACATTTGGACTCAGTCCCGTGCGTCTGTCACAGTACATAGAACTCCTTCAATCCAATTTCACCACCAGTGGGAATGGCAGGATTCCAAGGACAGTAAGATCTATCAGGGAATCAGCACAGGGGAGTTTCTCATTCCACTTTATCTGCAGCTTCAGCTACAAGAATGACCCTGCTACTGAGCCTTACTTTTTATGACACAAATTTCCAATATGTATTAAGCTGACGACAAGAGTTAAAGTACTTAAATTGCTTAGAAAAGAAAATCAGAATATGACAGCCGGAATAAAATACAGACTCTTCAATTTTGACCAATTTTCACACTAACAGCAATCTGTGTTCTTCCTTCCTTTACCGGTATCACACTTTGACAAAACCTTAGGCAAAAATAACTGTGCAGGAAAGACCAACTGTCTTTGATCCTTTTTCGATTAAAGGGCATCTCTGGTAATCACCTGTGGGTCCCTTTGATGGCTTCTTTATTCATTACCTGAAGTGTGCCATTATACTAAATGACCAGGAGGAGGCTGCGGTATCTTCTAAAGTGTCTTTACGTTGCTAAACATAGAATCACACCCTCTTAAAAACCATGTACATTCCAGTCTTATCAGTGGCAATTTGCACCATTCCTAGCAACAGATACCAGCAGGAAGACATTACAGCAGCTTCTGTTTGTTAGCATGTTGACAAATGGTACTTCTGGAGTCAACAAAAGAGAAAGCTGCAGAAATCTCTCAACCATTCATAATTTCCCTTATACTTGCAATGAAGAAAATCTGCAGTGAGCAGAAATGTTGCCTTATCATTTCTCTGTGTTCCTAGATCATGTTGTTATCTGGGAAGCAGAGATCACACAGGAAAGGCTTGATAAAAAATTGTGGAAAATTAGAGACATCCTGTTCCCATGAAATCAACATTTTTAGCTCCCTATCCCCAGTAGCCTAAGCTATTAATATCAGTCCTGCCACATGACAAGTTACTGGATACACCTGCACAGGGCTCTGGCCAGCTCGAAATTTTTTCCCGTCAGCCAAGGTTCATGATCGGAAGGAGAAGGGAGAGTGCTCACAATCTAGGGGGATCAAGGTTGACTGACTGGTTTTAAAAAAATGTTGTCACACGCCGCAAAGTTCCTGCAATTGACGGAAAAACTGGTGCTCGCTAGAGCCCTGCACCTGCATGTATGTACTGACTTTCAGACCCAGAAAAAAGAACTGTGTCAAAATTCAACCTGACATTTGTATGTGAAGGAAAAGCACACCACTTCCTGTCGGAGTAGGGGGTAAGTCCTCTAAAACTACCCAGACCATGTCTAGTTACCACTAGAAGGGACTGATTCTTGTAGGGGGACACCCACATGGAAACCACAGGCTGGTCTGTACACCATCTCTGTCTGACAACTGTTTGTATTAGTACTATTACTGTCTGGTGAAAACTTTCCAATTTAGGGGGGCCTCTTCTAACAAAGAACTACAGAAATGACACATAAAACATAGATGTGCTGCAACTATAAAATTATGGGATGAATAAATCTTTAAAACCTACTGTTTTTAAAATGTATGAGACTGAAGATTCCACTATCTATCTCCTAAATTTAACCTAATAGTATTATTAGTCATCAAGGACAGTGCGCATGTTGTTGCTATCTCACAAACCACACAACAATCAATGTCTTCTTCCCACGCAGGGACTGCACGTCTGGCTCAGTAATGATGCATTTCCCGTGCAAAGGTAGGGGCACGGTGAGTCATACAAGTGTGTCATCATGACCTTGCCGGCTTGTTTTGCTGGCCTTGCCGAAAATGGCAATGAAAATACTGCACATATACATGCCACTTAATTTCTGTTTATACATTGCTAATTGGTATTTACAAATTCTTTCTTCAGATATGTCAAGCTTCAGGCATAGGGTTATGACAGCAGCCTAGCTCTGATTTCTGTTTGGAGAAAAAAATTGAGAATGTTGTCAAGTCTAGAACTAGAAGGGTTGTTTATTGCAAAGCCTAAAGAAGCAGCAAATGGCATACGTAACTACAACCAATGCATGTTGTTTGTCTTCACAGCATCCTTCCTTTCACAAAAACACAAACAATGCCTTTAGAATTCCTTCAGCGCTGCAGAATTGGTGGTGACGTTTTGTTTACGGCACTTGTGTTTAGTTTACACACTACACATAGAGCTGTTGTCCAACAGCGAGCACAAAGAGAGAATTGTTTCGTCACAAGGTGGAATTTTAAAGAACAAGAACGTCTTACACACATCCTGGGCTAGCCTGTGAAACCCAAGCTCCGGGGGGCTCCCTACATAGTCCGCCACCGGAAAGCGAGGTTCAGTCAGGCTAATCCTGGGCTTGTACAAGAGAGAAAACTGCGAACAACATACCCTTCCAAATTGTGTAAACAGTTCACCAAACAAAAGGTTTGCTGAGCACAGGTCAAGACAGTTAAACTGTCTGATGTCATGTGATGATATCATCTGTTATCGCCTGGAGTGGTCGGTAAACAGCTATCCAATGAAAAGCTGGTATACCCGGCCTTGTGACGACAGTAAATCCGTTACTAGACTTCTTACTTTTGTACATAACAAGTCAACTGTGCGTGATTAAATGTTAGTCAAGTCTAGGAGATTTGAGGAAGCATGTGTCACAAGGTGACAGCTGTTCGAAAGGTGAAAGCAGAAAGGACATAATAACATTTATATCATACCCGGGCGGCGTAACAGTGCTCCCGGCCGTGTTGTATTCTCCCGTACGACCGGATGTATAAAACGGGCATCCATAGAACATTCAAACGCGCTTCGCTTGCGCCGCTACAAAAATTAGAACATTCGAACGCGTTTCGCCCCAACCGTGTACGCCGCTTTCGAACATTCGAATACAGGATTCGGACGTTGGAATTGATGTTGCTGCAGTTTTTTGGGCCAGCGACACCAAATTTTCGCTCATTTCGCCTTGAAAGACGTGTTTTCTAAGGTGGGTATGATATAAATAGCATACAACACGGTGTATTCCGCATCGCCCTCGGTCTCGGTCTCGCCGAAGGCCGGAGGGCGATCCGACGCGCGGTCGGGCCGATACCTCGGGCAATACGGAATACACCGTGTTGTATGCTCTATGTACAAGTTCCTTTTCTTGGAAACAAGGCCACCAAATTATAGCCCTAGCCAGAATAGCCTACCATAACAGCTGTTTCCTATCTGATCCTTGAGAGCTAACTTTGTATTTGTTGAGGACTGCTTTCTTGACATCACATATTATTTCCTTGTTTTCTTTTGCAAGACTGAAGGAAATGTATCAATATGAGTACTCTGCTAGAGATAAATCTTGCCTCTCAGCTGAAACATGTGGTGCATATTAACACTGCCTTTATAGGTCAACTCAAAGCTAATTATGCATCCCAATCCTTAGGGACTTTTCAATTGGAAACAGGCTTTCACTTTCTCCTGTCAGCACCTTACAAGGGAGCACTTTTGAGGACCTGTCAACCCAGTATTTACCACTGATGGAATGGGCTTTCATACCAAGCTATGGCGAAAGGAGCCAAAAATATCATATCACTATCATCAAGCTTCTTGAAATCCTTGAACATTATACTCAGTAGTTAGTCATCATGCATTTGGAAGGCTCCATGCATCCAAACATAATTTGTACACATCATACCTTCTCTTTTGCTTGGGCAAGGGTATTGAAATGTAAAGCCACATTATGGATTAACTACATTCCATTAAATCCTACAAAATGTTCAAGTACTGCAGGAGAAATACTGTTCTTCACTAGGAAAGAGAGATAAAAATCCTGCTTACAACAAGGACAGAAATTTATGGATTGCTCGATAGTAAATCAACTGGGTAGATCTCTTTGTGCCAAGCTGCAGTGCAACACTGTCAGAATGGCAACCCCAAATCCTTGATGAAAACATGTCAATACAAAACAGTCCTCATAATCATATATAGGTGAATTTTGTAAGAAAGTGGCAAAGACTTACCATGCTGAACCCTACCAACTGCACCATTTCTTCCATGTCGAACTCTACGCGGGGGAGCCGCATCTTCAGGCAGGTTTTCCGAAAATCTTCACCAACTTCTGACAGAAAATCCACCGTGGCAAAGTACAAATGTCCCACTGCTAAGAAGAATGCTAATAGATAGTCCAAGAAAATCTGTCGGCAACAAAGTCACTACAGATGCATGCTGCTTTCTTGGCACGAAGTCAGAATCTTCTATTGTGCTTGCCGCTAGTCCTCTGTACTGGTTCGCATGCCTCTACAGACTGGGGAGGTCTGATACACACATGCTACCTACAGGAAATAACAGTCTACCAACCCTGACCAGACACTGATATAGGCTGGCTAGACTCTCTGGTGGATGATTGGTCGGCTGGTTAATCATATGCGTGAGATCACTGGGGGTGTGGCTTCCTTATCAGCCTATGCAGCTGGTGACGCATGATATTGTCCAGCCAAAACAAATTACCAGGAAGGTACATCCATTTGTTGGAAGGGACGCAGGTCGTAGAGAAAAAAACAAACAAAAATAGGGTACTCAGATGTTTACCAACCAACATTTTTAGAAGTAAGACATACTTATACAAGTCATAGACCAACTCATTGAAAGCATGGGGCTTTTCCTTGTTTTGAAGCTCCAGAACAGACAAAACATTGACCACTTGTATCCACAGTCATCTTCACAATTGAAACAGACAAAGACTGTTGATGTAAGACAACAGGCACTCAATCACACTTGAATCCTGTATTGTCAACCATTCAGCTCCTCACTCACAAGTTATTTCAAGTGCAAACTGCCAACGAGGGTACTTTCACATATGCTAATCAGTTGGCTAATCAGCCAATTAATGCTAATCAATTGGGCTAATCAACAACTTAGAGGACAGACCTGTAAATTGGTACAAGTACTGTCCCAAAACAAGCCTTTTCTCTTGATGATTTTTTTTGTTCCTTTCCTTCCAAGAACAGACAGAAGTTTACACAAATGTTAATTGTAAGCAAATACATGCACATTCATGACCTATTGAGACACAATCTTTCACATGTTCAATAGCTATTGACACAGTAGTGTTCAAAACATCAAATAAAAAAAAAACTCTTTTGTGTATTGATAGGTTCTCCTACAAGGAATTTTGTAAGGACAACCAAATGTCTACGTAGAATCATTCTAACACTTATACTTACTCACTTTGTCAAAAACTCACAAAAACACATCCTGAAATCATAATAGTTCTGGCCACCTGGAATCCAACAGTTTGATTCTCTGACAGAAAAGTTGGGTCTTGTTTTCTGAGAATGTAAACAAACCTACCCTGGCTCTGAAACACCCTCACTTCAGGCACTATTTAGTATGCTTCAACGGTGATATTCTTTGACATGAGTAATATTTTGGGTTGATCATTTTCTTTAGGGTTTACAATTGTATCTTTCAGAAAAGGTGGGACCACAGGTTTTGAATTTTGGTCAATCTTGTCGTTAGAGAACCTTTTAGCAACTTCCTGAAATACAGGAAGTGTCTTAGCCTTAGGTAAAGACTTTGATTAAACATTGCATGTAAACCAAGACCACTGATAAAACTGCAATATACTGTACTCAACACTATCCTATTTCTACTTCTATCATTCTTTCAGTCATGTTGTAAAAGAACTAAATTCTGTATTTCTGGTTAGGATCTCCAAGCAGATCATACAGTAGCATGGCAGTATCCATTGGCCAGAGCAGTTTCCATTAACCACCAAAGAAAACTGCTGTGGCCAATGGATACTGCCTTGCCACCGTATGATCTGCTTGGAGATTAGTTAGGACTATGTTTGAAAAAAAAATGTTATCTTTCAAACACAAAGATAAACATTTTGCCCAACAGGAAGCAAGAGTGGTTAACCATTAAGACTAGTTAATTTCCTGCGCAACAAACCAGCTGAAAACCAACGCAGACAGGTGGCAGACAGCCGGTTGGCCGTTCCACTTCCTGCTCATCACAATGCCTTATTTGGTAGGAGATTACGTGTCAAAGTTGAAAGCAGCACAACAATAAAATCATATGGTGATCACATAACCTTTGACCGTGGATTGCATCATTGCAGGGAGTCATTCTAGCCTACATTATCGTTTCCCAAACATCATCCTATATATAATTGGCTATAGCTTATACCTGGTCACAGACAACTGACAACTTAATGTACAACTTTATGTCCTGCAAACAATCGGATACAACCAGGGTGTCAGAAGGAATAACATGCAGTGCTAAATATTCACATAAAAGTTGTAGAGAACAACCACTGGTCTGTTCTGACATTCAGTTTTACGACAGTTTTTACTGCTTTTCCCATTAGGGCCTGCCGATAATCACAGTATTCATCAATACTGCTGAGGACATGACACACACCATAAACCTCAGGAAAGCAATTTCTGGGAAGCACAAGGGCTCGTTCTGTTACCTGATTGGTTAAGAATTTAATTGGGTTAATAAGGAGAGAATGGGACAAAAGCCATTCCGCTGCTATTGAGGCATTACCTCCCCATCTGGGATAGGGCTTCTTTATCGTAAAAAGTTGGAAGGAATATTGGTCTATCCTAATCTATTATTCAATAGAAACACATAACAAGACAGTGGTAACCTATGCACAAAGGTGATATGGACAAGAAAAATATGTTGACATTGATAGTTACCAGTATGATTGATATAATCCCACAACTGAATGTGTATTATATATGCAAGAAAAACATTACACCTCTGGTAAGGTTATTGAATAGTTGGCATTTTACTGCCTGTTCATTTCAGTTAAGAAAAACATCGACCGATATCAAATGGTTCTTCTAAAAAAAGTCTAACACCAGACATGACAGGCAACACCTACAGCTGCTGTGAACAATTCAAACAAACCTGCGATTAGATACGACTCACTGATGAAACAAACAGTAACACGAACTTGGCTTTCAGGACTTTACAGACAGGAAAGCCTTCGTCTTAAGACCACTATTACGAACAAAGCCTTTAAGTAAGGAGGCATACCGAATGTCCCAAACCTGTGAAAGGAATACTTTTTTCCTTCTTGAGTTTACCTCTTTAGTTTTGTAAACAACCTTGAAGTTGTCAAGTTTCAATTGTTGGCCACCCTGTTTGAGTCGCGTCTTTCCTTTTCCCTTCTACAATTTCTTGATGCGTAAAGCCTGTTCCCCTAAAACAAACATACCTTGTAAGTCTATGACGATGTCTTGGATGTGTTCAAAGTGTTTTTTGCAACCTTGGTTGGCATTACTCTTTGTTTTCTATAGATAAGAATACGACTTAAGGGGATATTGTCATTTCTCCTCAATATTGCCGGATTACTAAAGCCTTTTGTAGGGAGTATTAGGAAGGTTAAAAGCGCTTTCTATTTGTCATTCCAATCCTCTTGCATGGAGGAACAAAAAGCTCAGAAATTTTCCTTTTTTCAACAGGATCAAATATCACAAAATTGCCCACCTGTGTAGTGCAACATTTTTGTTTCGTTATTGCCAAGGGTCATACATTTCTGAATGGGATAGCAGCAGTTGTGTAAATGTCACAAAGAGCTACTTATATGCAAAGAAAATAGTATCTACTTCTAAACATAACAGTAACAGTTACCGGTATGTCAATGTACATGTTGGGTAAACAGATTCCACCATCCGTACACTACAGAGGACAGTAGGCATTTCTTGAATACCAAATCCTGAGGACTGCTTGATGTGTTTGTCTTGCTATGAACAAGGATGTGCAGTATTTCCCAACATTCTGCAAAACGGTGGACTCTGAGGTCACCACATGCCAGCCTGAAGACTCATGCACAGACAACAGATCACTATACAATTAAAACACAACCATAAAAAAAAAACATTTAAAAAAAAAAAAAGACACAACCTTCTTTTTGTCATAAAATCTTGACAGCTTTCTTGCCATATTAACTTCATTTTCATTTCTAACATTCCCTTTATCATTAAACATCTCTGATAAACATATAAAAGTGATAGAAAAAATTGCGGACTAGAAGACTTAAAAATGTAGCAAGGCATTGTTTATTCCAACCCCTGAGCACATGTTTGAAGTAGCTCGTGGTAACCAACTTCAGTCTAACAATGTTATCACCCTAACGTACCTCTTTGTACATGATATGGGGGTGGAAGGTCACCTACACATGTAAAGCACGCCTGTAATGAGGTGACTGACCTACATGTAATTGTGGTGTAAACACCCGTTTACTGATGTTGTCCTTGTAGGTCTTCAAACATTTCTAGACACTACCGTAAAATAAAAATTTTTTTTTAGTAAAATTGATGCAGCTATCTGATGAAACAAAAGGAAAAAATTTTGAACTGACATTTGATATAAAACAATGCAAATATATGATTTTGAATCGATATTTAAAGAGGTTACTAGATTTGAATGTACCTTTACAATATTATTAGTTATTTGATGTTGTTGTTTATTCATTACCTGTGCTTATTACAAGGCAGCAGCTTGATATGAAAAATTGAGTATAAATCATAAAAAACCTGATATCATGTAGTGCACAATCTACAACTACACAACACAAGAACCATAATTATCTTATTCCTATGCAAATAACCAAACCAATCAGGCACACAAATTTACTATCACACAAATATCAGTTATTATCACAACCAACTCCAACCCCCCTCCCCCTTCTCATCTGCATGTCACATGAATTGATATTATCTGAAATAAGTACAGCTGTATTACCTGTGAAGCCAGGAGCATGTCAAAGGGAATGCTGGTGACATGGAACAACCCTGCAGACAGGGTCGTCAGATTTTTGCTCTCTAGACCTCCATCATTCCTTCCCCCTCCACTCTGCATCGCCATCATGCCTCCGTGGTCAATACAGCAAATCCATTAAATCTAGGGATTCCGTCGAGCGATGGGCCTCTCTCCGTCTATCCCCGGGTCCACATCACGTTAGGAACACGGGCGACGGTTCAGATGGCCTCCCGATATCGAGGGGCGTCGCCCTGCGTTCCGCTCATTGTCATTGGCTGAGAGCAAGGTCAATTAACGGCACCATCAAGTATGAAATTGACGGAGTTAATGTTCACTATCTGCAGATGCCCCTTCTGTGTTTTCCGCATCCACACGTCACCTTGGTAGGGTAAGGGTATTGTGCAGGGTACTTTCGCGGCCTGCTGGCCTGTTATAGCAGCAGGTTCAGCATCAAGGGTATCTCTCTCCAGCTGTTACCATCCATCAAGGACACACCATTTACCGATGCAGGCAAGATGCTTCAATTCAGCAAGCCCATTGACCTCTAAATATTTTATCTGGAAAGCTTACAATTTACGGGCTTGCATGAGTCTTTCCTGGTTTAAGGCAAAGGTATCAGGATTTAATTGATTACGTGTCAATATGGAAGAGAGAATCTGGGTAGTAATAATTTTACGTGTCTTGGAGTTAGACACCGTAACTTTTCACACATGAAACATATGGATCCACACTTTTGCAAAAGGCAAAACATATTTGCAATTCAAGTACTAAGTAGATTATCCTAATCTCCAGCTTTATAGCTGTACCCGAGAGAATACCTCCCAACCAAAAATCTATGAAGTTTCTGTTCATATCATAGCACGCAGCTTAAATCTACATAGTCTCAGCAGAACATGATTGCACGTCATATGTACATACATGTATAGAAAAGCTTTTTAATACTCCATTTAAAAAATACATATGGGTATGAGTCCAGCTATAAAACCAAAATGTCCTTGCATTTAGCAAATTAGGTACCTTTTAGTACCTTTTAGCATGCTACATTATATGTGACCCAGAACAAAGTTATAGGTGTGCTGAAGGTTGAATTACTTAACTTTGCATAGACCTTTTAGTTCTTGTACGTAAAAATCTACAATCTTTTTGAGTAGATTCTAAGAAATGTAAAGGAACAAATTACAAGACCCCCCTGTAGAAGCTGGAAATATCGTTGCCATGTTTTCAAGAAAGGATCAACAAAATCTTATAAGCTCTATTAAGATCACACACATATCTTTCAGCTGGAAGGTTGAACATACATGTAGAGGACCCTCCAATTACATGTACATGTAGTACAAATCACCCCCCCCCCCAAATGTTTACAAAAGGTGATCATATAGCAAATGGACCGTATGTCCAATGTTAAAAAAACAGACCAAACTTACCTCAATAACAAAACTACCCAACATCACTGTAAATGTTATGAACTCAGTCTTGCTCGCTGCAAAGCTAAGGGTTCTCCAGCTCGACTAACCTACAGATTCAGGCAGCAGTACATACTTCAGAGGACATGTCAAGAGTTTATCAGAAACCCTTCTCAGTGCCTAGGTACCTGCATGCTTAACATATATCATAGCTCATACATTACCCTTGATGTTGTTTTCAAGATAAAGTACACAAACTTTGAAAGTACTAGTACTTTATTGATTGCTAGCAACGTGTTGACAAAGCTCTTAAAAAAACAGGAAAACCAACTCTCCCTCTCACAGTCCAACATTATTCCCTCCCCAAAAGTTTTTTATAACAAGTTAAGGTAGATATACAAGACACATAATCCTCACCGCTGGGGAACTCAAACTGTAGAGTGTTTGCCAAGAATACCTGAGGTAATCACACGGCGATCCCAATAGGGCACTCGTTTGTAGTGATGTGATGACATGAAGGTTTGGACAGGTGTGTTCAATAAGGTCTTCTAAATAAATCAATCCTCCCTCATGGGCAAACTAATAGGCTGATCTCTATTGGGAAAATGAGCAAAGGATGTGGGCCTTTCTTTGTCTACCTTTACTATTCGGCCTTCAACTTGAATACATCATGCGATGAAGTACAAAGAATCAACTGTTTTTACTACCTAGGGTGAATGGCAGGCATTTTATCATAACTATTTTGTCAGGACTGTTGGTATGCCGACAGTGAAAAGGTTGCTTGTAAACCCGACATTTTTACAATGATTGGGTCGTACCAATGTAGAAATGGGACCCAACACAAGAGTGCAAACCAATGATAAGCAGAAAATGGGATAATTTTCCATAAAATATAGCCATGATTTAACTTAAGATTGCCCAGCAACTCCTGATGGTATCACACTTTTACACCAAGATGGAATGTTGTTGACCTGTATAGGCACTTCTGTTGTATCCAGGGACATACTTTTGAATCATAAATATCATCTGACAAAGAACAAATCAGGACAAAAAGAGAACAACTGGAAAGTTTTGTCCTCCTTCGACATGCAAGAAGTAAAGGATGATCACACTGAAGGACAGCATTGGTAGGAATCACAAGTAAGATAGTAAATACACATTTACTAATCAAATCATACACTTATCTTCAATAACAGTGACTGGCATTGTCATCTTTTCAATGACAATTTCTTATACTCAATTCCGCAAAAAAAAACAAGTCGCCACTGGCCCAGATTCGTCAAGCCCAATGACCTGACATACATACTGAAAACAAATCCAGCCATTGCCATAACAGGTTTACAGCAGGCTCTAACGTCTCAAGTTTTATATGCACAGGTGTGACTGTGCTTACTCCAAGGACTGAGGTATAGCCCCCATAATCTCTGTCATAAACATTCATAGGTTCTCACTACCTCTTGTTACTGAGATGTTTCACTGTGTAAGTGAAGGAGAAAGCTAGAATTACACATGACATTACCAGACTGCAGCTGGGTACATGTGTTGGCCTGGGAAGTGTTATACATGATACTGTAATATCATAGTATTCTAAAGCATTAGTTTCAATGTATTAAACTACCGGTAAACTTGTTGGCTGGAGTTGTGATACTGGAGTGAAACTCGATACCCTGATATGAACATTTAGATGTAATCAAGATATGCCACAAGTAACATGGTACACTATCAGGTAGAGATTGATCTTTTTCAAAAAGGGCAAGAAAATGCTGCCTTCACATAGAACTGATCTTCCATGTAACAATCAAAATGGTCTTGGTCATTGACACCCCAACTCGTTACGTAAAACAAGGAAGAACTCCCAGTCTACAATACAACTGTATGGTATAACATACTAGGTAGCTATATCCTGAGACAAAATTGTATAGTATACTGTTGTACATTGTAATGCAAAAAACATACCCTTTATGGTTGTCCCGCCAACAGCACGTATACAACAATACAAGCCTACCTTATCTGCAGTTACTGGCATTCTTGGTGGCACAAGGGCTTCAAAATACATTTGGTCCTAAACATGGTCTGCCATGCTTTGACCACAAAGCTTTAGTCTTGTGACTTAATAACGTGGAAAAAATTACCAACAGTGACAACACGCCCATACATGTATAATCTGGCGGAATAAGCCTACATTGAACTACTGGAAAGGGGTTGGACGAAGATACATAAAAGGGGGGGGGGGGTCTCTCTTCAATTATGTCAAGTTAAGTAGTACCCTGGCAGCTGCATAAAATAAAAAAACCTCAAAGGAGATTATATTTTGGTCAGATAAAACCTTTAAGGTAAATTAAAGAAGTTTCTTTCACAGGATCACAATCAGAAGAAAGGTTACCGGTAGCTTTCTCAAGTGGTCTGTGCCTCAGACCCATCCTTTGAACATTGATTAAACATTGAAATCTTGCCAGGTGTTGGCTTAAGTGAAGTGTAGTCACCTCTGAGATAACAATAACAGTCTACACCCCTGCCTTCAGGCTACCTGCACACTTGAGCACTTATCCCATTCTGTGTGATGACTCACCACCACCCGCTCAAAAAAGTGCTCCGTAAATAGAGTCAAAAACAATAGGGACATATTTAGTAGGAAAATTCTTTCAATCAGTGACTATTAAATCCTAAGGTACATACCTCCGAATTTTCGACGACTAGTCAGTTCGTCTTGGTCACGGAATAATCCTAGTCTCGCGAGAGAACACGAGACTAGGACGAGACTTGCGTGGATCTTCTGCCCCCCTCCGCCTCCCTGCGGAGTAGAGGTAGGTAGGGCTTAGGCAGCTCCCAGCCTTCGTTGCGGTTCATCTTGGCTCCCGCTAGTTGGATGTGTATGGCCTCCTTGATCTTCCGGTGGGCGTTGCGGGCTTCCTGATCAATGATTTGGATCGTGTCTAGTATAGGTTCGGTGGTGACCCTATGTCCCGTCTGTATCTGGTGTTGACTAAGTGCAGATTTGTAGTCCTTACGGTCAATCGACTTCTGGTGTTCCCCTGACCTTTCCCCCAGTGACCTCTCTGGCGGTCAAGAGGGCTGAGGAGGACCCCAGTTGGAAGAACCGCACCCTGCTCACCCCTGAGGAATTTGGAGATCTCCTCCTGTTGGTTGTGAGTACTACATACTTCCAATACAACAGCACGATCTATGAACAAACGTATGGCATGGCAATGGGCTCCCCACTATCCCCTGTGCTTGCCAATTTGTTTATGGAGGAGTTCGAACGGAAAGCCCTGGACACAGCCCCACACCGCCCCAAGTTTTGGGGTAGGTATGTGGATGACACCGGTATAGTCAATCAACAAGCACATGAACAAGAACTCTTTGAACACATCAATCAACAACACGACAGTATTAAGTTTACAATTGAGAGAGAAAAAGACGGTTGCCTCCCCATGTTAGATGTGATGTTGATTAAGAACCAGGACCGTACCATCACTACGGATGTCTACCGGAAGGAGACACATACAGACCACTACCTACAGTGGTCCTCCAACCACCCCGTCCAGCAGAAACTAGGCATTGTAAAAACCTTAATGCACAGGGCAGACACTCTCATCCAGGACCACACCCTGAGAGAAATAGAGAAAGGAAAAGTGAGGAACGCACTCCGTCACTGTGGCTATCCAGACTGGGCCCTTAGAGAAGGTGATACCAGGAAAACACAGCGTAAAAACCACAAGGACACTCAGCGTGAAAACAGGGGACAAACACCTACCAGCTTTGCCGTACTCCCTTACATTAAAGGGACTACGGAAAGACTGAAACGAGCGTTTGCCAAACACAATGTTAGCCTGTTTTCAAAACCAGGCTACACCCTGCGAAACGCTTTGGTTAGCCCAAAAGACCCCTTAGATCCCAGCGAAAAGTGTGGCGTCATTTACAAATTTGTCTGTGAAAACTGCGGTGAGACGTATGTGGGAGAAACAGAGAGGTCACTGGGGGAAAGGTCAGGGGAACACCAGAAGTCGATTGACCGTAAGGACTACAAATCTGCACTTAGTCAACACCAGATACAGACGGGACATAGGGTCACCACCGAACCTATACTAGACACGATCCAAATCATTGATCAGGAAGCCCGCAACGCCCACCGGAAGATCAAGGAGGCCATACACATCCAACTAGCGGGAGCCAAGATGAACCGCAACGAAGGCTGGGAGCTGCCTAAGCCCTACCTACCTCTACTCCGCAGGGAGGCGGAGGGGGGCAGAAGATCCACGCAAGTCTCGTCCTAGTCTCGTGTTCTCTCGCGAGACTAGGATTATTCCGTGACCAAGACGAACTGACTAGTCGTCGAAAATTCGGAGGTATGTACCTTAGGATTTAATAGTCACTGATTGAAAGAATTTTCCTACTAAACTTGAACTATACGTGACTGATGAACCTCTTCAACAATAGGGACATATACTTAAAGCTTCAGAAATTATAGAGTCATCATCAATGTGAGAAGAAGAAAGTCATGTTTTGAACACAATTACCTGTTTTTCTTTACACGTAATGTTACATCTATCACAAAATGGTGCTCTCAGAGCCACACTATTGAAACCGTTCTTGGAACCATGCCCATATTTGGAAAAATGTTGTTAGAGCATGAGCACAGTTTTGTGCTTTCATTCCTCTTTTCTCTACCTCTTTTATTAATAGAACTTCATTAATACTCTTTTTACACGGTAATAACATTTAAAATATAGATTCTGCATGCTTGCCATCCAAATCATATATGCCAAACAATGAAAGCATTTTAGTGAAGAAAAGTCACTTGTCTGGAGACAGACAAATCTTCAGACTGCTTGTCATCAATAGACATACTCACCTATAAAGGGTAGGCAGTTGACACTTGTAGCTGCAGGACTGTTCAAAATGTTTGGTAACAAAATAACATGACCTTCACATTTGTGAGTAAAATCTTGTCAAGGTGGTTCCAACCTCCATCCTATTAAGCCCCAGGATGTGGAAAAAAAATTACAAGTCAAGCCCGCAGGGCAGGGTTTGTCACCGATCCAGAATGATGCCCAGACAGGGCGACAGTCGACTGGGCACCTGGTTGGTCTGGTGTCTGTCCTTTGTTGTTAACCGAAGCACGATTAATCTTCTGATAAGCATATAATATACTAAAATCATGTGAGGAATACCAATTTGAAAACATTCCAAGATCTCAATCATGCCAGCACCCCCCCCCCCAAACTTGTATTTCACAAATGTTTAGAAACAAATACAGCCTTTCTATTTGTATGCTACTTCAATCAGTCAGCTCTCGCTGTTTTAAACTTTTAGTGATCAATGTGTTTGGCTATACCTATCATTGGTTTGGATTATCTCTGTCAAACAATGCTGCCTTCAAATATTCCAACTATTTGCTGTGAATCTCAGTTATACTGGAAATGTCCGCAGTGCAGTCACCTAGTCTGAAGTTAGACATAACCCAATTCATAAAAGCTTACTTTTAAGATCAAATAAGATAGTCTAGTAATACATACTGTAGTATGCACAGAAATTTCGGAAAGATTGTTATATACAAAATGTAAAGCTCACTTAAATGTGTGAGTTACTTGTCCACTATATCACTGCCAGGAAACCGAGTTCTCATATATGGAATCATTATATGTGAAGCACCACCTAGCAACATTGAAGCAAACTGCAGTCCTCTTCCTTATTACACGAAAAACAGGTACCTATGTATTTAAAATATTGTTGCAGCCAGTGCATTATACACAAGAGTAAACATTAGTCTATGAATAATCATAGTCTATGGATTGCTGACAACTGAACATAACCATCTAGTTTCATGTGTTGGGCTTTTTCATTTCTAGCTGCCTTTCCTTTCTTCATTGGTGCATCTGCATTTCTGGCTACCCAGACTTCTTGTAGACTCAGACAATCGACTGTTTGTCAAAACAATTAAGAAGCCTTCTCCAAAGTCTTCCCTGAGAGAAACATCTTAGTGATGAATGACCTGACATCTTGAAGTGAAACAGGATACCTTGAGATTCCTTTACTTGTCAAGGTGTGCAAGGACACAATTGTTAAGAAGACATGATAAGGAGGTTAATAGCCCGCAGGTGCGATCAGAGGGAAGACAGAAGAAAAACAAGCGGAAGAAAAACAAGTGTGCCTGACATGTGAGGTCAGTACAGGTACTAGTCGTTGTTCCACAGGTTAAAAGAGGTTAGTGCTATAATTGCAAGGTCGTTCTGAGGTAGAGTTACAAGAGGTTGTTGTATACATTTAATTACACAAATTCTTATAAGGACTTCCATGTAAGTGGTAAACCTTTGTTTGCTCTGAGGATAGAACAACAAAGAAGGTAGCAATCAGCCTGAAGGTTGTATGGTTATACCACAGCAAAAATGGGGCAGGGACATTAAAAAACTCTTACTTTCCTACAACTATCGTAGAGGGGAACTCGCTACCACCAAGTACAGTTGGGGCATCATCACTAGCTTTTTAAACAACTCCTGGAGTTAGATGTGCAAAGGTTGGGTGCAACAGGTCATTCGGTGTAATATTGCTAGCTGCTGCCGCATTGTGTGCCTGCGAAGCTGGTGTGTTAAGCCGAAGGGCAGTTATACTGACTATACAGGTACAGATACAGATACAGATAGAGAATGTTTCAGAAAATGTAGCAGGTGCAGAAATAAAGGTTTAATCCACCTGTCCTTAACTGTTCAACTACATCTCAATGTAGCAGGAATGAATCAGTAACAATTTTCTAATGAAATTCATCCCACCAAATAGTCATGAGAATTAAAGACTTGTGAATTTATCCCTTCCAACGATTCATGCTCAAGTTACAAGTTGTGAGCTCTGAATCACATAGACTACGTAAATGTCAACAGGCAAGCTGTCATATCTCTTCCTGTTCTTAAGGAAATAAAACGCGTAAGTAAAAAGGAAACACTGTTTACTCTCTGAAATGACGTCTGTTTCTTGCGTCATTACAGCATGTATGAGCAAATATTTGTCAGTCTCTGGCTCCCTACTTGACTTGCTAAAATCTTTGATGTCTGACATGTGTAGCACCAAGTAAAAATTGAAGAGTGTTTTTTGTGATTTAAACAAATAAAGGTAATTCAATTTTACTTTAGATTGTTATGTTACGTTTCTTCAGTGCTTTTCAAGCAAAACATCATTTGGAACACACTTTTGCTGATGAAAACAGATTGTGTAATATACCACGGTATTGCACAATCTTGTTTTTCTGTCTTCTACTGCCATTGTCATGTGTAAGTGACAGGCAACATAATTTTAGATCACTGAATAGCTGCACACTGCTTTTGTGGCATTAGTCTCTTATGCAAGCGCTGCAAATCAAGTGGTTGACAGCAACATACAATGGTGCAAAGACAGAATTTTCTGTATACAATTTTACAAAATTGACTGCTTATAAATTTCAACTGGAAGTTTATTATTAGAGACAAAGCTGAAATGTAAAGATATCATGTATTGTGTTGGGACTATACAATCAATCACCTGTCATCAAACTTACCAAATGATTCACTTCTTACCACAATTACCGAATAGCCTGAGTGTCAGCCTTGTTAGCTTTCGGTCCGCTCCCCAAGATCCAACAGGGTAGCGGATCTTGGGGAGCGGACCGAAAGCTAACAAGGCTGACACTCAGGCTAATTACCGAATAGACATTGGGATAAAAGAAATTCATGTCCATATTCGGCATATCATGCATACTGACGAATATTGCTTACAAACAGCGAGTGTAGAATTAATTATCCACATTATTCAGCACGTCGGCAGAACGTACTGCGCCTGCGCGAAACCCGTAATGTATTGTGCATAGCACTTTGGCAGAACGTCTCATATAAGGTTGAATTCGCGTATATAAGGGTGACATCCCGTCTGTAGTTTTCAAATGTTGTGTAGAAAAAGATATGGTCTGCAACAGGCAAAATTCTGATGCAACGTTGACCAAAAAATCCAGCGAAAATCAAGGTTTTGCACAGGCGCAGTACGTTCTGCCGGCGTGCTACATTATTCTAAATTGTTGCATCTACAGATGTTGTATATACAAGTACTGGTAGAAAAAATTCACTAAATAAAATTCTGAAACACTCTTACGGCCACTTGTTTTGCATCCATAAAAGACTCATCCATAGAAGAGCCATTCAAGGGTTTGAATGAATAGCCCGAATGTAGAGGGATTGCTACAACCGATGCCTCCCTTTTGTGGGACAAGCATGTGTTAAAATCTTTTCAGAATTCTTAATCGTATTCTGAGGGACACACCGGTAAAACCTAACAAAGCTGGAAGAAAATATCTTCTTTGGGGTAAGCCAACTGTTTAAATGTGGTACTTTACCCAGAAAGCTGATCTTTTTTTCATATTTTTCCTTCCATATGGAGGGGATTACTACAAAATTTATTTCCAAACAAAATACATGCTTAGCCTTAGGCTGGTAAACAGCTCATATGTCTTCATTCGTAGTGAAGAAAATCACTAAATCTTCAATCTTCTGTCTATCCTGACCCTAAGCTTAAGTACACTGGGCAAGCTGTTGTACAGTGCATGTAAACTAGCATCATCTTCCTTATGCTGCAAAGCTCCAGTTTCCATAGAAATTAATAACCGCAAAGAAAAGTATTCAAGACTTTGAGTTTTGCCACCCATTTTTGCTACTAAGTACCCTTGTATGATGAAACTTGTGCTACAACATACCTGAGGACAAGGCAGTGTCTCATCCAAGAAGACGTTATCGTCGCCCTGTTCTTCCATGATCATATTTAACTTCTTCTCGGCGCAGCTATGTGGGCGCACGCTTATCTCCCCTCGGCTCGCCCGTGCCGGGGTGCTTGTCAAGAGAATTCGCATTAGCGTGGGAGGCATGTGAAGCCTTTACAAAGCCGCACAGTGATCTCAGCAAGCTCCTCTCTGACTCTGCCAGCGACACTGCCTGCTTAATTGTGAGGAGGCGGGCCTGACTCTGAAACCAGTTTACGAGGTGCGAGGGCGCATGATGGTCCATGTGACCGTCTTTCTGCTCTGATTACGGATATCAAAGACTGACATCTACATGTATGGCAAGACCACAATAATTATAGGGTTGCCGTCTGAAGACTTTTCTAAATGATAAACGGGAGCTTCTTATGTAATGGTTCCAGGTCAGTAGGCACAAGGAAATTTAAATTTCATAAAAAGGTGAAAGGTGAAAGGAATAAAGATTCTAAGTGTCACTTAAGGTCGGAGCGTCTTTGGACAACTTGAAAGTTAAGAAGGCCGTCAACTTAGGTAAGATTGATCAACAGAGAATAAACGATAAACAACAAGGATGACACAACAACAGGTGAATGACCTATAGGATGTGATGAAACTAACGATAAAGAGGGGTCAAAAGTCACAAGTAACCTACATTCAGGTGTCTCGCATGTTTTGCATGTGTGCCAGAGGCTAGCTACCGGGCTGTTTGAAATGGGTGTTGACACCTGTCTGTATTGCCTTCCTTTACAATGCACTATAGTGGCTATAAAGCCGAAGGCTGCACAGAAGGCATTAGACACATGTGAGTAAAGTTGGCGTACAAATGAAAGCCTCCGATGAAAACTACCTTTCTCAGTAAGCATGAGATGATAATACAACATCGTTATCTGCTTGAGTGTAACACAATAGCGTCATTATGATCTAGAGATTACTGAACATACAGAGGGAAACATTGGCTTCAGGCGAGCCCCAAACTCCCTTCATTGTAGCTGCTCAGCAAATTACTGCAGTGACGCAGGTACCTTATTACTGAGGCCAAATAAACCTGATGACTTGGTTACCGGATTCACTTGTTCCATTTTTTTTACAATTCAATAATCAGTGTGACTTTGTCATTCTGTAGAGTGTTGAAGATACTTCCTTGTTATAAACAACTCTTTACATATCCGCTGCCATAACATATCTCCAAGGTCATCAGTTGTGATATAAGCGGGAACTTTTGTAAGTTACAGCCTATGGCAAGGTAGCCTGACTACATCTCACATTAAGAAGCCCTTCCACTGGTCAGGCCCCCAAGGAAGAAGGCCCAATCAGCCCTGATAGCAAGAGATTGTGTAACATAGGATAACAGCAAAAGTGTGAAAGTAAAGTCACATTGTTGGGTTTAGACAGACACATTTAGAATGAAAGACATGTTAGGCAAAAAACGCAGTATTCACATAATAATATACTGCAGTTCTCAAACCAAAGTCTTTTATTTGCAAACAAAAAAACTTAAGTTGTCCTAGATTCAGCTCAAATTACATTCCCAATATTGAATTTATACCTACCCAGTGGTGCCTGTCATCCTTTGAGAGATGTTTTACTACGTGGATATGATAACAAATTTGTAATTAACCCATTACTGGCGCACATGAGAGATAAAGAACTGACCTGAATCTGGAAGGCCTACCTCATGTTCATAATGACATGTTTTGAAATGAATGTTCCTAATGATATGTCTTGTTGTCATAAATCAATTTACTTGAAGACGACAAAGAGGGAAGATCTGGGCTTTCTTCGCATCACTGCTATGTGGTCAGAAAACCTCTCTAAAAAATCAATATTTTTATTGTGCCTGTAACTTAAATTTTAGCCCCTGGCAATAAAAGCTCTTCTCATAGAAAAGGCCTGGTCCTGTGGCCCTGCCCTACTCTCAAACATCTCCATCAAATATATTTTAAATGTGACCATTTGACCAACAAAACCAGCTATAGCTTCGTTAGCTCTATTGCTTATTTCAATATACAGCCAAAGTCTGTCTTTTATGGTAACTGATTACTGAAACTTTAAGTTGACAGTTGAAAGTTGAAACTTTTAAGTTGAATTTTCAAAAAAGCAAAGCAAAGCAAAGCAATTCTTGACAGACTTCAATGTTCAGCAACAGCCCAGCCATACATGTATATTAAGAAGCTCACGTAGGCCATCATAATGGCATCAAAAGTCATATGAAAAAGCGTAAGTTGGCGACCTGCTCAGTCATACATACAACTACAATTGCACACGAACATCATTATTATTTGTACCTATTCATTAGGCTATTCACTAAGTGTGCATTTTAGGAGTTCACCATTTGATTTGCAACCAAAATAGCTACGACATGTAGGTAGGTGCCCCAGTGGTCGAGTAGACTGGGGTATAGGTAAGGTAAGGTAAGGTGAATGGTTGGGCCATGCTAGTTTTGGAAACTTTTGGCTCTGTTGGCACAGCAAACTTTCCATTTGGTACAGCCTATATGCTTCAATGCTGGATGACTCGTGCTTCATGTTCATGTATTCATTTCAGAGCTGGCAATAAAATTCAGAAGTGTTCCAAGTGAATTTTGTGCAATAATATATGACTTGTAACTTAACATTTATCCGCTGGGTTACATATATCCGCCACTTTGAAAAACAGACTGTTTGCACTTTGAGAGCTCTCTAGTATAGCACCCCCCCCCCATACATATGCAAAGTTTTGGTATACAGGAGTGGCCCTGGAGTGCATTACATGTATACAGGGGACACTGCATTAGAGATCTCTTCTGCCCATTTTTTCACAGTGGCGGATATATGTGACCTGGTAGATTGATGTTAGCAGACATTAAATGCAGTAGGATTGAATTATGTTACCTTGCTGGCTCGTCTTCGATGTGAACAGCTTGGGTTTTGACACAACAGCATGGATCCGTCTGAAAACATAACATAAACACGAACATTATCATTTCCACTGTCTGTTACATACAAAAAACTACAAGGTATAGTACTTGACAATGTACTTGGCAAACATCAATCTCATATACTAGTATCCTATAAACATTGATTTCCAATACAGCATACTGCCAAGGATGGCGGGTGGAAGAAATCTTCAAGGATTTGAGAGTTTTAGAGATTCTGATATATAATACCTACTAAGACTGTACATGGACATATAACAATGTAAAATAGGTCAGCAGCAGCACCTAGCAGTTAAGATAGGTACTGCACAATCCATATTGTAGGATCTTCACTAAATACATTTACTGCAAAATAGAACTGCAGAAAAGACAACAACCACTGACCACTCAAACAAGAACAGGTGTTTTCAGCAACCAATTATGAGTACTGTACATTTCACACAGTCATGTAACTGCACAATTACTAGTGTCACAGTAGTGTGTCTTTCCTTCAATCCAAAAAATAAAGCCAATCCAACAGTTCAACAGACAGTGGAAGTAACTATAAGTTAGTGGAATTCTATCTTTGTCTTCAGGACATTTCTACAAGATCATAGTTCTCATTACAATAACGTAAAGGCTCTTTCTCACATTAGTACTATGCAGCTCTTCCCAGAGCTACATGCTCTATATGTACTGACAATGTCCAAACAAAAAAGCCTTAATCCCAACATACTAAATAACAAGCACTTTAAAAATTAACATCTAATCCATACTACTACCAGAGCTAACATCTAAAGGCCATACATGTAGATCTAATTGGCAGAGGAGAAAGGTCAGAACAAAAGCACCTTACTATGCTTACCTGTTGTTCTACCTGGCCTAGGTTAAGGGTTATGCGGGTAAGGCATGCATGAGTGACACTGTTTAAGGTGAAAACATGGGTAGGACGAAATCTGAGCCAACCAGATAATGAAGTGAACAGATATATGACCAACAACTGGTGGTAACATAAAAAGGACGCCAACACACTTGAAATAATTTTTAAGTAGTAATTTTTCAAAAACAAAAATGAATGTGCTTGTGCATGAAATTGTTTATAGAGAGTGCACAGAGAGTACACCATAAATGTAACCACTTATGATCAGGATTCGTCACAAATTCTCACGCTCAAAGAACACTCTGACACACCTACACTCCCACACAGATCTCATACTACAGGTACAGAATGTAACCAATCAAAACAAGCTGCTTAAACTCTTGAAAGTTTCTCTGATAAATGATTGTCATAAAGTTATACAATATATAATTCTTCATAATACCAAATCAATGAAAAAGAGTAAAAAAGGTGTTAATGATAATCAGGATGTGTCACCAATTCCCACACCCCAACCCTGACACACCTACATTTTGTACACTCTAACACACATCTCATACTACAGGTACAAATGTAACCAATCAAAACAAGCAGCTTAAAAATAACTGTTGCTTTTTTTGCTGATGAATAGTTGTCATAAGGTTATACAATGCATATGACTCTTCATATTACTGGTTTTACAAAAAAGAAGAAGAGAAAAAGTTGTTTATAATACATGTAAATGCAGAGAACTAAGTAGCCTTTCTACCTGACTACCTCACCTGACAACAGGACTTACATGTGCAAACAAGGACCTTTCACTGTAACCCACCCATGGAGGAACTGTGTGCATTTCCCCTCAGGTGTGGCCAACCGATTAACCATTACAAGGATACATTTTCCTTCTTAAGTAAGGGGATAACCCTTTTAATGCACTACCACCTCACTACAAGCCATCACCTTTCATGCTTACTGCACCATTCAAGAGCTGTTAAGTCCCGGAACAAATAGCCGACAACACTTCAACATCTCACAATAGGTCCAGACAAATCCCACCTACATGTACTCTAGCTTCTTCTCAGATTTTGTCTTTCTAAATTTGAAATATTTTAGCAGGTTTTCCCTTACATGAAGCTACATGAAGCTAAGGCATAACTACAGGTTTTCAAACAACTCCTATGTGAGATATGGTACAATGTTACAAGTACCAAACAACATATGCATCTTTTGAATGATTTTCTACGGTTTGGAAAATATTCTTGGAGGTTGAACATTGAATTTACATTAACAATAGAATAGACAACCATGAAGCTAGGTGAAAGGTGAAAGCTACTTACTTTTTCTTGAACTTGGAGCCTCCACAACACGTAAAAATCTAGCCATTATGTTGAACTCCCTTGCACCAAAGTATAAACCTCATACTCATAAACCATGTTGGTAATCAATCATATTCCTGCCAATGGATGCTTGACCTTTGCTTTATTGCCTACGTTTTCTGCAGCAATGACCCCATATGACCTATTCAAAGGAGACCGTGCCCCATAACATATCAAGTTTCCCGCATTCTACATGAAAAACACAACTGGATTGGCCTATTAGTATGGTTTTATTACACAAATATACATACAGTTGTAGATTCTGCGTAACAGACTTGTCCATACATTTATTTTATAAAATACGAAAAATACATACTGGTAAGATGTTCTAAATATACCTAATAGACAGGAAGAGACAGCCACGACTCAAGGCTATTAATAATCTGAATTATTTATACCTTGTAAACATAGTGAATGGCCCTACCACCTACACTAACTGCCTATGCCTGCAGCCTTTTATTAACTACATCACGACTGATATTTGATTTCCTCATCATCATTTTGGGCTCTTTTATTTGATTTAACATTTGGTGTTAATCAGATTTGATACATGTACTGAAGTTGGCCAATTACAATTTGGCAACCTGTGCCTTTGCGGAGAGGATGTAGGACTCGGGACCTATAAAATAGGTTTGGTAACCAGGCTATTGTTTTTTTTATCTGAAGGATGTTTTTATACGGGGAAGTGACCATTTCTGCTATCTTAATCACACAACTAGCTTATAGTCTCATGTATTACCGACCTACTTGCATTAAAACTGCCAGCAACAAGCAAGGCAGCAAGGACACGGTGGGATTTATAATCCACTGTGGTGGGCTAGTTACCCTCGCTGGCACTGTTGTTATGCACAGAAAGGAAGTCAGGATCCCTTAGCACACAGACCTTTTGGCATTCGCAATCGTTTATCATTAAACCAAATCTGCTGTCTCGTTATTGCGTCATACCCTGCATTCACTTTCCAGCAAAATTGAGTATAAACATTAGGCATTTCCCTTCACTACGTCTCAAAGGCTTAGCTTGTATTGTTTCTCAATCTCTGCAATTGAAAAAGGTATAACAAGACTTCATGTTGACCAATTAGCATGCCAGCCTCAATGGTGAGGTGCCACGCTCACAGTAATGCAGCTGTTTTATAACCTTACATTCCAAAAGGACCATAAAAAATAAATCAAATCCAGCTGATCACAAATGGCTAAAGAGAAATGTGACAGGAGTCAAATATATTATATTTATCAATAATATAAAGAAAACTGCAAGATCCTGGTTGTTTTTTGATAACTTATAAAGAATAAAATTGGCTTGCGAAATACATTTACATATTATGTGTACCTGTCAAACCAAATTTGATAAATCGTAAATCCATATAGAAATCCTTTGTACAGATATAAACAGGATGCATTTCAATCCCAACAAAGCATTGCTTGGCAACAATACAATCAACGACTTTTCACAGTTCCTTTCTCACACACCTTAAGACACTTGTCTCTGCTTATCAACACCTGTCTCCACAGAACTCACAGCAAGATGTTTACCTGTGTTCTTAAGATGTCTTAGAGACGGATGTGTCTCCGCTTCAATGAAAAGCTAACATTGCCTGTCTGACTGAACAGGTGTCTCTCTCCAAATAAACAAGGAAAAATACATTAAAGGATCACAAGAAAACTGCTGTTACTCAAGCAACTGGATATATATTGAAAATTGTCAGATGTGTCAAGTAGCATCCACTACTTTTCGTCAGCCACAGTCACTAATGAAAAGTAGTGGATGCTACTTGAAATGTCTGACAGTTTTCAAAATCTATCCAGTTGCTTGAGTAAGTTAAAAACAACAGTTTTCTTGTGTATCTCATTACCTGGAGGTCTAACCTTCATCGATGTACATTAGGATAATTTTACATCCCTATTATAATTCATATAGTCAACTGTCCTAAAGTACTGGAAAAATTCATTCTTGATTTATGTTTACAAACCAATCAAACAAACAACCAATACTGGCAATAGACCATCCAGGCAAGGATGGTAGAAAAACAACTCAGTAACCTCAGTGATGGAGGTCATAGCATTTTGAAGGGCCACAACCATTAATGAGCTTCATATCAATCATGATGCTGTTTCTTTACCTGTCTGACCTATCTTGGAGCTGACCTTTTAACTCATCTTGATCTGATGCACAATATTTCTTTGGGGGGGGGGCTACATATCAGCAAGGCAAGCTATATCAGCTTTTCCATTTCATTTTTTTCAGTCAATTTTACAGAGAAGCAGGATAGCAGTCATAAGTGTGTGATGATGAATTGTTTAAAATAACAAAATGCTGCTAAATTCAATGGCATTCTGATTCGTTAAAGTACCATATTTTTCAAACGATGCCTTGGTACCAAATTACTCAATGAACAGTATACTGAATGCCAACTAACAAGAAAATTAAATTGGTTCACTCCAGTGACTCCGAGTGCAAGTGAACCATGTATTGATAAGGGCAGGTCTTCTGCATTATTACCTGTTGAGCTAGCGAGACCCTAGGGGGCCTTGGCATTACTAGTAATCAGGCATAACCGTGGAGACAAAAGGTAAAGGTAGTGGGCATAACCTTACTCCTTTGGACTGTTCCATTTTAATAAGTACAGGGAGTGAGCTTGCATATTTTGTTGCCCCTCCTTGAGGGATATTTTTCCAGTAATAACAACCAAGTTATGGTAAAGTGGGATCACAATAATGCAATGAACCTCACTTCCCTCAACTCTGGAGTATCACGCTAAAGTAAAATACCATGCTTATAAGATATAACAGCACCAACAGCTGTTCCTTTATGGTTTTTCTCTGTTTAGATTCTTGGTTGATCCAGGCTTTAAAGAAGCCATTTCTGACAGAGATAGTGTAAGCCATATGTTTCGAGTAGTCTTTAAATTTGTTTTAGACTTGAGCTCTGGCAAACTAGAACAGGCTTCTTGCATCTGAATTTACATATATTCAGATTCACAAGATGGAAGGGATGGCATGACAGGTGTGCCCACCTCTGCATGTTACATGTTAAGTAGGATGATGTGAGACCCTGATTATAAGGTACACCACACTGACTGTGAGGATTCGGTTTTCTTTGAAATTAAAAACAAGCATCCATATCCACAGTGGATCTTGTTTCTCCTGAATACTTGCATAACCATTGTGTATCAAACGTTTCTGGCCTTGCCCCAGATACAGGTTAGAATCCAGCTATATGGATGACCTGAATAGATTTAACCAGGATGCTTTCAAGAACCCAGTTTCTTCAGAATACCTGTTCAGAACCCTTCATCCTGTAACTATGGAGGTTAACCTCCTCGCTGTAACATATCCAGAATCTAGACAACTCCAGGGTATAAGTTAACATGTATGTTGCCATGTCTACAATATAAACTGCCAGTGTTAGTGTTTTGTTACAGAAGAGAAAACGATAATACAACTCACCTTTTGCCTCAGGGCGCAGCAATTCTGCGGCTGGAATATAGAGAGATGAGAAGTTAGAATAGTGCAGCCCTTTTGTGCTAGAGCAAAAAATCTAACATAACAATATAACGTTATATCCTATGGTAAGAAGTACAAAGATTGTAACTTTTCTATCTTTTTGCAGCATCAACATTTATAATACAATGATGATAATCGTTGTTACCATTTTAGTTTAATACTAAAATATCATATATAGTATGAATTTAAAGGTAAATTTTATACTTAATGGTGAAATTCTGTATCAACAGTTTTCAGCTTGACAAATTTATAGCTTACTTAATTTTGGTGAATAAAAAAATAAAAAAAGAAGAAGAGGCAAAACTTTTGGAACTGTCAGCTCATTTCGCCCTGGCCACCCCCCATTGAATCTAAAAGCATTATTTTGTTGTTTGTGTACACTTTCTTTGGGGACGTGCGGACAACTGTTGCGCTAGATACCTGGACATTATTTACAACAGCTGAGTACAAAAACAATGTACACTCTTAGATCCCCCTGACATTTTGACATTGTTCAAACAATTTTTCTTCCCGAGGAGCTTTTAATCGTTTGGACAAGCAAACAAGAAAGGCAAACAACCTGTGACAAAATGTAACAAGTTGTAAAAGGCAGCAGCGGGACGTGTGTGAATATAGGGCAACGTTCTTCCCTTTAAAAAGAGGTCTCTACTGTAAAATGTTGCAGACGTCTTTGTGAGGTTTGTGTATACACAATACAGTCGTGAATGCGACAGAAAAAGATGAATAGTTCCTATAGATTACCAAGTGAAAGGACGGACTACAAAGCAACGATTGTGTTGAATTGAATAAGGCCTGTCGGCGGCCATGTTGGTGCACCATTTGTACAAATCACGTCCGTTTTTATCAGTAACCACTCAAAATGTTCTACTCTACGAGTTACATTTGGAAACAGAATCGTTGCTAGAAGGGTTAGCCAAATATCTGACCCAAAACCCACCTTTCTCTGGCATCTTAGGGCGGGTAAACGAGGCAAAGCGGCGAGCCGTCGTGCGAGATCTTTGATGGAGCCCTCGGATGAGCAGCTACCTTTGTTTTTACTCCAACTGGTGTCCTCTTGTCGGCATAGCTACCTTTCTGCGACTCCGATGTTGCAATTCTGCCCTTCGTGAGCCAAGCAGAACGACTTGTTGTTAAGTATTTCTCAAATAATTGCTGCAGGGCGCATGCAAAATCGGAGCTCTGCTTACGAAGTCATTTCCTGCTCGCGCTAACTGTTGCAGACGATACAAAAGCACCTTCGGTCAAACGCCCGCTCCAATCATGCCCCTGATGCCAGGAACTTGAGGAAGTAATCACACCGATTAAAGTAGTTCTGGCAGACAACTAGGCGAGAAGATTTCTTCTAGTTCCGACCGGAAAATCAGGAAATGGTTGTTAGGAGGTACAGAATGAAGCACACCGGTAACCACACAGTTCCGCTGCTCGGCCCTAAATGTTTGCGAAATTGATTCAAGTCACGTGGTGCGACTGACGTACATGACCCCGCATTGACCTCACATTTCGAGGAAATTTTTACAGGAAATTGTTACAAGGTGACAATTTGGTGTGTCTTCTGGAAGAATCTCACATGTTGTTGAATGGTTTGACGGTCCATCGGTTGAGGTTTGGCGCCGATTGTCAATAAATAGATGCTGACAAGTGGTGATTTTTCATTCGTTTTTACAAATTTGAAACAGATTGCCTGTCTATCACAAAACAAGGTGCTTCTTACACAGATTACGATAGCGTCAAATGTTGATTTTGAGGAAAAAACAAACACAAGAATCATTTTTCAATGATGAACGGTTTGCTGCAGCTAGTGCCCAAGGAACCAGATACATGGACAGTGTCATATCAAGGAGGTTGAAGAGAGGCTATTCAACCCCATTGTTGAAAACACGATAAAAAGTTTAGATAACAGCTTTGTTTCCAATTTATTATTATAATATTCATGTGACGATACATTTGAATCACAGCAAACCAGGAGAAAACTCAAAAGTAGCTTGCAATAAAATGTATCATATATAATTGTGCACATTTCTAAACTTTTCTTGCAATTCTGAGATAGCCGCTAGGCTGTGCTTCTACATCACATTATGACAGGTGGCTAAATGGCATTCAGTGACATTTGTGTTTTACTTCTTTATTAAAAGTAACCAGAGCATTTCCTTATCAACCAGATAATACAAATTGTCGATTTGCACTATTTGTATATACCAATATGAGAAACGTTTATATAATACACCAGTCATAAATGTTAACATGATTTGACGATGGGAAGAGGTCGTGGAAGTCTAGTTAGATTTTCTTTTCTTCCAAGACAAGACTGCGTGACTCCAAGAGTTCGTGTGTTCCGCCGTACGGCAGATCCTTCAGCCCCATGGACCCCTTACAGTAACTAGCCAAGTCTTCAGTCAGAGAGGAGTCCGTAACGGTGACAATGAACGTGACACTCCCGGCACGAAGCTCACTGCACGCATGCTTCATCTGTAAAACCATGTGACTTTTCGCCAACTGTCTGTCCTTGCAATGTATCGCGAAGTAGAAGACAGCACCTCGTGATGTAGTATAGCTTCCCCCAACGCTCAAGCTCTTCACAGCAGGTCCGCTTCGATCCACAAGGATGTAGCATTTCCTTTCTTCCAAAGTTTTCATATTCGGAAGTGAAAAACTGTAGGCATCTGTGTCATCCAAGATGAATCTTCCAGGCAGGATTTTTGAGGCGAATTCGTCTGCTAACATTCGTTTCATGTCCATGTTCTTAAAAGACTTGATGGTTGATACTGTTGACTGCATGGGTCTCTCCAGGTCCTCAAGTTTGCCAGTAAGCGCTTCTACATCTGCTTGGAGAAACATTGTCTCCTATTGGGATGAAAAACAAACAAACAAACAAACAAACAAACAAACAAACAAACAAACAGTAACGTCAGTATAGAAGTTTCAACAATGTTAGATACTCATGTGGTTCAAAGTAATCAATTCAAATAATAATTGATCATTTCTTTAATGCCAGTGAAGTATATAGGGAGAGAAAACTGTAGGCGTTTTGACTTACTAGTATCTTCACATTTCTTTATGCCTATATGGATTATCACAGTTTCAAACAACCTTACCACTTTGAACTTAGGTTTGACGGCAAGTCCCAGCCTCTTGATAAGCTGTGGTGCCTTGGCGTCCACCATTGTCCTGAAGGTGCGTAGTTTGGGGCTCTCCTTGAACGTTTCCGTAAGGAGCAACCTTCTTAGTCCGATACTCAAGCCCCTCCCCCTCCAGTCAGGTGAGATTCGGAACGTCTTCAGGTAGATAGTTTCACCTGAATCATCCGTCCAGGTAACCATTATTGCTACCTGAATATCAAAGAAGAGTTATGAGCGGTAACGTCCCCTACGGTACTCTTGATTCAAGAATTACACTAGTAGCCGCATAGATAGCAGTCTTGAATTTGTAGATAAAAGTTCACGCTGGTGTCTACGCACAATTACCATGATTAACTTACATGTTTCATACTTTCTCTCGGGTCATGGATGAAAGGCTTGCGATTACGTATAGATGTTACCTGTAAAGGATTCCATGCCACTATGAACAATGTAAAAATGATCACGAAAAGAATATTTTACAGAAAGATATTGCAGTTATACCGCCACTTTTTCTTCCGTCCATGCCAGACGCAGCGTCACTGCAGGGTCGTCCACCCACCGGTGGTAGAGGGCGGGCAGGTAGTCATAGCCGTGCCGCCCGGATTCCAGGGTCAAGACGGCATCATAGTCAACGTGCATGGCATCACGGATCTTAAGCTTGGCCAAGACGTCTTGGTCGTGACCTTGCACTTGAGCTGACATGGTAAAATGCGCTGTTTATATATCTGTTCTACTAAGTTGTCAAGTTAGCTGAGTTGTCAAGTGTGAGATGGGACGGGTGCGTCGAAAAACTTGTTTGGCAAGTTATTGTAGAGGGCAAAGGTGACCAATATTTGGTTACCAGTGTTGCTAATAGGCACGCAATACAAATTATAAGTTGTATTCGTAGTATATTTGTACAACCAAATTGTTGTCTTACCAGAAATGTGACAGCTAGACATCCGATAACGAATGGCATTTGTCGATCACGTTATTCATCTTTTTGTAATTGTATTGATGAATTATTTACGGTGAAAAATATAGTTGCATTTATTTCGTAAAAACTCCAAGTTTGAGCAAAATGGGCAATTTTGTAATTAAGATATAGGCAGAAGGACATACCAACAGTGCTGGTGTAATGCGAGTTATCCGAAACACCCCCACACGATAGTGTCATCGCCCGAAATCGATTTACGAAACAGGTTTCTAAGGCGTTTCCTGATTGGTTAGCCCCATCCAATGACAACTGATTTGACACTATGAGCCGAAACTTTCAATATGGCCGCTTTCTGAAATGAAAAATCGCTTTTCTCCAACAGATTTTCTGTTTTTATTCCGCGGAATTGTGCGCTGATTCAACAAAAGCCATACATTTTGACCAGGACATAGCTGCGACCCTCTAACCAAACCAGGAAGGATGGGAGTGCCGAAATTCTACCGCTGGACGAGCGAGAGGTACCCTTGCCTCAGCGAAGTTGTCAAGGAAAATCAGGTACGTAGGCCGGCGTTACATCACATGTCGGATAATTACGAAATTTTCCATTTTTCCAACCAATTTTAGACAAATAATATGAACACAGATATATCCTTGGTCCCTTGTGAACTGCCTTTCACAGATATATCGTTTGTCGCTTGTACAAATTATCTGTCGATTCGAATATAATTTTATGAAAGAAGAAAAATGAATGGCAGATGTCATAAATCAATCACACCAATCATAGAGTTATGAAACAAGTTGAAGCTGCCAGAAAAACGTCGACCACAAGGAAAACTTTATTGCACTACATACGTGTACATAAGAAAAAAGCAAGGAGGTTATATAATCTCCTTGAAAAAAGATAAAATTGTTAAAGAACTTCTAGGGGCCATAGTTGCTGCATGTATGAGTCTGTTCGTAATTTATGTAGTGACAATCTATCACTTTGAACAGACAAATATTTATAATCTAATACATCTGAAGTGGTGACCCGAGAAGAGCATATGTGCATAAAATAAAGTGGTTAACTGCATATGGATAACTTTGATTAAGCATGTTTGGTGCTCTTCAACACCAAGAAATTCCTTGGCTAAAAACACAAGTTACAGCATCGACTTTCTGTGACCTTACAGATACATCCTTCATCATACAGGGGTTCTTGATCTTGATTGAATACTGAGCAACACTCCTCGGATGGAGAAAAGCGCTCGGGGTAGTGTGATGCGTCCTCTATTGGCTCCGGGTTGGTAGGCACGACTGTTCTATATGATGTGTCACTCAAATGTTATGAATTGTTAAAGCCTTCAAATGTTAAGATTTCTTTCTTTCTTTTCAGATCCCGGAGTTTGACAACTTGTACTTGGACATGAACGGAATCATCCACCAGTGTTCCCACCCTGACGATGACAATCCTCACTTCAGGATCACTGAGGAGAAGATCTTTGCTGATATCTTCCACTACATCGAGGTGTGCCAGAGATTTGTAATGCTTTGCTCTTGTTGACACACCTTTATAAGCATTCTTTTTATCAAAGAGAAAGTACTGATGATTAGTATTGCATGGACCAAATCATTTTTCTGAAACTTAGCCTGACTGCTTCTATTCGTTCATTGAAGATTTTAGGATGTGCAATGTTTCATGGAAGATTAAGTGAGCAACTATAAACTGAAAAAGACTGAAATGGTTTATGTCCTAGAAGAGCCATTATAGAAGTGATTGAATCAGCTTCCATAGTACTAAATTATGTATGTATGTGCAGTGTATCTTGGTACTAGGAATGGAAGGAACTGCTGTTTACTAAAAGGGATGTACTAACACTGAAACATGGGTTGATAATATATTTTCTCATTGTGTTGTAGTTCCTGTTCCGTATCATCAAGCCAAGGAAAGTGTTCTTCATGGCCGTGGACGGTGTGGCTCCTCGTGCCAAGATGAACCAGCAGAGAGGCAGGAGGTTTAGGTGAGACTTTTAGCCTTTAGTACACTAATTATAACAGAGCCTCAGTGCACTACAGTCATATTAGTTCATGAGCTGGATATGTAGCATGCTAAAAATTAAGTTTGTAACACTTCAAAAGTTTTAAGTTACGAAGATGTGGATTCTGAAAGTTTTAGTTACGAACACACAAGACTCACAATCCTTTCCTTGTGTAAAAATAAAACAGGTCTGCCCGTGAAGCAGAAGAAAACCAGAAGAAGGCTCTGGAGAAGGGAGAGATTCTTCCCAAGGAGGAGAGATTTGACTCCAACTGTATCACCCCTGGTTAGTAGTTTCACCTTACAAATGTAGCTTCCAGTACTGATAGAGTCAGCTGATCTGCAGTTCTGTAATGAATTGCTAGGATGTGCACATATACTAGAGTGATTTATGTTTGTTCCAAAATTAAATGAAATAAAATACCTTTATCAATGAAGGTGAAAATATACATTTTGCAAATTTGATGATACTTGAATACCATGAACAATAAAATACTTGAATACCATGAACAATAAAAAAAAAGATGACTTACCATAGACAATACTTAGTACCTCCCCTGCCTCCATTTGTGGCACATATGTGCCATTTCATGATATGCCATGCATGACTATATGTTTCTAGTTCAGATGTAGACAGAGGAAGAAAATTAAGAGTGAACATTTTTGTCTGATGACCTCTGACTTTGCACCTTGTGTTTCAGGTACTCACTTCATGGTGCGTCTGAACGAACAGCTGAAGTACTTTGTGAACAAGAAGATCACAACTGATAGGATGTGGCAGGGCATCAGGGTGTATCTGTCTGGACATGAGGTAATTAAGTTAGGCAGCAACCAATGAAATTGGCTTTCTTGAATGTAAGCTAGTCATACACTTCCCAAGTCACCCACAAAGCTTAAAATGTCTTTGTATATTCCCAATTGCAGAGCTGTCTTCTATATATGTGCATTTTCTAGAAAGCATAGAATTTTTTGTTGTAAAAAATATTCATGCCAGTGTAGCAATTGGACAGTGGTAAAATGTTTCACACATTTTTATGTTAGATGGGAAAAGCCATTCTTGGAAAAGATAATTACTGCAGAGATGTTGTAATTTAAGCCTTAGGTACATTTCTTCAGGTGTTAACAGGTTGTCTCTGCTCTCCAACAGTCTCCAGGTGAAGGTGAACACAAGATCATGGAGTTTATCCGCTACGAGAAGTCTCGGCCGGAGTACAACGCCAACACCCGACACTGTCTGTACGGCCTAGACGCCGATCTGGTCAGTCGTACCAAATGTAGATCTGATTCAGTAAATTGGATATGACATATACATGTACTAACTTGGTTCTATTGATGACATGCACAAAGCATTAAATTGGCTTGCTCCTTCCCCTAGAAAGTCCTGCTTTTTTCTTTTTTCACAGATGAGCAACAATAAATAATATGATTAACTATAAGTAAAATATGTCATCCTCACTCTGTAGTTTGTGTGGCCTAACAACTCTAAAAGTTACTGTAAAATAGTCCATTTATTAAAACGACTTTTTTTTACAGATCATGTTAGGACTTACCTCCCATGAACCACATTTCTCGTTGCTGAGAGAGGAGGTGAAATTTGGTGGAAAGAAATCTCAGAAAAGGTACAAACATCTGTGACTTTCTTTGTGTTGAAATTTGGTCTCTGCCTGTGTGAATATAATGTATTCCACTATTGCTTCAGTTACTGGAATATACTGTTAAGAAGAAGTCTATTTTCTGATTCAGTATTAGAATATTCTGTACATGCAGAGTGGCCACTCTCTCATTTCATGTTTTTGTTCCTTGTCATCCATAAAAGTCCATTTTGAATGAGAAATGACGTTGGCCATCAATAGTAGATCAGTATATGCTTGAAATGTGTGGGCATGTTTTTTTACTGTCTACCTGTCCTTTGTAGAATCTCAGTTCCAGAAGAAATCACCTTCCACTTGTTGCACCTGTCCCTGATGAGGGAGTACCTGGATTTTGAGTTCCAGGAGTTAAAGGTGAGTCACCAGACTTTTGATTGTGTTCAAGATTTGCTTAGAACACTTAATGTTTTATGAAAATTTCAATGAGCAAACAAAGGCCCAGGATATGGTGGTAATTGTCTTGGTAGGATGCAGTATATAACAATATACCTAATCAAATATATGCTTTCAAGTATGAAGATGATATTTATCAAAACATCTCTTTTAAATCAATGCTATAATGTATAGTCAAGATTTTTGGGAAAACATAGTACTTTGTGAGTTAGCAGTATTTGGTTATGGAACAAGAATGTTTTTTTCTTAGATATTTTGGATCATAATTTAAAACAGATTCAGGGGGGTGTTTGGAAAGTTGATAGGATTTGTGCAGGGGTCAATGTTCCTTGTGATATAAGTTATCTTTACTCTACGGAGATGTTTATTAGTGACTTTTGTCTTTTACAGGATAAGTTTAGCATCAGATATGTTTATCAGTGGATTCTGTTGTTGACAGGATAAGTTGTCGTTTGGCTATGACCTGGAGAGGATCATCGACGACTGGGTCTTGATGGGCTTCCTGGTGGGAAACGACTTCATCCCTCACCTGCCCAACCTCCACATCCACCACAGTGGACTGCCTCTCCTCTACAGGACCTACATCAACGTCATGCCCACACTGGACGGCTACCTCAACGAAGGAGGCACTCTGAACCTGCACAGGTATGCTGTGTTAATCTTCAGCCTGCTGAGGTGGCCTTTTTTGTACAAAATTTCTGTGCTTTATGGGGATAAGCAGCAGGGAGAATGTTAAAAAGGCGTCCCTAAGTCATGTTATTGGGATGTGTTTGTGAGGTGTTGTATGATCTAAAATTTAAATTGACTGCTAAAAAAAGGTTGCAGAGGCGCTACGCTCCACGAGGAAGCAATCGGCCTTGAGTGAGTGAGTGAGAGCTAAAGAAAACGTGGCATCTAAGAGCTAATAAGTCAGCTACAGTATAGTCTGTTGCTACTGTGTATTATCTGATTTGTATTGGTATACTAGTAGTATCCGTGCATCATCATTTCTTGGAACCCAACAGGTTTGGAAAGTTCCTGGAAGCGCTCTCAGCGTTTGACCGAGAACATTTCCGCGAGATCTTCAGCGACCTGAACTGGCTGGCCGGGAAGACAGGAGCCACGCCCGGTAGAGGACGTAGGAGCGGAGCGAGGAAATCCAGTACGCCACAGCGAACAAACGGGAGACCGTCGCTCCCGTCTAAAGGCGGTAAGAGGAAGAAACGTGTATCAGGCAAGGCTCTTCTGTTATATTTCCTTTTGGTTATGAAGTTTTACAATTTTTTTTCCTGTGTGCTGCCAAATGTGTTACTGTATTTTCCTTTTTGTTTGCTGTGTGTTCAGTTCCTCATTTCTGTCCATTTCATTTGTGTTTAGTTGCCTTTGTTGGCTCATGCACCATGCAGTTCTTTTGTTGTGTTGAACAACTGTAGTTTACATTTGTACATTCTGTCATCCCAAGCGGCATATAGATTATTATGAAAGGACCATCTCATGAATGTTTTGTTCTGACTCTGGACTTTTCAGATTGCTTATAGTAAACCAACAGAAGCAACATGAAAAAAAACAGAAACTAAACCAAGAGACATGATATATATGATTTATTTTTTTTCAAAATGATATGTTGTGTGTGTCAAAACAAACGTGGCAGATGGCACTCAGAAGATGAAGATTCTTACTACCATTTTTTAAAACTTGGACCTGCTCTTGGGAACTACAACACATGAACTTGAACAAGCAGCCTCTGTACTAGCTGTATCATTAGACTAGTGTTACTGACAGGATGTCTGTGCTGACTTCAGGGTTGCGACTCAGTAACCAGTTTGGTGCTCTCGAGGGCAACACAGATGACTCCCTACTAGATGACTCCACCATAGATGATGAAGAGCCAGAGGAAGACCCAGCCATAGCTGTAGCAAAAGGTTTGTGTCATCAAATGGTGCTAATAATAAATCCATCGTAAATCAAAAAGATTGCTTTGCTTTTATTCTGTTTGAAAAAGAGAGAATAAATTTTTCCCCCAAAGATTTGAAGTGTATGTAGTTAAACCATGAGGTACCTTACCTATGATACACAAACATGTTCTTTTACAAATAGGCTTGATGTAACTTTCAGCATGCTAAGGTAGCCATTTGGTACCAAATTTGTATTGGGTTAGGCAGCAGGGAGAAGGATAATAGCCACCTGTATATTTAGGTGTTGATTGGTGTTCTTTATTTTGCAGCACTTGCAGAAGGAAGAAGGGAAGAGCAGGAAGAAGTGGACGATTCTTTTGAGGCTGATTTCTTACTGCACAGGATTGCTTACTATGAGAACAAGTTCAAGTTTGAGAAAGTTACTGAGTAAGGATGTATTGATCTTATTGCTTTATGTTAGATTGCATTGAAGGTGGTCTTGCTATTGATACCTTTTGACGTTTTCAGTCATTGTAAAATGGATTTGTTGCTACCAAAAATTATATGAAGGCTTTCTATTGAGCAATGCACATTACTGTGAATATAAATTAATTTCTTTTGCTCCTTGTAATTGAAATTTTGTTTTGTAAATAATCATAAATTTTGAGAGGTGCATCCATGTTTCTTGCCGTGCTTAGTGAGATCCTGAGAGACCTAGCCTATCAGTATGTCCTGGCTATACAGTGGATCCTACACTACTACTACAATGGAGTCCAGTCGTGGAGTTGGTTAGTATTAATGGCCTTTTTTACTGTTGTTACTCAATGCCTTATGTACTGTACTGTATTTGTTTCCTCTTTGACACACTAAATAGCATAATCTTCATTGATTGGGTAATTCAAAACATGCCTTTTAGATCTTTTTTATATAAGGAATATTCGGAAAGCTACTTGGAAGGAAAATACAGTTGCTGTAACAAACAAATTGATAGTCTCTGTCTGAAATTGTTTGATGTAGAAAATTCTAATTAATGTCTTGCATCAGTTATCATTTGCCATAAACACAAGGAACTGTACTCGTCCCTCAAGGAACTGTACTTGGCCCTAATCTAGCAGTGATAAAGTACATCAGTAGTAACAACCTGAATTGTGCATTGTGTTCCAGGTACTACCCGTTCCACTATGCCCCTTACCTGAGTGACATCGTCAACATAGCAAACATGAAGCTGCAGTTCGACATGGGAAAGCCCTTCTTGCCGTTTGAACAGTTGTTGGGAGTTTTGCCGGCAGCTAGCAGAAAACATCTGCCCAGTCCTTACCATGTAAGTAAAAACCAGTTCCCCCTTACATCCTTTGTAATTGGTTAGAATGTTGCCACTATACCATTGTATTTGCAGCAATGATACTGATCCATGTATTTGCCATTTAAAGATATAAAACATGTGATATGTGATACACATAGTACAAAAATGCATATGTCTTTATTCCTTCTTGTGAGAAAACTTGACATCAATTCATTCTTGTAATCAAGCTAAGATCTGAACAGAGAACATTTATATCACCACTACAACAGAGACAGGAACTGAAGTTTACAGAATATTTTTCCATCTTGTCTCAGAGCCTGATGGTAATGGAGGAGTCCCCCATCATTGAGTACTACCCTGTGGACTTTGAGACGGACCTGAATGGGAAAATGCAGGAGTGGGAAGCTGTGGTTCTCATTCCCTTCATTGACGAGGTAAGTCTTAATGGGCCTTGGAGTTCAGATAAAAGATGTTCTATGGGGCCTTGTGTGAAAGAGCCAGAATGTGGCCTCGTACAGATGGCTATGTAACTTTGTCTGCGTTATAGATAGTGAATTGAACTATCTTTAAATTGATGTATATCTATGTATATATAATATTATACATCATAAGTATATGTGTCTACTAGTACAACTGCAAAAGACAGTATTTCATTGTCTTCAATGCACCAGTGCTTTACTGGGTTTCATGAGAGTACGCTTACAATCTCTACCTGTACTGCCTTGTTGTTCAGAAACGACTGCTGGATGCGATGAAGCCGTGCAACTCTCGTCTGAACTCTGAAGAGAAGGGGAGAAACGGCCACAAACCCCACATGTTGTACACCTACGACCCCAACCTCAGCTTCTGCTACCCCTCCTCACTAGCTGGAGTTTTCCCTGATATTGAATGCTGCAAGGCAAAGTGAGTAGTTTTGCATATTTTCAAATGAAAACTGCATGGATGTGTTATACTTTCACAAAAATGGTAAGAAGTACAGTTTTAAAAACTGACAAAAATTTCCCAAATCAAATGTTTTATCCTTAGTTTCTTACAAACCTTACAATATGAAAGATGTCTTGTATGTTGTACCTTGCAGGTGTGAGCTGATCTTGTTGACTGGTTTCCACGTGGACAAGAATGACCTGAAGCGTGGTTTGTGTCCTGGAGTGAAACAACACGAGTTTTACCCAGGGTTCCCTACTCTCAGGCACATACCTCACAAAGTAGGTCCTCCATGGCCAGTTGCCTGGTATATTACGTTGTGTATTTAGATTTTCAACAGTTAGTAGTTGTGCTTTTCATGTCCCAGATTCTCAATCATACATGTATTTGTCAGTAATATTCAACGGTTATAAGGGTTACCACTCAGGGCCACAAGTCCCACAGCAACTTGATAGCACCTTTAGAACATTGGCTGTCATATAAATTGTAAATAGCACTTCAACATCTCAGTATGTCCAGTACATGTGTACAAACTTGTTTATAAAATGCTTATGTTTTACGTAATGTGATATAAAAAAAAAAAAAATTCAGAAAGTATGGCTACCGTGTTTTGGAAAGTAAAAACCTGACCTGATTCTGACTGTGACTGGGATGCTGTTTACTGAAATCATACCAAGCACCAACTTCTATACTGTATATTGAAAAGGAAGCCATACACAGAAGAGTTAATGCACTCATGCATTGAATGTGTCAACTACAGGCAAGTTTGAAGAAGAAAGGTGTGAGGGTGTTCCAGATGGCCAGTAAGAATGAGAGCCAGTTCCTGGTGATACAGGATGACTCAGAGCCTGTAAGTATTGCTTCTTAGTGTTGAAGTATTTTAAACACACCTCCTTCCTGTACAGCAATTTTACTTGTTTTCTCCTTTCTGCCCTTTTCTTTCTTTATTATTAGGGTTAAGATGTGTTCTATCCATGATGATAGTTGTAAGGTTTACATTTTGTATGAATAGTAAAGATGACTTTTCTAACATTAACAAAAATTAGGAATAGAATTAGTAAAAGTCCAAAAGAGGTAGAAAGGGATAGATAGAATAATCATTTTCACCATATTGTAACAAGTAACAAATATTGTTTTTCCCCTGTCCAGGACATTGAGAAAATCGCCAATGAGTACTTAGGAAAGTCCATCTATGTGGACTGGCCCCACCTCCAAGAGGCAAGAGTCATCAAAGTTTCTGACGACCAAGTGCAGTAAGTGATTCTGCAATCCTTATATCAAATGACCATTATATACCCTCCCTTGTAGCAATTATATAATCTACTGTGATAGAGTTTTCAGTTTAGAGTTTTATGTGAAAAATTCAGTCATATTTGTTTTGTGAGAAAGATTTGTACACATGTATACAGTACTTGTGATATAATATAATCTTGAAACAGATCAAAGGGGGATATATCAACATTCCTCTAGATCTGTTTAAGTCCAATTTGGTTTGTGGATGGATATTTTCCTTCCCCATGTTTTATGTCATGTTTTATGTAGGAGCTACAGTTTTTGACTGTGTTTTGTTGTTCCATAGATTCACCCTTGTGGAGCAGTCTGGCGGGCTCAGAACGAGCAACAACAGCCGTCAGCGCCGCTCACAGATCCAGAAGTCAGAAATAGCCGAGAAAGAGAGGGCACGGTGGCTGAGAGAAGTCAGTGACCTGACGGAAAAGTATGTTCCTGTTTGAATCATTTTAGTAATCATCATAAATTGAAACTGTTCCCCCACTGTATTGTGAGTAGATATGTGTTTGAGGCAAGCCACTCTTCGAGCACATTAAAGAGCCCACCATACTTATCGAAAAGAGTAGGGTCCTTCCCAGTGTGAGTTGTTCAATATCTTAGAGTCTTATGGCAGCACCTGGGGTACTTATTAAGGTCACCTGAGTTAGCGCCGAATGGCGGCCACTCCAGACTCTTAAAAATTTAGCCGTACCAGCTGTTAGCTCAGTGCAATTTGGCCCTTGACTGCAAGGAGAGAGTAGCCGGCCCACCCAATAACAATAACAAATACAATGTACATCACAATGATAACATCACCTGCCCTCTTTCCATCAGGTACCATGACAGACGGGGTATAGATGTCGGGATCACGTTTGTACTGATCCACGCCTGCCGTATCATTGGGCGGAAGTACATCTGTGGCGTAAACGGGAACGTCACACTGGAGAAACAGTGGGGGAGCCAACCGGAGCCTTTCCTACTCCAAACAACTGTCAAGGTAAAATATCATATTCCTGTTTTATGTAGTTAGTGTACACTTCTGCTTGTGAAGCTTTAGTTGTTAATGTGGAATTGCAATTTCTGACCTTGCATATTTTACTCCTACTTTTCCAGTAAATATGATGTTCTACATTTGGTCTTTGTATTGATAATCGTCTTCTTTTCATGTGGAGCCAAAATTCTTTGGATTATACCTGTGGTTTTGAATGAAGTCCTTGGTTATGTTATTCAGCTGAACTCAATGGAGATACATGTATCTGTGTACTTGTATCCTGGAAAGTTAGGGTGGTAGAGGTAAATAAGTGGTTACAGTACTACAAAAACACAGAATTGTTGATAAATTCTATCCAATGATTTCATTTTTTAGGACATAGCTGTTCATGATCCGAGCTACAAGCAGTTCCGCACGCTTGATGAACTGTTCTCTCCAGGCACCACATGTTTCATGCTGGGGAACCCTCACTATGGCTGTGAAGGGGAGGTAGGTGTCCCAGAATGGGGCCAAGTGTTATTCCTTGTGGAACACACTGTTAAGAACTACTGTAATTTAGATTCTTATTAACTGAAGCAATCAATCACATACATGGCTTTTATATATCTGACAATTGAAGCAAGTTGTCGAAAAATGTTACCTTTAATCATGTTGGAAATATTGATAACCTCTTTTGGTAGCCAAGATTCTCCTGACATATTTCTTTCCTTGAAGGTGTTTGAAGTAGAAAGTGTGAAGGAGGGACGAGTCCGTGTGCTTTTCTCCATTCCTCAAGAGCCTGACATTGATGGCATCAAGTCTCGCGGCTCTAAGGTATGAGAAGTGGTGTCACAGACTGCAGCCTTTTGCCACCAATTGCAATCAAACAAGGTTTTGCTTGTCAACTACAGATATTTATCATCTAGTAGTAGTGGACAGTGAAATACCGGTATGTTTATACCTTCGGCAAGAAGGTCATGTTTTTGGTAATGTTCGTTTATGTGTGTCCATCTGTGTGTCTGTAAACACGATAACTCGAGAAGGCCTAGATGGATTGTCTTGATATCTGGTATGTGGGTAGGTCTTGATGAGACCTCAAAATGATTAGATTTAGGTCCACCTGGCAGCTTGTTTGTGTTTATGATGGCAGTGTATGTGGTATATCATGTCAGACAGTATGACAGTACTTTTTTGACTTATCCAGGACCTGCAGACCCAGTACATCCCATCGTACATGATGGCCCAGCGCCTGGGCATCACAGGACTGCTCCTGTCTCGCATCACTGGGGACTTCCAGATCCTCAGGGGCTCCAGAGAAAGGTCTGTTTAAGAGTTATACTAGAACTACTTCTACTAGAACTTCTAGTCCCACTGTCTTTAATAATCATGTAAGCAAATGTAAAGGTTGTGCAAGGTCTCCATTAAAAGAGACCCTTAAGCATAGTGTTACCTACCTATTGTATTGTATTCATTACAATACAATATGGTTTTAAAAACTAGTTTAAAATAAGTTTTAAAAAACTGAATTTGCCAAACATTTGTTATATTTTCTAACAGTACTGTTAATCTGTAGCACTTAAGGTCATCAGTGCAGCAGTGCACATTTTTATGTGTTTAGTTTTAACAAAGTTTTCAAAGATTGTTGTTCCTTTTTTGTCTGCAGTGCCAACAGTAGTTCCAAGGTCAACATTGGTTTGAACATCAAGTTCAGCAAGAGGAGTAAAGAGGTTCCGGGGTACACTCGCAAGACTGAAAATGGCTGGACGTACTCTCTCAAGTGCCAAGCTCTCATCTCTGAATACCTTCAGAAGTAAGGAACACACTCTTAAAGACTTTCAGTCTTAAGCATTTAAACATGGTAGTGGTGAATGTAATGGTATACCTCATGCCTTATAGCTGATGAGCTATAGCTATGTTTTAATGCTTTGATTATTATGATTATTTGCCATGGAATTTTTCTTGGAAAAGAAAGAGGTTTATGATTTTTTTCTAGTATTTGTAAAAAAACAGTTACTGGAAAGTTAACAACTCTTTCATGATGCTAAACTTGTTCTTTCCACCACTACAGGTTTCCTCATTTCTTCGAGTATGTAGCAAGACATCCCAACGAGGACAATTATTACGAAGAGGAAATCTTTAATGAACAATACAAGTGAGTGAAACCAGGGACCCATGCTGAAACCCATTTAGAAAAGGAGTGCTTAGAATTTGCTGATTAATCATGAGAATATGTAATATGATTTGATTTTGTGCATCTCTCTGTGGTATCTTTTAAAACCTTTAATAAAAGGAATATCTGTGACATTTCAGTGTGTCAAATGGAGGCATATAATGGCAATGTTTGTACAGCTGTAGAGAGAAAGGGCTACGGTAATAAAACTCTACAATACTAACATTTCCAACTCCTGTCTCTCCAAAAGGATGGACGAGTCCACGCTTCAAAAAGTCAAAGACTGGCTGAAGACCATCCCTACATACGGGATGGAGACGGTCGACTGTGGGACACTGGCCCTGGACGAACCTGTGGTCAAGGCCATCGAGGAGGCTGCGGCCAAGGCCAAAACCGACAAGCGGAAGAAGAAGAAGGTCAAGATGGGAGTCAGGCCATTTCTGCTCTACAGGGTAAGTGGAATTGTAAAGTCTGCTAACATGATAAATCTGTGTGATGTCATGAAAGTTCATCTGTGTTGGTAGTCCAACACAAGGATTGTTCTCACCTCGAGCTTTCGACCAGTCACTCTGATCTTCTCACTGGGTCAGTCTATTGAAGAAGATCAGAGTGACTGGTCAAAAGCTCGAGGTGAGAACAATCCTCATGTTGGAACAAAAGGTTTTAACTTTAAACAAATCTGTGTAATGTTGAGTTGCTATGCAGCACACACAGTAATCCGTAACTTCACTTTTCAAAGTGTAGAGATGTTGAGAATTGAAAGCTGGTTAGATGAGATGGTCCGCTTTGTGTTACAATGCAGAAATGGACAAAATATAATGATTCTATCTTCCCAGCCTGTGGATCACCAAGGCTTACTGATCCCCGACCCTGGTGCAGACTACCAGCTGTTTGACCGCATCGTGAACGTGAGAGACGGACATGGCGTCCCCCTGGGCCTGCGGGGAACGGTGATCGGCGTCCACTCAGCTGCCAAGGAGGTCGACATTCTGTACGACATTGTCTTTGACGAACAGTTTCAAGGAGGCTTGTCACTTAGGTGAGTTTGATGAGCATGATGCCTGCCCTGGAAAACTTGTGTGCACTTAGCCAATTGAAGCAAAACTGCAGATATATTTGACAATGCTTGTTTGTTTATTTAGAACCTCCATTATCATGTATTTACTAGTCTTTCTGAAGTCCATTTTTTAAATCTTTTAAGCAGCATGCGACTGGTTGGAGAGGCTCAGCGACAAGCTATGATGATGATGATGATGATGAGTCTTTTAAGAGTTAATATACTGATTAAAATTAATTATTAAAATGCTCATACAATATGAATACAATACAATACAATGACAGATATATACATGACATTGTAATGCTAACCTTCAACTAAAGACACTTTTGTAGGAAATATTTTACAGACTAGCATCATTATATGAGTTCTACACAAGATATGCAGCAGACTAACAATAAAATGGACCTTCCAGGGGCTGTTCTCCAGGCTATGGCTACAGGATGCCTCCCTCTGGTCTCATCAACATCTCCTTCGGCCTGAGGAAGGAGAGTGGTCAGCTGAAGGGCAAACCGACGGCAGTGGTCAAGCCGACGTCCACTCCCTCCCCGCAGCAGAGAACTCCCGAGCAGTACTCCAACATCCTCCGCAAACCACCCAACATTCTCAACCACTCCCCAAACTCACCCTTCACACCAAAACAGGTACGGGGTTCTATACCTTCAGTTGGGTGATGATAGTTGTAGTTACCATGGTGATGACAATGGTTGTTATGGTGATGATGATTCCAGGGAACCTTTGTGTTGATGACGGCTGCTGAGTGCTTAGACCAAAAACTTATTTGGAAATTTTGAGATAGAATAAAAAAAACCATGTTTAGATTTTTGAATAAGAACTCTAGTGTTGATAATGTCATTCAATCAACAACTATAGGTATCAGTATTAGAACTTGCAATCCCACTCTTTTGATGTACACGTATGTAAAGCTGTGACTAGTTGATTGCACTCACTATTGTATGAAGTTATTTTCGATATGCTGGTGTGTTACGCCAAAGGGCGGTTATACCGGCTATACAGATACAGATACAAATGCAGATATCAAACAACCTGAGTGTACTTCTTTTCAGGCAAGCCCTTATGCAACAAACAAGACTGCCCAGTCCACTCCACCCAGCAGCACCCCTCAGTCCTCACGAGGATGGTACAGTCCACAGGCCCCTGGACCACAGGCATCGCCACAGTTTGTAACTCCCAAGATGACCCCAGGGTCAGGGGGCAGGACAAGGTCAGACCAATCGGGAAGTGGACAGAGTGCAGAGAAGGTACGTATGATTTGAACATTGAGTGTAAAAAACTGAATTTCTCTTTTAGCTTTCAAAGCTCTTTGGACTAAATGCTAAAAACAAAATTTGACGTAATTCTGACAAAATTTATTATCTAATAGCTGTTGATGGTCTTGATACTCATGGTGCAAGGTCAGAATGTACATGTAATCTTCACATGTAAATGTAGCACTTATATATGTTGAATGTCTTGGACATTGACAAATTTGCCATGATAATCACTGTCACATATTTACAATGTATCACTTTGTCAAATTGTATCAGTTTCTCAGTAAAATAAACCATTTTCCTTGTGTATTGTTTCTCCACACATATGCAGACCCAGGATGTGGATGAGTTTGCCAACATGTGGAAACAGCTTCAGCAGGCTAACTCCCCCCAGCCACCAACAAGTGGTACGGTCCAAACCCTTTTTTGCATGAAACCTGCCTTGTAAACATGAGATTGATATATTGAAAATCAACTTTGACAATTATCTGTACTTATATGCAGTGTTTTATTAGAAATTGTTATAAACGTGTATGGATTATTTACTCCCACAAGTTATATTTTCTACATCTTATTCAGAAAGCTTTGCTTGCTATGGTAGACAATGGTCTATGGTTGCGCTGACTTCTTTTCTTCATTTTCCAGGCCCAGACACTTCTGCACCCACTTTAGAGCAAGCAGCAAGGTCACTGCCCATGCACACTCCAGCTTGGAGCCAAGGAATGCCGTCAGGGCAGCCACTCCCCACCCAGGTGGCTACGCCCGCCCCTCACCCACAGCAGACCCCTCAACTCTACCAGTCCCCCCACCCCAAGCAAAAAATTCAGATCCAAACCAGGGACTCACAACAGGGGTTGGCTACAAATAACCAACCGTCAGATGATTTCTCCAGGCTGTTGGCATCACTGCAGTTATCGGCAGAAAAGAGTTCTGGAAACCCCCACGAGAGCCAAAGCACCTTTGAGCAGACTACTTATGTCAGGGATGTGAAGTCACCCAACACTATGAAAAAGGTACAATTAAGACTCATTGCCTGTGTACCAGTTGGTAAGTAAGAGCCACATTTTAAAGTAGTATTTTTTGTCCGTGTCACACTTAATGTAGGTAGATTTGTAAAGAAATGTTACTTTTGCTGTAGCGACAATTGTTAATCATTTTGAAAGAAAATCATTGTATGTCCTTCGCCAAAAAACAGTTACTCAAGCAACTGGATATGATTTTAGAAACGGTCAGACGTTTCAGGTAGCATCTACTACCTTTCGTCAGTGACTCTGGAGAAAATCCAAATCAGCAGGTTTACAAGCAAATTTGGATATTTCCTCAGTGTCACTGACGAAAGGTAGTACTAGTAGATGCTACCTGAAACATCTGACCGTTTCTAAAATCATATCCAGTTGCTTGAGTAACTGTTTTTTGGCATATCTTATTACCTGGATGTCTAACCTTCACCGACACATTGTATGTCCCGTTAAACATGGTTTGAACTTTCAGGAAGGAACAGAGGCCATCCGTCAGATGTTGAACATCGGGCAGGGGAAGGCAGGTGAGACCTTCATGATGGCAGGTCAGCAATCTCAGGGCACCGTAAACTCCAGTGTGATACCTAATAATGCACCTTCTACAGCAACAACTTACGGCATGCCTATTGCTGTGTCCGCCTTGTTTAAAGGTACAGGTACAGATATGCGTGCTGTGGTATGTTGTGGTGTGGGATATTAGTCTAAACCTTTCTTATGATTTGCATACAAGCACATGTTGCATTGCATTTTTTTAAGTGAGGGTTAGAAAACAGTGCTAAGCATACATTGTTGAGGTGCTTTGTAATAGTGATAGTAGTTTTGCTGTGTGCTTTTGTAATATTTCACTGCAGTTGTGTAAGGACAGTTTGCTCTGCCAGTTTGATTTTTCTGTTGTTCAAGCATGCAAGTTGAAACCGTCCTCACTGCAAAGTAGTTGCTGTTAATACAAAAACTGCACCATAGTAGGCTTATTTGTTCCTAAATGTACCAATGAATTGCTTTTTCATTTTGTACATTTCAAAAGTGGTCCTATGTAGTCTAACATGTTCTTATTTTCTCTTGTTCATTATCTACAGGTGCAGCTGCTCCAGTCCAAGTTGTTTCCGTCCCCTCCCCCATCCCTCCCCGTCCCAGCCTCATCCCCCATCCCCGACCCATACTCAACCCCCAGGCACCCCACCTGCCCCAGCCCCTGCCCCCTGGTGTAAGACCCCCGCTCCAGCACACCCCACCCCTGGGGGCCCGCCCTCCCGTCCAGCCCCCACCCTCAGGTGTCCGTCCCCAGGGCCAGGCCCCACCCACCCTACAGCTGCTCCAGTGGTGTATGAACGTCGGCATGGGTCCTCCCAACTACCAGCATCGCCCTGAAAAGGTACCGTCTTCAACAACCATCAAGCTTTGAAATGTTGTCTTCCTTCTCCATATATAACTTGTCTGAACTTGTCCGCCTGTCTGTTTTGCTACAGTCAAAACATTGTAACTGTTAGGGAACAATTTGTTCTTCAATAAGACTTACTTCAACCTATGGTTTTAAGATTAAAGTGTCTCAACATTTATATTAGAACCAAGGTACAAAAATGTGGCAGTATTTTAAGAAGTATGACATAATTCAGAGTTACCATTAACAGTGATGGTTTGTAGCTACATGTAGATCAAGACTGAATAATACAATATTTTGAAGACTTACACCCCCTAACTGGTTTCCTGTGCCCTGTAGAACATGTGGGTCTGCACTGTGAGACTGGGCAACGGACTGACCCTGCAGGGGGCCCCTTGTGCCACCAAAGAGTACGCTGCGGATAGCGCCGCGGCAGTCACAATACTGCATGTGGTACGTGGCACATTGTCTTCCTGCATGTTTGCTGTAAGTTAGTGCATGGTAACAAGTAATTTGAATGTACATGTAAATTGTTAATATCAATTTTAAAATTTGGTCTGTATTATTTATAGACTCTGTGTTTCTGAAATAAATATAGTTCAGTCACTTACCCCTGTACATAGCTAACAGCTTGCAGACTTGGAAATAGCTATGTAATGATTTTTTTTTTAAGATGGGATAGAGGAGAATACCTAGGATTGCACACTTGTCCACTCAACATCACAGATTGAGTTAATCTAAACTAATATTTTGTTATTCTGAATAAGTGATATGTGTTTTTTCCAGAACTCCTCCAAGTCCCCAGTACCAAACCACCCCAACTTCCACCCAGGCTCGCCCATGGGTGGGTTCTCCCCACGGAGACCCATGCTCCGCAACCCTCAGGTGGCAGCATCACCACCCAGGGGGCCCACAGGTCAGTTTGTTATGGTCTTGTCTGTTCTCAGTAGCCTCAGCAGATATTTTTTTGGCCATGCCTCAAGGATGGAGCCTTACTTGGTTGAATCACAATTGTGTTTGGAATCGTTCCAAATGTTATCTTGAAAGTTTATCTGTGATGGTAGAAGTGATTATGAAGGGAGTTTAAACTTTCATTCCTTGACAAACACTAGAGATGTACAGTAAAAAATTTGGGTAAGTCCAACTTGTTGTGTTGGAAATTACAGTTTAAACTCACTTCATTACAAATGTTGTCATCGTTGTCTTTTAGATATCTATAGACACTGAGATATATACTAAGCTGATGTAAGCTTCATTGTGTTTTGTTAATCTTTTTTTTTAGGTTTCCCTAACAGGGGCCCGATGATGCCTGGCTCACACCCCTTCCCAGGAATGGTACAGACCCGTCCTTTCTCTGGCCAACCACAGTACAACATGCCAACCCCTGGATTTGTTGGACCATCCCAACTCAGTCCCCAGCCAGGGGGTCCCACTTCAACACATGGTCTTCTCAAGAACAACCCATTTGTGCCTTTACAGGTAAGAACTGTGGTTGTTAGGAAATAATCTGAAAATTATCAGCGTCTTGACTGGGTATATATGAAGGTAGAAGTACTGGGCACAAAGTAGCATTTCAGTGTACTGTTTTTGGTCATGTTTGTGTGTTCGCAGATATATGATTAGTTATTGGGGTCCAGATGATGCGGATTGTTTTTACATTGTATCTGTATTTTCAGGTGTTGAAATAAAAATTGATAATGTCTGAAATTGTGAGCAGTCGTTGTGATCATCATGCTTTATATTACTTCCCAGAGCTTTGGAATCTCAGATTCTTGTTTCTGTCTTTAATTAGGTAACAAGACAGACCACGCCACAAAAGTCTAAGGATGAAGTAGCCAGGGATTTTATCCAGCTGCCCACAATGCCAGGCCCCACTCCTGACCAGCAACAGGCATGGACTGAAGAGCTGGAAGCAACAATCAACAAAGTCAGAGAAGCCAGCAAACAAGAACAGGAGAGAAATCCTTCCACAGAAGTAGAGTTAGGACAGGCTAGCTTAGGAAACGATGAAAAGAGCGTAGTAAAGATCGCAGGCAATGAAGCATTAAATGAGGGAAGTAGTGAAATGGCAGAAGAGGAAAACAAGGAGAAACAAGTGAAGAAAGCTACTGAAAGAAGAAAACCACAGATCAAATTAGCCGTGAAGTTTGGAGTTCCTCCTCAGGAGTGAAAACTTACAGATATATCCATTTATGTGTGATGAATGATGATAATAGAAAAGCCCTATTCAGTTACAGTTAAGGCAACAGTACTGGCTAAGATAGGCTCTACAGGTACAATCGAAGTGAAAGACTGAGAATTTCAATTATGATAGAAGATCAGTATTACAATAGGGGTAGTTTGACCAGTCGTGTTTTTGTTATGGACAAAGGCAGCAGTTGTAGCTCAACTGTTCCAATATGCACAGTGTAAATGTGTAAAAGTACATATGATTTGATGAATTCTGTTTTAAGTTAAAGCTTCATATGAAAAGTACTTCCTGCATGTTGTTGAAAACTTCATTGGTTCAAGTGTGAGCTTTTCCATTTATCAACTGCCAGAAACAAATGTATTTACAAGACAGATCATACGTTTTGTCCACAGTAATTGTTGTCCAGTTCATGTTCCAAGACAAAGACATTTTTGATTTTTTTCATAGATGAAAAGTTGTCATTTTTTGTTGTTCTTTTACCTAATAACATGAAGAGAAATGCATTGTACCTGTTTTATGATGATAATTTTTGCCTCTTTCCAAGACTTGCCATTCTGGCTTCAACAGTATTTTTCTGACATACATGTAGATAAGTTGAAAATGTTTGTAACTGTATGTGTAGTGAACTTCACCATGTCTTACATGACCTCCATACACCAATTTTGTATTGGTTTTAGCAAAGACCACTGTCCAATGTGCTGTGGATTTCAAGTCAAAACTTCGTTCTAAACTGGTGCAATTGTGGTATCAGTTAAACATTATCAGTGAGGAAAATCTTATTAAATGTTATTTCAACTTTGAAACGTCACAACAAAAAATCAGGGATGTTGACATTGATTATTAAGATGAGATCAACATATCTCAAAATATGTGTGACAGTTGCAGATATCTTTTTGTCTTCTTTTGGGAGAGACTGATATTGAAACAAACATTTACTGATATATCATATTTCTTCATTGTATTGGGTGAAGTAAAGAGGGGGTATTCCACAAACAGTGCTCCTGACAAGTTTCTGATCAGTATTTTCACTAACAACCTTTCATTGTTGAAACCTTAAATGACCACTAAGGATTCACTTAAAGGAAAATACTACCATCTCTGTTTTTCATTGTACTGCCAAGTCTGTTTGTCACTGTCTAACACAGTGTTACCTGATGTACTTAAAAGTTGCATGGTATGGATGATAATACGTTTGAATCATTTTATTTGAACCTTTAATCTTTGTTGTGATCCACACAGAAGACAGAAATAAAACATTGATTTTGACAAAGGAAAACAAATGGTGTCATTTTCTATTCATTTACAATAAATGATATTGGTAGTACTGTACATATACACACACTGTGAGATAATAACAAACATTAGTAAATACTTGCTAGTGAATATGCTGATTAAAAAAATTGTATTGACTGGGATCCTTTGACAAACAAATGAGGCGTTGTCTCAGTATTGTGAATTGTAGCTTGCTGTACAGGGAAAATCGCCTCACAACTTTCAATTGACGTACTTAGTTGATATCTATAAGAAGATACTATTATGCCTGAAGTAAGCATATATTTCCTTAAAATACTCGTCTTCTTGATACAGTTCTGTTTCTGCAAAATCAAGCCCATCTTTATGGTTGCCGGGCGTGCCGTCGTCCGTTGCTAGGGCCATCTTGTATCTGTACAAAATCCTTTGCTTTACAGTCGTGAGAATGGCGTTTCTTGCCGCGTCTCCCAACACAGAGGGCCTGTCGAAATATCTGATCTCTAGATAAAGTTTGTACCACCTTTTCAGTCCCAGAGTTTCCACCTTCTGCAGGTTACTAGGGTCAAAATACGAGTGGTAAGAACAGAGAACTTCGTCAAAGATTTTGGTCAGTGCTTCGAGGCAAAAATCTGGGTCTCGAGTTCGGTTAAGACAGACGAAACAGGAGTCGTTGAGATACAAAGATGTTTCGTTTTCTGGAATGTGGTCGAAAGTTATGTTGACGCATGTCAGGTTCTGGTAACATCCGGGAACTGGGGAGAGCATGTCCAGGTGAGTGAGGAAGTCCTGGGTTCTGACCAAGTCTCTGACGTCATCAAAGTCGGCACAGCTGGTCAAGGTCAAGGTCACGAGGACGACAGCTACCACACAAGCAAAACGTGACGTCACCATCATATTTTCTGTTGATAAAGAAGTCAGAATAATTGTTAGAGATGACTTCTTACAACTCGTCAACTAAAATTTGACGTTGTGACTACAGTAGTTTATTTCCTGCCAAAAACTAACGTATAGACAAACTCCGATATTCTAACAGTTATGCTTTATATAGGATAGCATTTCCGCTTTAAAATCAGAAAGTTTCTAATGTTCCTTGTGCAAGAATCGAGCAAGTCTTGAAGCTGTATATGCTTTATGTGAGTATTTCATCTTGCTGAGCAGGCATTTCACCTGGCCAAACATCGCAGACTGAACACACAAGTGTGTCAACAGCTCAGTTACAATTACAACACTGCCTCTTTTCACAACCTCATATAAATGCTCGCGCAGGGAAATAAAACTGCCTTTACTTAGCAGCGTAGACATTTTTACAACTGTGCATTCTTTAAGCGCAAACAATGAGCCCCCCACACGACTCTTAACGCTAAACGTTTTGCACGCAATTGATCTAGAGATTGTTTTCTTTTTTTCACCATTGAAACAGATGCACACATTCAAGGACGTTTCCTCAGAGATTGTACCAGTATCATGAAATCTGTAATTAGAATAATTATTTGAACAGGTACGGACCGTCGTTTACCAGTGGCACGAAACGGAACAGGTAGCGGCATTCTTGACAGACGGTTGGTTGCACAGGTATACTTTGCCCACAAGGAATGTTTTTGAATGTATACCGTTACACAAACAGTCGGGCATTTGTCTCACATTGTCAGCTGTTGCAAGGTCACTTCAATCATGCAAAGCTTGGAACGCTCTTTTCCCAGGCTATGTCTTTTCGTATGTATCTAGTCTCATTGTGCATCTGTCTAGTTTCTTTCAGCAGTCAAAAACTGGAATATTCTAAGCTAGAAAGAAGGGGCTGGGTACGTTTTTCTCTGAACAAATAATTGTAACATCCTTACAGCATCGCAAAACGTAAGAAAAAGGTGTTCTCAGCAACAAACGCCCATTTATGAAATAATACGAAGTATTGCAACACAGTGTGGTCTATCTAGACACAAAAATAACAAGAAAGGAACATAACAAAAGGAAAATGTACCATCGATATCGTTTGTTTAGCCTAGTATTTCTGACTAAGAATGTTATCCTTGCACATAATGGCCAAGGCATATGTGTATTGAGTGTCTAACCCGATAGGGTAGCTTTTCCTTTATCTTATGTATTTTGCATACTAGTATTCTCTGTAAGTCTCTCCAAGCGTTACGTTGAATAGATATATGTTCCTCTCAGGTAGTTAATATTCAACACCTCTTGACACCTTTGACACTAATAAGCAATAAATAGGTGACTAGACAGATCAATCGGTACTAAACAAACACAATGATGATGTCCTATCATGATAGCCGCACTTTGAGGGTTTTAGATCATACTGTTTCGCAGTCTGGTTCTCAGTTTTTCCCCAGTTTGCTGCTGTATGGCCGATTGGAATGGTATCAGAATGGGTGTGAATTATGTAGGCCAGACCTGCCCATGAGGAAGTAGAAAATCGAATTATTCGCCGCAGGGGGCAGATAGTTCGGTCCGCCATTACGCATCGATTGAGACGTACATATCCACGCATATATGATAACCTTTGTCAACTGAATTGAAGGTCATTATTCATAAATTTTTCATTGCACGCAACGTGAACTCAATGCTAAACGTTTTATGAAACACGCCATTGTAAGCAATGCATTGTAACGTTTAACAGGACTGGCTTTCTTTCATCTGGAAATATAATATGTCGCACTCATGTTGGTGCACTTATGACATAAACAAGCTGACATTGGTATAGGCTCGAAAGCACAACTCACCATACTTAGTTCGTGATCACTGGTGCACGTAGTGTTTCACATTGAGAGCCTACGGTGAACAGAAGTGTAGTGGATCCTTAAAAGGACTGAATGTTGTAACTACTAGTAGTAACATATCAGTTACAATGTAGTGACCCTATTGTCTATATCTAAGGTTTCTTTTCTTTCACACCCATAGACACTGCAATCGTAGTGTTGTCGAGTCAGAATTCCTCTTTTTAACAATTTTCACTCATTTTTAGTCCCTCAAAAGATGCGTAAAACTGACGTTCCTACCCAACCCTTTCTAGTCACTACAAAGTAGGTTGTTTGTAAAACAAGCTTACCTGAAGAAACTTGTGTCACTCAATCCTTCCACGAAAAGGCGTCTTCTTGGTCTTCTTGTGACGTGTTTAGCTAAACGCTGTTTCCCCTAACACTAGGACAAATATGCAGGTCTGTAGGATTGCTGCCGCTCCGCTGGGCTGTTGCCTGGTTAGTAATGTGGTGAGAACGGCCGTACAATGCACCGTGATGATGAGGCGTATCAAAGTACATGTACGCAGCACTGCAGAAAGGACGGACTGTACCATTAGGTAGGGGTGTAAAGTTTTTACGTCCCTATCGGTTCAGTGGCGTAATCTAGTCTGACAACACTGTATTTACAGGACTGGGTTTCATAAAGTTACCTATACGTTCCAGAAGAAAGCAAAAGAGAGAAAAGATGTACAAGTTATAAAGGGCACAGGCGACACACAAGGGATCGGGACAGTGTGTACCGTGACTTTTATGGCTGCAGTTAGACAATGACGTCACTAAGACTAGTGTCCTACACACCTGTCCTGAACCATAAATGCTATAATTGGTCCCTAATTATGTATCTGAATGAACTATACAGCAAAGTGTAGTCAACAAGTTCAAGTATTTTATTATCTCAAAAGCACACTAAAAAAATTAGACAGTTTCGCGGAGAATGTTGGCCGTTCGGCATTGTAGATAGGACAAAGGAGTAAATAGTGAGCGACTGACCCGCATTGGCACCTGCATCTGTCAGCAGGGCTACCACAAAAACCTCGATAGAAAATTAAGTCTGTGAGTTTAAACTGCAGGTGTCAATGCGGACCTCTAGCGAGATAAGGATGAACTGCAGATTCCGGTCAGTGCGCTTACGCAGCGCAAAGGCAAATGAATGAACTATGTTGCATTCCAAAACGTGTTCCATTCCAAAAGATGATTTGGAATGCTACAAAATGGAATACATCTGTATTCCAAAACATGGTCCTTTTCAAAACATGTTTTGGAATAACACGAAGTGGCTGTCTAACAAAGGTACGTGAAGGTATTACACCATGAATGGCAATTATTTTCTTTGGCTTTCACCTAGGGGATGTGTGCTATAGACGTGACGTACGTCTGCTCTATACGGTACCTCATCATATCTAAACCATTTTGACGCCTTGTTAGTTCTTGCAGCACTAATTGCCTGAACCTGTATAAGTGCGTGTCCGTAGAGTCCTCGTAGTTTGATATGCTGTCTGATAGGATTTTCTGGTGTTCCATAACAGCTTTAAATCCTTCTGCCTTGTGCGGCAACTCACTACATCTTAACCATTTAGGAGTTCATCAGCTTGCAGGTTTGCCTGATCTCGTATAAGTACGTGTCCGTAGAGCACTCGAGGTTTGTTATGCTGTCGGTTAGGATGGTTTGGTGTTCCCTAACAGCTTTAAATCGTTCTGCCTTGCAGGGTAACTAATTATGATTCTTCCCAATTGGTAGCTCATCAGTTGACTGTTTCTGTATAAGTGTGTGTCCGTAGAGCACTCTCGGTTTGTTATGCTGTCCGCGAGGATGGTCTGGTCTTCTCTAACAGCTTCAACTTGTTCTGCCGTAGGGTAACTAATTATGATTCTTCCCAATTGGTAGCTCATCAGTTGTATAAGTGCCTGCCCGTAGAGCATCTGTGTTTGATGTGCTGTCTGTTCGGATGGTTTGACCTGTCGGTCACGGTTCAGGTGGGAGATGTAAGGGTAGAGTGGGCGGTAACATGGCTGATTACACAACATGCGTGTGGACTGTGGCTCTCTAGAGGGAGTGCTCTATCTCCTGCACTTCCAACAACTTCTACGTAACTACAATAAATTTGATGTACTGTAACTTTGAACCACTCAGAAAATTTCTGTTTGGTGTTTTATTTTCGATGAATTCATATTACATTTGTATAATGAATTGTTATTGTAGGTAATGCATGCTTGGAATAGCCAAAAATATCCATGACTATGATAATATTACTATGGAGTTTGCATCTCTCTTCAATGTTCAACGAATAATAGAAATGGGTTTATGAGTCTTCACAGGCACGGTATCAGTACAACATTATGATGAATGCTTTATTGACACAGCAAAAGCATTTTAACTATCGTTTACACTGCATGTATATGTAAATCCACCGCTATAATCCAATAGCAAGTCACAGTGTGTGGATGGCCCTCCCACGGCGTCGACGATGTGATAGACTCCATTGAGACGAAACAAAACCGTTGACAGCCTTAAAATCGTCGCTTGAGTGATTCTTCACGTGACACTGCAGGTATCCTAACAGCAGGAGTCAGACGACTCCTAACAAGGCGACCCGGGACATGGTAGGTACACTCACTCATGCGTCTTCTCAGTCACTTTGTATCTTATCTAGGGAGAAAACTACATCTATACAGTGTGAGCTTTGGATAAAATCGACATATAGTCACATTTCATGCAAATCTTCAGGATCTAGGAAGATGAGAAGTCTGCTAGACTATATACAGGGCAATATTACGTACGAGGAAATCACCTAGCTACTCTGCTATTGCGCCACTTAATTCATTAGAAAACCCCTTCTTTGACAGGTAGGTGGACATTTGCTGTAATTGCAAAACAAATTCACGTCGTAGACATTTTGAAACGATTATTATATTTAGCGCTCGTGTGCATCTTCCGTTAAAAGTATGTTACTTCGTAATTTTGAAACAAGGACCAGAGACAGGCTGCAGTATGTATATATTACAATATCTCAAGCGTAGGGCAAAGGATCGCTACACAAAAAAGAAAGCCATGCATTGTTTATTACTTGCCACGACTGGAAGGTTACACAGTATAATAAGTTGTATAGGTATTTTTAGTATAGTAATACGATATTTGTATACATACAGTGGATGGCAACATTTCTGTTAAAACAGGACGTTGGGTGCTGATCAAACTAAAAACTTTCGATTTGTCCTGCTGATACTTATGAATACATTACCTGTCAGAAACAGAGTGTTGCCAAAGGATTGTTAAGTAAAATGTATTGATAAGAAACAAGGCTATACTGCCATTAATCTGTATCAAAATACTCTTGCATTTTCCCCAAAAGGCCCAGCACTGATTTGATGTCATAAAATTTCTTCCTATGATAGGCATTATTCAATACTATAACACTTTGATCGTCTGTATTGTGCTATAATTGGTTATGAAGGAATCTACCAGAGCAGCCAACTTGAATAGTTGGGGTGATGCTGTGACAAATGAGACATTGATTGATACATCCATCATGACGTCTACATCTGCACATGTACAGTAGAATGCGCAATGCACGTTTCAATCTCCCGCAGTCAGAATGCTACTGTAACATCAGTCATGTAGCAAGTCATGGGGAAATTCTAGACGCTGACTGCGAGAAGCTTGTTGGATTTGATTGCCGCGAATCCTACACCACAATGCCGCGAACGTTTTACCGTATCAAATTTTTCATGTACCCCGAAAGCGATTTCATGAGTGAATATATAATCAATAGACTGTGTGAGGAAAAAAAATCCAACTTCTTCGACTTTGAAGTGGACCCATATGTTCGATGTTTTAGTATTACCTGTCTCAGATGGTGACTTTTCATAAACCACCTGGGACGGGGTAACCTTTCAAGAGGTATTCCGTGACAACTGCCTAATGGACTCTGTCTTAGAGCGATGATAAGTGAGAGAGGAGAGTGTTGGCACCAGGGTGGTTCTGTGACGGAGAGCCGCCCCGAAGGACTCGTGACTGACGGGCGTCTTCATAACACCGCGGCAGTGGATGAAAGGAAAGTCGGAGCCCTGTCGATAAGAAACCTTGGCCCGCTCTTATTTAATAACTAACTGATTCCCCAGTGAGCAAGATAAGACTACCCTGCGAAACTCTGTGATTTTTTTTTAGTATGAAACTTTTGTGCGCAAATTCAATCCTCAAAATGTGAGCGAAACGTTTTTTCGTACAATTTCATGCTTGGTAGCACGTCTACTTTATGATATGGTAATCAAATTACACTCCCAGCCTTCAGATATACCCAGGCGACCCGCTGGTGAACAGATACAGGTTTGAACACCTTCTGGCTATGCAGAAGAAATATGAGAAGATTATAAAGAACTTACAGCGCTGTCGTAAATATCTTGTTCCACCAGGTGAGAGAGAGCGGGGTTAGACCACCCCATTACATGGTGAGCTGATAATGGCGGTGTGACGTTCCAGGTGGAAATTAGAGCTAAGCCACCTCCGTGGTGCCGTCAGACAAGATTATTGATTCTTTATCTCGCGCATCTTGACTTATGAAACTGTCACAAGCGTACGCGCGGGTTCTGATTTATTACTAGCAGCTCTGTTTTATAGATTTAACTTAATGTATTGTTATAAGTTACATGTTGTATGTTTGTACGTTTGTCTGTATTCTTGTGGGTCAGTCGTTACCAGCGAGAGCTGCCTTGGCTGACCCAGTGTAATGAGTTGTTTTGTTTCCAATACATACAAATAAAAAATACAAATAAAGTTTAGGCTCCTCTGTAATTCCTTTTCCTATTTCTTTGAGTTCTGAAAAAGTGTTTTTTGGTTACACTAACTACACCCCCCTCTCTGTCTGTCTGTCTGTCTGCCTCTCTGTCTTATTTATCTGTTTATTTGCATCTGGTACAAGGCCCATCAATGTACAAGGTCCCTTAAAAGAAAGTCAGAACTCTTCAACTTTGATTCGTGTCCCTTTAGATCAATAGATTGACTTTAAATTTAGGATTTCTAAATGGGAAACCACCTAGGACTCCGATCAGGATCTCTGCCGGTAGTATGGCCGATTCTACCAGATCGGAGTCTCTTCTCTGCAAGACAGACAGACAGACAGACAGACAGACAGACAGACAGACAGACAGACAGACAGACAGACAGACAGACAGACACGTATATGTATACATGTACACACACACACACACACACACACACACACATATATATTTATATATATATAAGGAGTCCTAGGTGGTTTCCCATTTAGAAATCCTAAATTTAAAGTCAATCTATTGATCTAAAGGGACACGAATCAAAGTTGAAGAGTTCTGTCCCTTTAGATCAATAGATTGACTTTAAATATATATATATATATATATATATATATATATATATATATATATATATATATAGAGAGAGAGAGAGAGAGAGAGAGAGAGAGAAGGAGAGACATTTTTCTCCCCCTCTCTCCCCCCTCTCTCTCTCTCTATATATATATATACTTTCTTCTGTTCCAACAAAGCACGTACTGCAATCATACTCGGAACGCGTCTCGATCTGTTATAGGATCATGGACGACTGTAGTCGTTGATACCTCCGAGAGAACGCGATCATTACTATCATTACTATCTGACAACCTGCAGAACTGAAGATGGACAACTTCACGATCCTGGCTGCCTGGCAACCGTCCAAGGAATCAGTCTAGTTCAGGAAATAAACCACGGAGTATCTCTGTATGTCGGCTCTAGCTAGACCTGTGCAAATACGTTTATACAGCTCAGCAAAGTGGCTTTACTTTAGTCTGGTATCCTCATAACCAGTTAGCCACCTTATATGCTGAGGTCAAATTTCCAATCCGGGGCCCGGCCGGGCAGTCTTATGGAACGAAAAGTATGATATAAAAGACAACAAAGCACAAAAAGCTTTTAAAAATCAATAATGGGAACTATTTGCATATATTCTTGACCTGAATTGTTGCTTTTTCGTTAATCAAAACATCCCGGCCATACCCCGGCTTGGAAATGTGGCCTCAGCCGATTAGCAGGTTCTAGGACTGTCCTTTCTGGCATAGAATGCACACGGGTTCCTGTACTGGACAGCCGTACAAGAACACAACCAAATGGAAGCCATCAGCAAAAAGTGCACAATAAGCCCAAAATCCTCAGTTGTAGAGCTTGCTAAGGAGGATAATACCAGTAAGCCTGTGGTTCCGACTACAGACCCCCCGCGTAGTGCAGGGCGCACGCTAGAAATTGAGTTGAAACCAAGAGGACCCTGTTGCTGGGCGAGCCATGAGAGAACCTGATAATTTGCCCGTCAGACTGTCTGCATCTCCCGCCACACATCATGAAGAATAATTGTCCACTGATGAGGCGCTATTTACGTACATGCACACTGCACGAAAAGTAGTTTTACCAATGGCAGTAAATGCCAGTATAGTCGGGTAATGTTTTCGTTGTAAACAGTCTCGGACTTAACAATGGTAGTAAATAATAGTCACGTCCGGTAATTTCATTTACCACGGTTGTCAAGCCCAAAATTACCGGACTTGACTTTTATCTACTACCATTGTAAAGTCTGGTACTGTTTGCAAAGTAAACATTCCCCGGCTTTACTGGCATTTACTACCGTTGTTAAATTCAAATTTTCGTGCAGTGGTATATTCGCGTTGATGTCAGTTCTGGCAGATGAGTGACAGCGTCAGTGCTGACAGTGACTACTGCCATATAGCCGAGAGTGAAACCTCGGGTTGAAATGATTAATCAATCCACCATTTTCTCTAGTTTGGTTCATAGTTCTATTGAATTGTGAATTTAGTTTATTAATTAAAAAAAGTGTAGCATCAGATGCATCTTTCGTGTCTCATTCAATTTTCTAAAACACCCATAGTATGACAATTGAGATTTACCATAGTAATGTTGTTTAAAGGTCAACAATTAATTATATTTTTCTAATGGGTTGTATTAAATTGGTTTTCAATATAGGAATCCTTACCTCAGGCAGTTTCTATAAAGTCGTACACAACATACTTGAGTTGTAAATCATGCGTCGACAGTAAAAATCTTAATCCATTCGTACCACAGCACTTCATCAATCGTGTTCCGCCCCCCTCCCCCTCCGTGGTTTTCTTACGGTGGTAAAACGGATGGGTAAAGCTGTATCGGCTCGGCAGGAAAAAGCACCCCCTGGGCATGTGCAGATAGAAATCAAAGTACACCTATTGCTGTCGTAAAAACCATGCGTGGAATCCCACTGGGAAGGAACAATGGCTTTTATGACCCACCGCTGTAGCTGATTAAGACGTTTTAAAAGGCAGCCTGTGGCGGTGCTGAGTCCCTGTAGGACGATAATGTAATGATATCCTGTGGGCGGACGAGACGTAGTAATCTATGATATGTGAAAGTTAGTATATGCAAGTGCGAGTTTGTAGCAGCAGGTCATTGCCTTTGGTTTCAGACAAAACTGGTTACAGACAATGATAGAAAGGTGTTGTACATGTAATATCTGAGCATCACATGTATATAAATGTACTATAAACACAGGAGCTATTGGTTTCGTTAAGTACTCATTGACAAGACATGCGACGTCCTGTATGGTTATGGCTTGCAGTTGCCTCATAACGTGGAGCACCTTGCTATTATGTGACTCTGTGGCTTTTAATTTTTTCCTGTTTTGTCCTCCTTTTTTGTGACAGAAAGAGGCTAAACAGAGTCTCTATGGCCACGTGGATCTCTATGGCTTATCCCTTCATCCCTGGATGCAAACGCCTCAGGCCCCGTTCTGAATCCTGAAGTTTGATGGACGGAGCCTTTTTGAGAGTCATGGGTCATTGGAAATGTATAACAAATGGAAAATCACACTGAATATCCTCATCAGTTACAAGTAAAGCTATTGTTGACACTACTAACAGTCAATTGTACTACACTCTGATGTAGGCAACTAAATTCGGTGATAAATTGGCTGTGTATGTGGTTGTGTCGAAGAGACTTTATTTGCGAAAGACAATAGGACATCTTGAATCAAAGTTGAAAAGTTCTGACTGTCTTTTAAGCGAATATCTTAAAATTTACAGACTCCAATCGGGATCTGTGCTGGTAGAATCGGCAGAGTCTCTACCCTGACATAGACATTTGTCTTATTAAGTACTTCTTGTTGGAGGATATAACACACTTGTCTCTTGAGACACACTTGTTCATTAATTTTTCTTGATTTTCATTTTTCTGATACGCTGAGGTGAATTAGACCTAACTATGATGCCTTGTAATTTCAAAAGGAAGAATGATCAATTTCAATTGTTCTTTAGTCGAGACTAGAAATCAGAGCTTCAATTGAGCTTTTCCCATAAAGCGAAATATAGATCGATTCTTTATCAGTTTCCTCAGTCACTTATCGTTTAAATCTACTAGGAACTGTTTCAATCTCAAGCAATTAACCTCGACGACAGAGTGATTAAAATTGATCAATCACAATTTTTAGCAATTAAATTGCTAAAAATTGTGATTGATCAATTTTAATCACTCTGAAGTGACTGAGGAAACTGATAAAGAATCGATCTATATTTCGCTTTATGGGAAAAGCTCAATTGAAGCTCTGATTTCTTGAAGCAATAAAGATAAACAACACAAGAAGTACAATATTGATCTCAGTGGTAACGGTTTGTAAAGGTGAAGGTAAAAGAAAAAGTACATATAACAACATACGCCCGATGGCCGAATCGCGTAACAGCATCACTATACAATTTGCTTATTATTCATATAATGCAAATTAGAATTACCTTAGGCATACAGGATCGAGGCGATTTTTCATTGGACATTTGAATGAGATATTTCTTAAACAGAATTCAAACGCTCTGTTGGTCTATGATACACGTTTCTACAATAGAATAGAATCAATAAGAGTAAGGGTTTGACCGGTGTGCGCTGGCCTAAAACCAGCCGCTCCGGCTAACTCTGAGGCTAGTCCTTAATGATATCCTGAGGCTAGTTGGGCAGACTTGGCCGCATGTCTGTCCAACCAATAAATGAATAGAACAGTCCTTAGATAGTTAATGGCTGAAATACTCGGGATGAGTCCGACTGTGACAGCTATATATATAAACTTGACGTTCAAGTGGTTCTTACACAGAGATAACGTTATCTGGCAGGGGCAGACTGGCCAGTGATGGTCGCTATCGCCAGCGAACACGGATTACTTGTCCATCGTGTATCTGTCTTTCTTAATGGAGACGAACGAGAAATCTATGTGTTTGCTGATTTCCAGAATGATAGTCGTGACCTTTATCAATTAGACTGAACCGCAAAAACCGAGGCAGACTGGAGGCATTGATCAGGCTACGTGGCAACAATGGCTGGATACGTGAAAAAACAACATTTCTTTTGTCTACATAGCTTTCAAAAATCTTGGAAAAATCTACGTCTTAATCATCATCGTTCAAGACCTTTTTGAATGAGTAATTTCAATCACCATTTTTTCCAAAGATAAGCTAATTTTGATAAAAGTAAGAACTCATTGTCTGGCTCGAAACAAAGAGGTTCTGCTAGAACGTCATGTCTCAAAATCATACTAGTTACTCTTGCTGACGGATGTCTCAAAATCATACTAGTTACTCTTGCTGACGGAAGTCTGAAGTAGACTTTAAATCTTGTAGATTTTGTCTCAAAACTTTTTTCCCTGGGATTCCAAGAAATTCCGGCACAATCTCGTCTCCACATACATGCTGGGACAAATCAGCTAATCTCCTCTCATTCATTTCCTTGTTACCGCCGAGCACAATTTGCAAGACGAAAAATCACGTCGAGCATTCGTACCATTACCGTCACTCCCTGCGGCTTCTCCGTGGTTTAACAGCCGTCATCAATCTGATTTGGAAAAGCCCTCATTACCGAGCGGGTTTTCCCGAGGACTCTAGCACTGCTGGATGGGATCCAAGACTGGTACGTAAGTTTTACTATTCTACCACAGCCGGCCATCAACAACAATATCCCGCGAGCAAACTCTCCTACGATAATGGATCTTCCGAGCACGGCGGCTATTTTGGTGCACAAATTTGTCCCCTGACCGGAGACTAACAGCTACATGGCAGTTACGGCTAATAACTGAACAGTGGTGTGTACGTACAGCACCCAGGGATGGCAGTCTCCCAGCGTGACGAAGACGGATGCGGCTGCCCCTGGCAGCAGACGTTGTTGCCAGCATGTTTCGCGCCTGAGATTATTCTCGTACATCTACGGCAGAAGCTTCTCGAGGTTCTCGTCATATTCTACTCCCAGTGAGCATCGACGGACCGAACCAGAGGGGACGTGTTTCTGACTTGGATATTGGAAACACGAGACGTTACATATGGACACCAAGGACGCCTTTTCTTCTGGCTGACGTGTATTGTTTACTGTACTGTTACGTCTCCGTGCGTAAAACGGCTGGCGGAGTGTTGCTGACAAATCATCATCGGATCGGAGGTTCTGTCTTGTAGTCGTCTGCTGGCAGCTGGTATGTCCCTGATGCTTTCGTTTCTTCGGTACTAGACGTAGATATGTTACTGTCGATCTGAGTGACATATTTTTCTGTTTGTCTGAGGCGTTTGTAGCTGTCAGAAGCATTGGAAAGTCAATTGTTTTGATGGTTGTAAAGCTTTCCCATTGATAAGAAATGCAATGCATTGGATTGAATTGTAGAAATGGCACATAGAGCATGGACTTGTACGTTGTATATGATACGCAAGTGTCATACTTCACCCTTTATCGATTGTAATGATATCACCGGTGAATGACTAAGAATGATATCCAAGCTTACTCAGCAGCATTTGCAGAAATCAATTCTATCTTCATTCTTGCAGACTGACGAAGTACACAGATCATTGAAGGTATAATACTATGTAATCGTCACAACTTACATACGTGTAATAACCATTATATAACATCTGTCGTTCAGTACCTCAAAAATTCATAAACTTTTCCATAGATGAAACAGACCTATGTCTTTGGTTTCAATTCGTTCGTTTATTCTTTTATTTCGATACCCTTTAGTCAATGACTAATCTTCCAGGGTTTCAATATATTTACCATTGTGAGTATTAAGCGTTCATGTTCACGTTTTCTATTTGTGCAGGGAGTAACAGATAGCTTTTGGGCTCCTAAACCAGCCGTTAATACAATTTCAATTACAAGGTAGACGTCTGTGATAGCAAGCGAGAAACGTAACCAGACAAAATGATAGTTTACAGTTTGACCTTTCCAACTACTTCCTTATCGTACTTGTACCGCCCTATTAGAAACATCGGGTCGATCAAGAAGTATAGTGTGGTGAAGTATACGAGGCCGTTATGTATTGCAGAGACATTCAGCTAAAAGGTCGAACATAGTTTTTGCTGGTACGACATTCTGTAGAACGAACCTTGTTGAGGACCCCCCTGTGCCTCGTGTAGGTCCTGATGGATTGCTTTGGTTAGAACCGGATTGTTTCATGGAGAATTCATAGAAGCGCTTTGTTCTGTTGCTGCGCTGTGCAGATTCGATTATCAAACATGACTTTGTACTGCACTCGTGGGAAACAATATATTGAAACGGAAAGCAGTTTCAACAAGAAAGGCCAGAACGTTCGCGAGAGAGGGCGGCGTGCCTGTCTGATGTTCTCAACTAAATCATCGATATCAGCAATACGGGATGCCCTTTTCATCAACGGTTATTAATTGATTGAGTAGAGACTTGCCAAAAAGACATTTGGGAAAAGCTGCGTTTGTAACGTGCGACCTTTAATCATTAAATCACGTTATCCAAATCAGCATGTTTGGCAAACGTTTGAAATAAGTTTGTGCCAGATGTATTACTTGCTGTGCACGTACTGCCTTGTTAGCTTCCATTACAACTGCTAGCTAGAGGGATACCATATAACAACTTTATAACCTGTTTTAGATCTTATCTAGTTGTTACATAATGTATCATTCACCTTCATCGACGTAACAATTTCATACCTATTGTAAGGTAGAAGATGAAACTTAACTTATGACAGGCCTACTTAACCAGAGTTCTGTATCTATATCTGTATAGCCGGTATAACCCTTCTGCGTAACACACCAGTTTCGCAGACACGCAGCGCGGCGGCAGTTGCCTCTGTATCTGTATAGCCGGTATAACCGCCCTTCTGCGTACAACACCGGCTTCGCAGGCGGAGGCTATGTTATGTAAACAAAGAGGCTTTCTTCACTCAACTCCAGTTATTAAGTCGAATTAGGATTGTCAGCTTCTCCCAACTGCTTAAGATTAACTAATAACAACCAGTAACGGGGGCGGACATGCGAACTCTATTATTTGGCCGGAATTGATGTTGTAAAGTATAGGCAGCATTGTTTAATGAATCAAGCACAAAATAAACATATCAAGAACTACATTTCTTGTGACCTTTTTGATACCACTAGATATGAGCCCCAGTGGACAACAGCACATACTTAATGCACTTCTACAGACATTAATGAGGGTTTGGGCCGATAGATTTCTTCCCAAAAGTTATAATTAAAGGCGTTATAGGCAAAACTGGGCTGATGGGTAAGTCCGTTGGGACTCGTTACACAGACTACAGACATCCAAAATGTCGAGTGGTGCTTTTATGCAAGCGGTTTTCTGTCTATAATGTTAGCTATCTATTAGAGTGGTTCAGCTAATATCACATCGTAAACTCAGTCTGAGATAAAGTTTTAACAAGTTCGAAAAGTCGGTGCCTTATAAATTGTCTAGACGATAGCAATTGATTCATTTGTTTTTACAAGTGCCATTTTCCATCAAAGCATGCGTGCTGTAAATTAGTACGTGTAAAGGTGGGTGACAGACCGTGGGACTGTATTCATAAGGCTAGCAGAAATTATGACTAAGACACTTGTAATTAGTTAGTTTTTCTTTTCTATTAGAGATTGTCTTCCGCATTCGTGATTATGATATTTTCATCGTCACGCTTTTGGAACGAGTTCTGCATTTCAATAATAACGAACCAAAGCACGGTTCCACGTACTATTAGGCATTCAATGAATTATGAGGCGTTGGATGTGGGTAACAAATCTACAGAGAATGATGAAGAGTTCTTGTCGCGAATCAGTAGTGTCGTTGACAATGATCCCATTTCGAGTAAAATAGATGTCGTCAGCCGGAGCTAATGTGTCTTCCTTAGCAAATTGGTAGCTATTGCCTTTTGAGACGTAAGTTATTTATGAATATATAGGCTGACGTATTTGTCAATGGCGTCCTTGACAACAGAAGTGTCTCCAGCTTAAGTGAGAGCAAGGAAAGCCTGGTGGATGCAATGGCCTTGGACAAGTCCATTTCACGTTCCATCAGCCATGGCTGATGCAGACAGGTAGGACCTGGAGGAGGCGACACGATTGTCGAGGGACCTTGTCAAGGAAGTGTTTGGAAAATCACCTGATCTGCACCGTGCACATTGTCTAGGATGTCTGTAAACCTGCATGTTTTCTACGAAGGCAAAACTAGAGACATTGCTGTTACAATGCGATGAAGCGTAGAGGAGTAATGATGATAGTAATCAGTTGAAGGAACACCGTGGCCTGCATGACCATTCATTTAGATGGACATTTCACTTAGGTCATTGGATACAATCAGCTGAAGTGCGTGGCAAGGGTGTCCTTGCTGTGGTTGCGGCTGAGCATATCCTCACGGTAAGTTCAACTCCTCGGCGATCAATACTGTGCCAGATTGAGATACAAGCACGGGAGAGTTTTTTGTGGGTTTTCCGATACTCGCACGGCTGCACAGAGACTGTCAGCGTGGAACGCGCCAGACTGGTGCTTTCATTACTCTCCAATCTGTGATGTCGCTTCAAGTTAGCCGGGATGTGAAGGTCGTAAATTAGAAGATTATGAACACAGTCCCTCCGGATAGCTCGATAGAGAAAACAATTTTCCGAGTAATTATTTCTTTTAAAAGCACTCTCTTGTTTTGCTGTACTTTCAAGCACAACATTTGGAACCTTGTCAATAGGTTGCCGTAATGAAGTGAATATGTAACAATTCTGAGTGAAAAAAATCGTAAACCAAACCAACGTGTACGTGTGTTTATATCTATGGTCGCTTTTACCTCTGTTAACAATCCCATTGGAGAACACCTCTGCTGCAGTTGGTATGCTGTTCCATATATATCTATTTTAAACTGTCATTGGTTCTATTTGTTTGTACATTGTTGCTATGTTTTAGCTGTATATATAGGGACATATGGCATGATTAAAAAACTTGGCTACGACACAAATTGGGAACTAGAATTAAAATTCATGAAGAATTGCAGGCAAAAGTACGCCTTCGGGTGAGTAAATGCTGAACGAAGTGAAGAGACAGCAAATTGCGTATGACTTTCGTAATGGATTAAGATAGTTTTGGTCGGTGTTTAACTGCCAACTCGACTGTTTGTCGCAGTGTTTTATATCTCCATGACGGTGAACTTTTTTTATCAAATGTCTCAGAAGTAGACAAGGTCTAATGACTCTGGTCCACTCTGGACTCACGTGTTAGAACTTCCGTCAATGGCACGACTAGAACTAAACTGAAGCTAAATGATAGAATATAAAAAGAGGTAAAAATGATAGAATATGAAAGAGGTAAAAGTAATGATTTCTAATTTAGATTGGTTCATTACTTTTTAAAGTCAACTTTTTCAAAGTCTTATACCCCACGAAAGAGATAAGCGATAAGCAAACACTTAGAGAGTAGTATGGGCAAATTGAATTAAAGATAATGGCAAAGTGGATTTCAGTATGCAATCAGTCAAACAAGACTGGACAAGCTTGATGAAAGAGACTCATTCAAGCGACCTTTTTTTCATTCCAGATTATCGTCTGAAGACTCTCGTTCCCAGTTGATACCGTCAGTTGAGCTGCTGGGAACGACGGCGCCGATGACGTCATGAGAGTTGATAACTACGTCCCTTTAGTCATGGCTTTTCTGGCCATCTTTCGCGACAAGGTCAACTCAACTGCCTTAAGAGACGACAGAAACAGCGATGTCATTTTACATGGGGAACAAAGAACTGGTAAACTGTACAAAGATCAGCAAGACGACAACTCAAACATTACAAGAACTGTGTCTGTACCCCGGATGGTGAAGACTATGGATTACCTGCAGTATTGTGTGGTCAACACGTCTTGTTACGTGGATGCGAGGCTTCCCGCGTGTTCGTGCGAGGATTTTCACCAGGAAGGACAATGCTTCGTAGAAAACCTGTGGAAAAGAACAAAGGAAGTGACCAAGAGGAAACCTCTCATGGCTGCCTGTCTAGAATCCCCCGTTCCGAACACCATCAACACCACAGGATACAAACTGGACTGTCACGTGTTTGGAGTTAGAGACTTTACCTTCCACGTGGACGTGTCGGTTCAGACTTGGACTGCACTAGTCAGTGCGTTCCAGGCTCACATACGCGGCGTCCGTGCCTGTTGTACGTGAAAAGGGGCGTGGACATCGGACTGACGGCGCCGCCGAGTCCCATCATCACGGGGTTCGGCATCGCCTTGGTCGGCACGGTCATCATCCTGGTACTCTGCTCGTGCAAAGGCGGGAGTGATCACGAAGGATACGTGTTTGACTTGAACGAGTCTAGATTTACCTTCACAACAGTGAGGGGTGTAATATAAGAACATACATGACTTCATGGCAGAGACTCTTTTATATAATGTTTTATCCATGACCAAATATATAGTAGTTCTTCTTCCAGTTCCACGATATTTTGTTCCACTAGTTCCACTTGTCCTCACTAGTGACTGATTCACAGTCACCGATGAAAGACAGCGGGTGCTATCTGAAACGTCTGATTGAATGCTAGAGACCCTGTCCAGTTGTTTAATTTATTTTGCATACTGTACCACGAAATTATTGTGTTCTATGGTAATACAGGTAGAGATCAGTCGCGATGAGAAAAGGTGTTGTCTGCCTTGGTTCTTCGGTTCTGACAGATGTGGTGGGAACATCGTCTTAAACCCGTCGGCGTCATGGCGTCACAGGGGAACACGGTGGGTTAATGATGTTGCCACTGCCCGCAGGTCCTCTCTTCAACTTGTGAACGAACAAGATTCACTTTTTTACATTAGTGTCGGGGATATGATATAAGAGCATATCTGGGAATCATTACAGTCTTGTTTGTTTGTTTTGCTTTGTTTTCAAATCAAAACATTCTGTGGCAATGGACTTGTTGTCATTATTTTCATCATTACCATTATTATCATCTATCATATGTTGATTTTTTGTTTGTATGTGACTACGTATACTACTTCTTTTGCTTATTTATGACGCAGGGCCCTACTGCAAATCATTGTCAATCACTGAGCTGGGCAACCCCGGGTAAAAAATGACAGAGATGATTAAAACGAATTACATAAATCAAGAAGGAATTGTGTAACAAGATTTTTAAGTTAAGGCAGATGAAAGCTGCTTAAGTTTTACAACAGTGGGGGGAATAAAATGAGAACATATGACAGAATGTTTACATTCTATGGTCAATCACGAACGCGCTGTGCGACAAGATTCTTCGGTTCTGACAGATGTTTGGAAAAAAACGGTCTTAGACCCAGCGGCGTCAGAGAGTCACTTGAGAACGCCGAGTTAATGATGTCACTAGTGCCTGGCAGGTTCCTGACAGGCTGAGGGGCATACGTCTCGGTTGAATGATGGAAGAATACATGTCCACCCTCCCTAGCGAGCAGGCACAGCGCTGGAGGATTATTGTGATGTGGCGAATATTATGATTACCTTAAAAGTTCATCTGTGTTGACTTGGTAGAGTTCATTTTGAAGAAGGGTTTTTCAAACTGCAATTGGCAGCACAAAGAATTGGACTTTAACCCAAAGTTTGGAATGAATTAATTTGTCAAGGAATGAAATCACTGCTTCTGTGATGTATGTTTACATCGGAGCACTACTAACACCCACCACCCCCTCCCTCCAACAGAGGCCTGTCTGAAGCTGCAGGCTATGTCTGAACCTCTCCAAACATCATCAAGGCCTAAAAAATCCCAGGTGACTCTTTGCCTCTGGACTCCGGTAAATATAAATCATACAAAACACGAAATGAAGGCCGAAACGTCTTGTATTGATTTATGGGGTAATGGACTTTCTCCCAGCCTATTGTATATCAATGGCATACTGTCTTCCAGTCTGAAAATGGTGATAGTATAACACTCTGCGGTCCTCTGGAAGGTAGCAAATGACGAAACCTTTTGATAAATGGCGTCGTCACTATTTTATTGCCATGAGTGATGTTGGACTTGCAAAGCCCGGACCATTGGAAAAAAGATTGATGTTATTTGTTTATATTACTAAGATTTACACTGTTCACTGTGGTAGCTATCCAACATTAAATGACTTGTTGTCTTCCAGGTGGTCTGTGTACTTTTTATATGCACCAACATTCATTATATACTAGACAAAGTAAGTCAATTTATAGAGGATATTATATAGAAGCCGGCATTTTTTAAATACCAAAGTCCAATAACATATAACTGTGATTACGTCAGAGCAAGGACATCATATCATTGGTCACAGAAACTTTGTAGTTGAAGTATCATCATTGCGGGTTGCAAATGGCTTCAGAACAGACATATCTGAAACTCGATCCTGGCTGAGTAAAGGTTAACTATGCAAGCCTACACAAAACACCTTTGTATAAACACGCACTGCCAGCGTGGTCTTTGTGTGACACGGGGAATCCCCATGAGTGGGGGCTCAAGACAAGCTGAACTGAGCGTCTGGGGCTCAAGACAAGCGATGAACCTACCAAACAGAGATCCTTAAAATCTCTGTCACACATTGTCTTAGTGCTTGTGGCTTAGCAGAGATCAGTATGAAGTGGATCTTTTGGAGCTTTGTGGCGGCGCTTTGTGTTCTTAGTGGGGTAAGTACTCGTGTTGATTATGACCTTTTGACGTCAGGTGTACAGGTATGCGAAACCAAGATGGCAGGTGGGGGAGGGGCTTCGGTGCTGTCCCTTTAAACGTAACCTTTTTGTTAAGTGTAGTGTCTTGTCCAGCAAGTAACAACATGAAGGATAGCCACGTTTAAGAAATTTATGAGTGATTCAGCTCTCCGGTATCGTATAACTGTGGGTGCCCTTGTTGTGGCGTTGACTGCCTGCACCCTCACGTGATACGTCATGTGATGTCCGTGTCTTGAACACTTGCCAAATGGCGACATATCATCACAGATTCTTTCATATCTTATGACTAAATTATGGAAATACTTTGAGTGCTTGCGATTATATATCCATACTTTCTCATGGAATGTTGTAAAACTGGTGTAAAGGTTTTGTTGACATCATGACATGTAACGTGCCCAGACATGAACAGGTGAAGTTGAGCGTAACTGCTATTGTCCTGAGGTTTTCGGTGTCTATTACATGAAATCCGTGCTGACGTTTTTAATACCATGTCAAAAGAGTCCATGTTTTTCGTGTCTGTGTGTGTGAGGGGGTGTGTGTGAGGGGGGGGGGGGGGGCGAAAGGTTGTATTTGTCACAGTGTTGTATTAAATCCTAGCACATACACACTTTCTTTAATTTCCAAGCAGATCCTACGGTGGCAAAAAACAGTATCCATTTGGCCAGAAGAGATCTATACCCATTCGGTGGCTGAATGACACTACTCTGGGTATAGATCTCCTCTGGCCAATTGGATACTGTTTTTTGCCACCGTAGGATCTGCTTGGAGATTACACTTTCTTGTCGATAAGTACAGTCAACTTCTTTCGAACCGTCGCAACTTAAAGTGTTTCTGGCTCGTGACTCGCTCCATTTCTGTATTCAGCGTTTCTATAAGAAAATCCATAGTTTCGGTCGGGTCGATTATCCGCGTGAGTGCTCCTGTAGTTGTTCGGTGTTACTGTGATTGCACAATAAGTCAGGCGGAGCTTGCGGGCTGACGAAACGTTATTTGTCTTGTAGAAGTAGGGAAGGTACCAAAGTACAGCATGGGACCCGGTGTTTACATATTGCAATGTATTTGTAATGCCTTCAAAACGTGTCTTTTGACCGAGAATGCCAGGTCTAGAGCAGCCTATTCATTAGATGCTTCACCGATGGATACTGCTAACATCATCTGGGGGACCACTTGATTAACATTTAGACGAGGCAAGACGACACAAAAATCTATTCGTAACCCCACCGAAGCAAAGAGCACCCCCTCAGCGGTTCACTACGATAAATACACATGAATCTTCTTTCAGAATGTGGACGGAGCTGGTGGAAAGCGTCCGAAGGAAGTCGAACGCCATGCCAGAAGGAAACAGGAGCTCAAGTACGACCACAGGGACCCGGAGACACGCGAGAAACTCCTGTGTGACATGTGTCCACCTGGTACTCACAGGGTAGAGCACTGCACCAAACAAGAAACTACCAAGTAATTTTTCAAAGTTAAGAAGATTGCATGTACATGTATTTCTAAGTTTTGTTTTTTGTCTTTAATGCAATGGCAGCAATGCTCACACGTTGACAAATATACGTGTGTTGTATTCTGTATTTTCTAGGTGTCAGATCTGCCCAGAAAACCATTACACCGCGGTGTACAACAAAGCGACTGAATGTATCTACTGTAATGAGTTTTGCTCGAAGCTGAACCAGAGAATGGTCGAAGGTTGCACCAAGACACACAACAGCAAGTGCGAGTGCCTCCCTGGTCACTACCTGAACCGGGAGGTGTGTTCTCCACATAGGTCCTGTCCACCTGGCAAGGGGGTCGCACGAACAGGTACAATCCTCTCCACAAACATTTGAAACTCAGACAGATCTTTTCCCTAGCTCCTCTTGGTCACCTCTAAATCACCTGACAAGGATTTAATGAATTGATGTCACTTAGTACAGGGCAAGGATTTAGGGTGTTCTCCTTAGTTTGATAACAAAGCGTCCATTTGCAGTGGGAGGGGTGTGAGCTTCTACCAAACGTGCGCTCTTCGTCTAGTCTGTACAAACAGGCATTTTATTATTTCTCATCAGAATTACCGAGTCAGACATTTTGTTACAATCTTTTAGGTACCGATAAGAAGAACACGAGGTGTCGAAAGTGCGAGAGAGGCTACTTCTCCTCCACACGGTCTTCCACTGCACCGTGCCAAAAGCACCGGGACTGCTCTCTGCAAAACCTCGATGTCATCGACAAAGGCAACCGTTTTCGAGACAACATCTGTGCAGACATGGCGGAAGTAACAAACCCACAGTTTGTGTCATCCCTCAATTTTACCCTAGATCAAGAGGTGCTTGCGTTTCCCGCAAAGAGTGTCAATTCCTCAGCAGCACCTGTGCCTTCGAAGCTGGACAGCCAGTTGTCCCCGACCTTCCAGCCTGACTGGAACATCACCATGCCATTGGACACCCAGCCATCAGAAAGCGCTATCCGTAGGTGTTTTTTTGTCGTACAAGCTGATATTTCACATTTTTATTACACATAAAACATTGATATAGCAACATTTAAAAGCTCTTTGTTACTCTGCCAAGGCCACAAAAGTCGACTTCGAGTTAGATTGCATTCACCTAGGTCCTGTATATGTGTGCTATTCTTCTCACAACAGTAAAGATACCCCCCTCCCACTAATTACAAACAACAAACATGTCATCTGAGTGAACTACAAAAAGAAGTCTGCTCTTTTCAAGAAATGACATGTCGATGTGTTAGGGTTTGTACCTTATCAATATCATTATATGCAGGATCAGTGTCCAGTGACCCGATACCTTCGGACAGCTTGGCGTCTTCTGAAGTCGAGCCTGTAGCTGAGGAGGAGATCGAGGAACCATGTACTGCTGCAGACGCACCTTACCTTGCTTATTCAGGTTTGCTATTTCATATAAAATCCTCTGGATTATTCATGGACCATAATTTCTTCACCTGTATTTGCACGATATTATTTTACAAAAAAAAAAGTCCATGAAAAGTAGAGTTAGTTCACAATTCAAACGAAGTAAATCTAACTCTATAATTTGAATATGCTTCATTCGGAATTTCTGCGTGTCGTAGATGACGGACATTTCTGTGTTATTAACTAGATGCGGGAAACCGTACGGACATCTCTGACCAGACTACGAGTGAGGAAAACACGCAGAACGATATCTCCGAGCCACTGCAAGCTGATCTAGAAATACCCAGTCGCACTCACAGAGGTAAGCATTACAATATAGCTAGCCTGCGCTTTCAATTTACTATTTTGCCCCCTTGCTTTTACAGAATTCTCCAATGACACTTGCTTGTTTACAGGTGACAGTCTTCCGGAAGACGGGGTTGCGGGAAACAGTTCTGAGGACACCATATTACCCAGCTTTGCAGACTCCATCATTGCAAATATCACAGAAGACCTGACAGCTCGCTCGTCTATGGGGGTTGCTGAGATTTTGTCACAACTTGAGACATCTGATGAAAACAGTAAGTTCATTTTTGCCTGAGGTGTTCTACATATCGTTGGGCACAAGAATATAAAGATAAAAGGATGATTTGCGGAGTTAGACAGGCACACACTGAAAACAGCACCACCTGACACCAGCACTGGAAGTTGCAGATCTGAAGTAAAGTTGTTAAAGGAAATGTACCGATTGTATTGCTGCTGTATCTTCTCTCGTTGTCTCAAGTCATAAAGATTGTCTTTATCTTTAGGATAAAGGGGTTCATTACTTGTTTTACAGATATAGGTGGTGAAGACATGCGGACCAATATTGCTATCTCGGTTGCCGTCGCAATGATAACCTTCAGTAGCATTACGTGTGTTTTCGTGGCGGTTCAGTTTGTTTGCCACCGTCGCCTCGGTGCCATTTTCCTACGGGTTTGTGCTCGTAAAAACTCGGAGGCCGACGAGCCACCAAGCCACACCGACAAGAAGGACGACAACACGACTGTCGAGGACAACGCCAGCGTGATCACCGGAAGTGACGACACCCAGTCTGTGGTGGTGGACATCGATGACGACACCGATCCGAAAGCAGTTCGTCCGTCGTCGTTCGCAAGCTCCACTGAAAGTAATAATAAGTCTCGCAGCTCGAAGATGAAACTACATGTACTTTTATTTATGACAGTTACATACCAGTCTTTTCAGTTGATTCAGATTTTGCTTTCTGCCTTTCTTATTACATTGATCCAGTTGTGTCCTCGAAGATATGCTAACTTTTCAACTAGCATACTGGCTGTAGACCATAACAAATTACAAATTTCGAAGTGCACTTAACCCTCTTTCTTTGATTTACTTGTAGCTCTTCAGGATGCTTTCCGCGATGCCCAGGTCTACATCTCAGAGCACATCGGCATCAACTGGAAGTCCCTGTCCAACCACCTGCCAGGGAGACGGCTGACCGAGGTCCAGCTGGATTGTATCGAGGACGAGAATCGCCTGGTCGCCGACAAAGCCATGAAGATGCTGTGTAAGTGGAAACAGCTGAACGGTAGCAAGGCCAACATAGAAAGGATGGCGAAGGGCCTTGATGCCTGCGGTCAGAAGAAAATAGCTCGAAAGGTCAGAGAAATGGGTCTGTAAATAAGGAAGGAATTTGAAATCTAAGCACGTAACAATACATTGTAACAGCTGCTATTTCAGTGAATCTAGAGATTTGTGTAATACATGTACGTACATATAGTAAGATGACTTGAAGCAAGCATGACATTCCTAATATGAAGAGTCATATAACATGACAATGTCAGTAACAATGGTTTTAACAGAGACATACGTTTCAGATCGACAAAAGTAAAAACAAAGTTGACAAACCACGCATTCAAATGTAAATGATAGAAGAAAGAATACGCATATATTATCCAGAATGTAAGATAGGTAAATACTAGGCTGTAATATTCCATGTATATATATTGTAGGTTTTGCACTTGTGTGACTTGTAAATCTACTTTCCTTTCTCATCAATATATGATACGGTCCAAGCAGCTTGGATATTTCTTCGCCATCTAGCTGTAAATAGAAGCGAACTGATCTAATATTAAACTATAAACTGGCATGGAATGAGCAAACTGTGCGCTTTGTTGTCTTTGATATTTTCATGCCCTACAGACTAAGACCATAACATTACAAAGTCCCTAATACATATGTACACGAACCATGATTATATTCAAATAAGGAACGGAAAACACTTTTACGTAATATCTGGTCAAGGTCTTGCCTCCGTATACATCTTGATATTAGTTAAGTTCTAATGTTTCAAAATGACCCGTCTTCATTGTCACGTATTGAGCAGGAAAAGTATAACAGGTCTGCTTACAATCCAACACAACCAAAGCAAACACTACTAAAACATCAAGTCTACTGATAAAACATAAATTCCAACTCAATATATCTTCCTTCTCATGCTGGTTCTTTGTTGTACCCCTGATTGTCCATCCCACCAATAGTGATAGCTTCTGTTGTCGCTGTGTCCTGTAGCTCTTTCTCCTCCTTTTCCTCTTCTTCTTCGTCACGGGAGAACAAGGCTTTTATACGATAGATGTCCAGCATGATAACAAGCATGTTCTTCCCAGCAAAGAACAACAATCCCTGACTAAAGACCCTCTCAACAAAGAACAGATACACCCTCACGGCAAAGAACGCCCCGTCTTGTAAGATGATGGTGGTGTAGATGTTGAAGATCTCCGGGTTGCAGCAGTGGAGGCCTCGGCAGTCCTTTCCGGGCGGGCAGGTGACTGAGCAGCTCGGCATGCGGTCGGGGATGGCCGTGAACACCACGGTGAACTGCAGCAGACTCAGCGAGAAGATCATCAGCACCACGAAGGTCAGGACTGGATTCCTTATAACTTTGGGCTCCTCGAAGACTTCTAGAAGCTCCAGGATGTCGGCAGCCATGCCGACGTAGGAGAGGAGAAGCTGGGAGAGTTGGTCGTCCTTCAGGTTGGTGGGCAGCAGCCAGCGTCCGAGAATCAGAAGGAACACCAGCGCCTGCTCCAGGCCTAACACCCAGGTGCCACTGTCTATGGTCAGCGTCAGCTGTACAAAGAAAAGATAGAAAAAGTGAATAACACTCAATGACATCGAATCATCAATGTCATCAACTGTCTGATAAGTGTTCTGAGTGAATGCAAGCTTTCCTGTTTTACATGCTATATGTAAACAGATACTGCGATTCTCTCTGTGTCATCTCTATCTAAGTTTTATCTCTTCATGAGCTCTCCTGCCATTGAAAAACAGATGTAGGTACCTGTTTTCGATCATGATTTTCAAAGACCGACTTCTATAAAGCTTGGGCAAGAGGCAAATTCTGAGCCCAGGAGCCTGCTATGCAACTGTATTTATTACAATGGCTAGATCATAAAACACTAGTAGCCTTACGTCGAGTCCAATCGACTGCAGCGAAACCACCAGCTCGTCGTCGTCCAGAGTGAAGTTGAGTGCCGTGGCGTTGAGGCAGGCTGCCCGGGCGGAGGAGATGGACGCCAGCCGACGGTCCTGCTCCGAGAACTCCATGAACCAGATGGACGGCACCGTGCAGAACAGGTACAGGAACACACTAGGGCAGAACCTACAGGGACGAAACGGGATAATGTCGATGTTGAGAAATCATGTGAAATATTGATTCAGATGTGTTTCTGGTTGATAGACGCTGGAAAGGGTCATAAGGGCAAGAAGAGAAAATAACAACAGGGAAAGATGAGAAACCTCGAAAATCAACATGTTAAAAATCACCTTTTGCCTTTAATTTTCAAATGAACAATTTTGATTTTATAGTGACACAACCAGAAAGTTATAACAATATTTTGTTCTCAAACGTGTCAAGGATTCGCCAGTTATCTGGTAAGAGTTCAAATGTTAGCTAACCTTATATCCATAGCACTTTAACCAGCAACGTATCTTAATTAACAATTAATGATCTTAATGATTAACAATTGTTTTGGCAGCGACAGCCTTTATTTAAAAGTAGTGTTTGTCTACATACTTGCCCTGTATGCCCACCGTACTAAGTGACTACAAAACAACAGTTTGTACAGTACATGATGGCGAAAACATGTTGTCTGTCGTTGCTTTCTGTGCCATGTTTGAGGCGCTGTCAGCTAGTATATTTTAGTACCTTGAGTACGGCTGTGTTTGCCAGGGGATCTGAATCAGGTGTAAAAGTGTTGCTCTCACTCGCTGATCTCTTTGTACAATTTCTCAGTGCGCTAACCCAATTCTGTCAGGGCTTGGCGAGACGTAAGTTTGTAAAAGTATTAATGAGCGGACATTGTCGCTCGTTTATTCTCCGCTGAATGCCGGGTCTTTAGACTCCGCCATGGGTAAACAAATCTAGCAGCTCATAAATCATGTACGCGGCTCTTTCCGTGGATGAAATAACCAATGAAAACTTACTTTATACATTAATATAATTATATTAAAAAGACCACAAGTGCAGGCACCCATAGTCTGTAGCCAAACCGCTGTAGCTAATTAAGATAATGTTGTAGGAAAATTATGATTGTTGTTTATTATTCTTTATAAAAACACAAGTAGCGAACAAATATAAAAACAGCAAGTAACCTTACCATCCCCACTCCTTGCCCTTGTTGTACACCAGTGTGACCATGGTCTCGATGAACAGCAGCACGATGGGAATCATCAGGAACCACAGCATGGAGTTGGCCGGGAACCCCACGGTCGCCCGCCATATACACACCAACCCGTGTGCCACGAACAGGATTCTCGTCACCAGCGCCTTCAAGACGGTACAGAACTGTGAGATGCACGTCGTCGTCTTGGCCATCGTGTGCGTTTCCAAAGACTGACGTTCCTTGAAAGAAGTATGAGGAACTCCCTAGCCAAAGATCTCTAGGATTGACGTAAAGGAGCGACGAAAAACGGTGTGACTAACAGTTTTATGGAGGGTACCGGTTAACCCCTCACTTGCGATGTTTACCTTCGCACCTGATTTGGAGCGTGAAGGTAACGCCCTTGGGTAAACTCGCAGCAAAGGACTGCCCTTTACACATTAACAGTACTATTGACGTCACACACAGTAGGAGGTGAAAGGGATGTCATAAGAAAGCAGGTAATAAATGATGTCATAATAGAGCCTGTATAATGGCTATATGATGCTAATACGTTACTTACTACCAAGGACGTCATTGGGGTCAACGATTGCGCAATCAAAGCTCGCAGTGTAGTTCATTCTTCTGCATTTGGTTAACTCTTTGTGTTCAATTTCAAATGTTATCTGTGCGTGGGGAGTCAATTTTTGTGTTTGCATTGGGATACAGTCGAATCACCGATTTCTGGATTTGCAATGAAAATGTGCATTTGTTCCATAATTTACACGGTGTGAAAAATACTATCATGTTGGCTTTTGCTATTTCTGATATTTCAACGATCGACTGTTTGGCCTTTTTCTCTTTTTTTTCACACTGAAAAATGGGGTAGACTGTACTTCTGTGTCGTAAACAGAAAACTCTACGCTCTTTTCTCTCAACATCTACTTGGATATTAGGCTTGTAATGTTGGGACGAGAGCTTTGCGTGGGAACGAGATTGGGGAACGAGAGTAAAGGTGAAAGGTCAGATGATATTTCAGCTGAAAAGTGAGCAGCGGCGACCTCAGAAAAATGGATTTATTTGACGACCTACCGGAACCAAGTAAGGACGAGCAATGATTATTCCGTTCTTGGTAAAAGCTCCGTTATTTTGCACGAAGTGGTGTGTGTATAAACGATCGATTTTGCCTACAGGAGCGTTTTATATCGCTGAAAAATCCAGAAGTGGGAGGGGGGGGGCGGATACATTTTATCAGGTTCGACGTCAAGAGGTTTAGTGTTTAGATATTCCTTTTTTTAACCTCCAGTGCTAAATTCAGGACCAGTTTCCACAATGAAAGTGAAAATCAATATAATATTTGATCACTCACTGCTCTGTTGCTAGGCCAGCCGTGGTGACTGTTGTAGTGATATGCATGTTTTAGCTTAGTGCTAAGCAGAGATGTACCAGGATTTAGTACGTTGACTCGTGGAATCGAACTTGCAACCTACCACATACTGTACATCTAGCATTAGCACTCGCAAGGCTCAAAATGTCTTGGTCTCGTCTCGTATCACAAAAGTTATCATCTTTTTCCTAGATGCAGAAAAGGAGATCGAAGTGCAAGAAAAGTCAGAAACCTCGGTTTCTAAGAAACAGACAGAAGTTTCCTTATTTGATGACCTTCCAGCAGCAGAGTCCATCCCAACTTGTGCACCAGAGGTCAAAGTGCTCAGCAATGGGTCAAAGGCTGATGACCCTAAGGTCAGAGGTCAGAAGAGAAAAGCAGAAGAAGATACATGTAGCCACCAAGCACAAAAGATTGCTGCTAAAGGTATTGTTGTATCATATCACGCTGGAATGTCACTCATCATTAACAAAAGACACTTTTCTATAATTACAAACTTTATTACAATATTCTAAAACCATGTAAGGCTTCAATTCTGATGGAACTTTAGAGGCTTTCCATTGACATCATGATAATAATAGTTTGAATATCCAGCAATCATGTTGGTGAATTACAGCAGTAGCATGTTGGGGTGTTTAACAGATATACATAAGTTGTAATGCAACATGGTGCAAGTGACATATGAAAAGCCTCAGTATACTGAGTATATACATTAGAAGGTAAAGCTGTCATTACCATTTCTTTCCAACTTAAAATCACTGTCCTCTTACCTGTAACTCAATTGTTTTGTCCCCTGCAGGCCTGACCAGTCTTGTAGGCTATGCTGCAGGGAGGAAAGGGGAGAGAGAGGAGATGCAGGATGCTCACGTCATCATCGACGACTTCACAGACCAGTTCTCTAGCCTCTCTCCTAAAATGTGAGGACTTATGACTGTGCATTAGATGTTAACATCTAAAGACAAAGTGTTGGTAACCTTTCAGCTATTAGTACCTTCCTCTGGACTTATTGAAGAAAGCTGAAAGGTTACTGAAACTTCAGAAGATAAAGTATCTTTGATTATGTAGCTAAGCACCCAATTATGCATTGATTTAGCAACCTGATGAAACTATTTACAGATATTCTACCACTCCCTGTATCTCAATATTGGAAAAAGAAAGACATTTAGAGGTTTTGGAAGATAAGACTAACACCCCCGTTCCACTAGGACGGCGCTCTCTCTGCGATCTAAGATTTTTACAGAGCGCTCAACGAATTTCATAGATTAAAAAACGAATCTTTTTACGCTTTGTGTGTTTTGTTGTTTTTTCAGTCATACTTTTACACTTTACATAATATTCAAATTATGAAATGAAGGGCTACGCAAATTCGATTCAAGTCGCAGCGAGAGCGCCGTCCTAGTGGAACAGGGGGGTAACCAAACATGTTTTTTCCTGTGTTAGATCTAGATTAGCGTACTATGGTGTGTATGATGGACATGGTGGGAAGAGAGCGTCTGTCTACACAGCCGACAACTTACACAAGAACATTGCTGACAAGTTTCCTAAAGGCAAGACTGTCCTTTCTCATCTGGTCTATAGCAGATGATTGACATTTATTTTCATTGAATAGGTTAATAAAGCATTCCAGCTGAAAATTAAATCCTTTTTTCATTTGTTCAAATGTATACTGTCAGAACAGCTACTTCACACATAACACGTACAAATGAAGTTGTATTGAAGACTCCAGAACGCTGACAATTTGACCTTCTCCCTGCTGCCTAAACCCATGACCAATACAGATTTGTCACCAAACAACAGGGAGAAGGTTAACTTGAGACAATTTGTTATCTTACAGGAGATGTTTTGAACATGGAGAAGGAAATTAAGAAATGTCTAATTGAAGCTTTTAAGAAAACAGATGAAGAGTTCCTGAAGGAGGCGTCACAACAGTAAGTTTGTATCACTGGAGAAGAGAGTTAGTTGTGGTTGGACCAAGTAAAGATTCATGCTATGATGACCTAGGATATTGTTATAGTAGTCTCTTTGTCCACAAGCATGCTATTGTTAAGAAAGTACCTGAAAGACTGTATCTACAAATCTGATGACGCTATCTACAGGGGTAATGATGACCAATTTTGAATACAGTTTCTTCTTTTCAATTTCATTTTAATTTTTTTCATTTTCATTTTTGTTGTTACTGTAGTAAGCCTGTATGGAAGGATGGGACCACGGCTGTGTCCATACTGGTGGTGGATGATGTCATGTACATAGCAAACTTGGGAGACAGTAAGGTATGTACTGATTTTTGAGTACTATTAATTGTTTTTTTTTTTTTACAGTTTTTTGATAGCAAAAAACTGTATTGCTTCATTAGGCTTACTTACATAAAGGAGAAAGATTTATAGTTTTGATGTTCATTCTCACAATAGGCAATACTGTGCAGAAGAAAAGAGGATGGATCTCTCACAGGAGTTCCCCTGACTAAGGACCACTCTCCTGTACAGTACGAGGAACGACAGAGGATACAGAAGGCCGGCGGCTCTGTCAGGTAGTCTGGGCATTAGACATGTTTGAAAGAGTCTTATGAGTTTCCAGGGCTCAAAATTGAAGCAGACTTTATTTCTAAAGAATGTGATTCATACAACTGGGCCTGTGTTCCTTTTACCTTGCCATATTACAATATTATAAATTAGATATTTCTTATTGTAGAACTTCAATTCAAGAGTATCCTTTTGCAAATTACAGTACAGTCAAACCTGTCTATAATGACCATCCAAGGGATCTGAAGAAAATGGTCAGAATAAACAGGTGGCTGCTATAAACACTTGATACTTGGATCTATATGCAGTCTATATGCAGTAGAGTAGAGCAGACTAGGACATATTGATGCTTTGATCAATAGGAAAAATAATCAAAGCTACCACCAGAAAATGTCCATGAGGGCCAGATGGGCTTTATGCAGAGATGCTTCATCAAACTTAAAGGTGATTTCCTATGTACTATACCACCTATCTCTCTGCCCTCTTTGTCAAGACAAAAGCCTAAGGGGTCTCATTGTGCAGGGAAGGTCGGGTGTTGGGGGTCTTGGAAGTGTCCCGGTCCATCGGTGATGGCCAGTACAAGCGGTGTGGGGTCATCAACACACCGGACGTCAAGAGATGCCAGCTGACAGAAAACGACAGGTGGGAATAGCAAAAAATAGTCTAACTATGGATCAAATATACAGTGTTTGTCATGTGGAGTTACTGTGTATGTTTATGTGTATTTCTTCTATGTGTTCATCTTCTTGGTGGCATACTTATTGTAAAATTGGTACTTTTTAAATTCCTTGTAGTCAGAGTTACAGTTCTGAAGTACGTGTACTATTGTCCCAGCCTGGGCCAATATCCTATGTGATACATGTACATGTAAGCCAGTCAGAGTTAGGGCCCAGTCCAGAAGTTCTAACTGACTTGCAGTAACTTTTAACTCTTAATTTTTTCCACCATCAACAAGGAAAAAAATTGTAAACCTTGAAACTGCTTTTCTATCATGATTGCATTTATCAACCTTCTTCCTGCTGCCTCACCCGTAACCACTAGAGAATTGGTAGTCAAACAGCTACTTCAGTGTGCTAAAGGTTAAGCTGACCTTGTCTGTGTCCCTTCCCATGATCCTCCTGCCTGCCAGGTTCCTGTTGTTAGCCTGTGACGGCCTGTGGAAGGCTTTCTCTGTCACCGAGGCCATCCAGTTTGTGTCAGAGGTACTGCAGGTAGGTCTGGTCTTACCAACATATGGATTGCTAGGATTCTGGTTATTTTGGTAAGAATGTTTACCAAAAAATCCAAATTTGGCGTATTTTTGGAAGTGTTTGATTTGAGAAATTTTCAGGTTTGTCCATTGTCAATTCATCCCCATAATGTTTTTATGAAAACAAAAACATGCAGCTTTCTTGGCAATCATGTAATTAAAGCCCACTAAATTAGAACATAAATACATTGATAATTCTTCATTTTGTAAGGAAAATACTGTAATCTTATTTGTAAGAAAGTTCATCATTTTTATCAACTATTACCAGGATGAGACCATCTCTGCCACAGAATTCCACAGTGCTGAAGAAGTGAGGTTCGACACGGCCTGCGGTAAACTGGCATCAGAAGCTGTACTGAGGGGCAGTTCTGACAACGTCACTGTACTCCTAGTGTCTGTCAAAAAGTCTTGACATCACATCTTGTGTAGACAAGGTGCTTAAGACTTGGGGGTTTTGTTGTGAGTAGTACAGAGGGGCAGGCCTGTCACTGTCACTGTGCTCCTAGTGTCTGTCAAAAAGTCTTGACATCACATCTTGTGTAGACAAGTGTACTAAAGACTTCGGGGTTTTGTTGTGCATAGTATGGAGGGGCAGGTCTGTCACTGTCACTGTGCTCCTAGTTTCTGTCAAAAAGTCTTGATGCAACATCTTTTGTTGTATTTTTGGCTGAAAAAAACAAACTTAAAAACTGCTAAGAAACTCATTTAACAATTGCAAAATTGTTGTGCTGTCTAATAATACAGTTATTGAAGGAAGATCTGTACAGTTGAAAGCACTGAAACCAGCAATAATACTTAAATATTCCATTTTCTGAGCTTAATTTAAAATAAACTGAATGTCAAGGTTGATCTATGATACATGTACTGAAGAACTAAATTATTCTTAACATCATTAACCTTCGTATGATATTAAATACTAGTACATGAATTAGTGTTATAGCATATTCTGTTGTTCAAACTGTAGGTACATGGCTGTGTTTGGGTAGAATACTTGTACTCACTGAATCCGTCAATTGTTAATTAAATGTAGTGCAATTTAAGGCTGTAATGTTATATGTGCTGTAGTTTTAGTAAATGCTGCAAGATGGTGCTGTTTTTTTCTCTTGCAATCATTTGAACATCCAGATAAAGTGTTACACTGATAGTGTATAGTGAAGAATAAACTTAGTACATAACTTTACACATGCACTATCCTAAGGGAAATTCTTGTCAGCAAATGAAAGCCAACACAACATTAGTAATTTGCATTAGCCCTGTGTGTGTATGTATGTAGATGTAGATGTGTATGTATGTAGATGTAGATGTGTATGTATGTAGATGTAGATGTGTATGTGTGTAGATGTAGATGTGTATGTATGTAGATGTAGATGTGTATGTATGTAGATGTAGATGTGTATGTATGTAGATGTAGATGTGTATGTATGTAGATGTAGATGTATATGCTTTTATCAACAAGGGTCACCTGGAAACGTTCCCAGCAGTGCCTACCTCCGTCCATACTGACGTCAAACGGAAAAGCCTGAAACGGCTTGTTTGATCTAACTTCTTTTTAGTCGTCCTTGACACCTTCCCAAGCCTTGACGGTCCCTTATTAGGCAGCTGACTTTGTTTTTAAGGAAGAGGAGCGGAACCCAGCTCTATTATTTGGTTTTTCGACATGGAGACCAAAGGACTAGTCATCCTTTTGTGCCTGCTGTCATACGGTAATCTTTTTCATCGATGGCATATCTTTGAATCTCTAGATAATGCACATTATTATCCTTTGGCTAGCGGAACAGCTGTTACGAAACTTTCGTTTGTTAGCAAATTTTTAATTTGTTGTGCATGTTGTTACGCAGCTCGAATGTTTGCAATAGTAATGCTTAGTTCAGTCGGCGTCAAATTAAGGTTTCTTAGATGTCTACTTCACATTCTGTTTGAATACGGATTAGTTTTCTACATTTTTGCGACCCTCTGTTTAATCATCTTTCCTATTTCTTCATCCTGATACGGTTCTGGGTTGATGGGTCCACGCATATTCAGAACCGTGCCTGTGGCAAAATTTGCGTTCTTGGATATGCGGAGACTATCCAGAACCGTGCCTGAATCTAACCCATCTAGGCATAGAACTAGATAGGTACGGTTCTGGATACGATACCTGTTGTAGAAAAATCTTAAGTTCATTCCTTACCCCCTGTCCCAGCGGCTGCCCAGCGGTGGCGCAGTGACGGCCGCTGCGGCCCGAACTACCCCGCCCCTGACGCCAACCCGGGCGAGTGTAACCCGCACGCCGTGGACCACTGCTGCTCGGAGTGGGGCTGGTGTGGCCGGGAGACCACACACTGTACCTGCTCTCGCTGCGTGGACTATTCCGGTACATGACAGGATACTTACTGATGGCCATTTATACGGTAGTTTATAATAATAAACTTTATTGCACAAAAATTGTACAAGGTATAATGTATGGCCCATCTACTGCTACATAACAACAAATATACTATAAGTAGTCTAAATATACTTGAATTTGCTATTGGAATACATTGAGTGAAATTCTCAACGTGTATAGAGGGTATGATAGAATTGTATATAGTGAATTATGCATATCAATACTGGACATGCAATCAAAAAGTGATATTTATATCCTTTAAGTATATACTACCTCTCAAACACTGCTGTGGCAGCTAGTTTACATCGATCGACCCGTCGCACCTAACCCTTGCACATCTAACTCCAGGCGTTGCTTAAAGCTAGTAAGGATGCCCCTACTGTATACGTATCTTGTGACAATTAGTGGTTAATGCGTTTGCTATATATGTCATCCTAAATCTTCTGATATCTCTGTTTTAGCGGGTGGTGGCTCTTCGGGAGGCTCGACAGTCGTCGTCAGCAGCTCGGGAACTTGTCCCAGGATCGTGTCCAAGTCGGAATGGGGTTCCCGGGCCACCAACTATAACGTGTTTCTCAGCCTGCCGGTCCCAAAGGTAGAGCTAAAACTCTATCCTTACGTTGTTATTGTGTTTTTGTCATATTTTAATCGTCTTGCATAATGCTAGGTCTTTTTAATCTTGTTGCTGTAATGCTGATGGTATCTTAATTTCAATTTTATAGACGTAAAAATCAACACAATTCGGGCTCAATGGCCGGCTGCAAAGTTGATTGCACAGTTAATTTAACAATTTAAGAGGTTTGTCTTCAAGTTGATTATTTAGCGCTCTTTTACAGACGCTGAGAAAAGTTAGATCCCAATAATCGATAGTTGTTAATGAATGATGGATGTAGTCTCATGCGTCAGACAACATCCGACATCTTATCTCGAGGAAGTAGATAAACAGTGTAGAACATTTCTGATATAACTTCGCACTCCCCTTCAACTTACCGACATGACGCACGGTAATTGATTATAATTAGATATCATAAACGCCACCGAAAGATCTGCTGGGAGATTAAGATTTACAGGCAAAAAGTATACTCGATTCTCTGGGGATTTTCAAATTTTTGACAATCGTGTCCCCTGCAGGTTGTGATCCACCACTCGGCGGGCGCCACGTGCAGTACCCAGTCCTCCTGTTCTCTACAGGTCAGGAACATCCAGAACTACCACATGGACGGCAGAGGTCAGAGCACTACAGAATCTCAAAGCATAAGTCTAGACAATGAACAGAAAGATACATGGCTATTAGCAGTAAACTTACTTACTTAGTTCGAGCTCCCGCTCGAACCAATCCAGAAAGTCTCCTCCATAACACTTGGTCTTCCATGGCTCTTTGCAATTCATTAGTATCATGCAGGTGCAGTGTCACATCGCAGTAAAAGAACCCAACACACTTATCGAGAAGAGTAGGGGTGACCCGGTGTGCTTGACTAAATACGCGAGCCGTAGCGAAGCCGCATTGCACCAGTATAGTAGCTACTTGATAAAGCATCATGCTTAATCTCAGTTGAGAAGAATTCGAAGCAACCATACATGTACAGAGACAGGCGTTTTGATCGTGTTATACCAAACAATTCGTATAAGAGTAAATGGTGTGGGCTTTATAGTTATTGGCAATACACAAAGCACTGAAGAGAAAGAAAGGCCAATAGAATTCAAAAGACCCTCAAAGCATGGACCCAGTGCTAGCTGGTGGTACTAGTATAGTCACCAAGCAGATGGTGGGACGCTAGTTTCTAACATTTCCTAGCTTCTCCCATTCATTGTTCTGCCACAAAACGTAGCAGAAAATGCATCGATCTTCCCTCTCAACACCTGTTTCAAAAAATAACGAAACTTCCCCTCTCTAGGCTACAGCGACATCGGCTACAACTTCCTGGTCGGTAACGATGGCAACGTGTACGAAGGGCGCGGTTGGGACAGGAGAGGTGCGCATGCGCTCAACGTCAACACCGAGTCCATCGGGATCTGCTTCATGGGAGACTTCACCAGTCAGAAGCCGACCGCCGCCGCCATCGCCGCCGCCAAGAGCCTCATCTCATGCGGAGTGTCCCTGGTACGGGCAGCGGCCTGGAATCTGTCCTATTCTAGCTCCAGGCCTCTCCTATGATCGTCGCCCCTCTGAATAGTCTGGCACTAGCCTGGAATGCAAACCTACACTGCACGAAAAGTTGGATTTACTAATGGTAGTAAATGCCAGTAAAGTCAGGTAATGTTAACTTTGTAAACAGTACCGGAATGTCAAACTTAACAATGTTTGTAGCTGAAATTACCGAACTTGAGTTTTATTTACTACCATTGTCCGGTACTATTTATAAAGTAAACATTACCTGACTTTACTGGCATTTGCACCCATTGGTAAATCCAACATTTCGTGTGGTGCTATTTTAGCTGTGGAGACTCTTTCGTACACTCTCTTCTATTTGTGAAGAGGACGAAAGCGACTAGTCGGCAGCTAAAATAAGTTAGGATACCATGTACCAGGCTAGTCTGGCACCTGTTTACACTATTGTTGAGAAATGTTCCTTAACTACATGACGTAAGGGCAAAGACGATCAGAGAATTAATTAGGAAGTAGCTAGAATAAGACGGATTCTAGGTAGCTGTTTTTGATGACCAAAGATGTAAACTATCATCAAAATTCATTCCACACTTCCCAAAATTTAAACCGATTTTGGACATCTCAGCCATGTCATCGGTGGCGTCATGTTTAGAGTAATGCAAAAGTTATTGATGCTTCTTTTTCCTTCGCTTGATCTGCTCTGTTTTCCGTGACGATCATTCTGAACCCAACTATTCAGACGACGTTTTCTGTATCCTGTAGGGCAAGATCAGGTCGGGCTACTCCCTGTACGGACATCGTGACGTCGGCTCCACAGCCTGCCCTGGGAACCTGCTCTATGATGACGTCAAGTCCTGGGGACGATACGTAAGGAATAGACCAATCAGACTCTTGGGATGGGGGTGAAATGCCAGTGTTCGTTTCTTTCTTTCTTTTATTTCTTAGACAAAACGAACGATTAAAAACAACCAAACTGTAACTAATTCGACCCTTTCATATTTTCCAGGTTGGCTGAAGACAGTCTACTCACAGGGAAGAATATTCGGACTTCTCAAAGAGAGAATTCTGAAAATGGATGCCAAATAAATGACATCAAGTCAAATCATACAGTACTGATAGCTATGGTTTAGAACGTATATGAGTATACATATATAGTGTCTATAGTTATTACAACATACAAGAACAACGTGAGGTGGTCCTTGCAAGCACCGGAGTGATACGAAACTTTCCATTCGGCTAAAACTCTTCTCAGATCAGCGACTTTGAAAGTCTGTCCTTTCTCAGTTGGTTAGAAGAACCCACCGTCTCTCTTTATTTTAGTACACGCTGTGGTTATCACATCTTAGACAGACCGTCTGGATGTCAGAATCCGTCCCTTCGCGACCATCGTGCTTTGCGCAGACTTCCGAAGTTCGTGAAGGCTCGCTCCGCGAAGTTGACACGTCGTTCTGTCAAGCGCAATCTTCCCGTGCCACTTCGTTTCTTCCAAGACCATTTTCTTCCCGCGGACGTCTTTAGAATCACAAAAGTCTTGAACCTGTTTGTTTACTTTCTTAAAGTGTTGTAACTCGTCTTGAAAATCCTGACCTTGCTGTTGTATTTTGTCATTGAGAATGCCGACAAAGCGCTCGTACAGCATGTAATCCGCGGCCGCGAATGTGCGGTGGTTTTCACGCTGTTTGTCGCTGAGCCGCAATGGACGGTGCAGCTTACAGCAGGTTTTGTTGGCGTACAAAATGTCTCTGGTATCCCAGCACATCTCGCGCTTGAGCACGACTAGCGATTCGTCCAGGTACTCCAGGATGAGGACGACTTTGAAGTCGGAGGCAATGCGGTCAACGAACTTCTTTGTCCGTTCAAGGTCTTCCGAGAGACCAAGGGAGTAGCCAAAGCTGTACGCCTAGGACAGAAATACAATCAGCTGCAATGACTGCAATGGTAGGGGATGCAGTATCAATGAGCACGTCAGGAGTTACATCTCTGGCCATTATTTTCTTATCCTACATTGGAAGCATATCATGCATTGCTGGGGCTGTACATGTAGGCATTTTATTTTTGTTTCGGGCACCTGTTTGGTTACAATAAGATCGCTACAACGCCTTCAGCTTATCATCAATACGATGCCTGATTATGTTTTGACAATTCAGCAGTCCGAAAGTCTCCACGTCTACCCTGAACTTTAGATTGTATTTTGGTACTTTTCTTACTAAAACCTTTGTGACCATGCTATTATCTTCTTACATATACCGTAGAAAAATATACTATATGTACGTGCACAATATGATATCATTTCTTACCTGAAAATTTTTAGCGAAAGAGTACGGTTTCCTCTTCATCCTCTGTGAGTGCATTTTCCTCTCCCAGGTGTAGGGATCGTCCAGAAAGGTCTGGATGGGTTGCTTAGCAGGGAGGCTGTACGATTTCTGTAGGTCGTACTCCGAGAAACAGGCCTGGAGGTGGTTTAGGGGATGCCGTAAGATGCCCAGGTATACCTATAAGAAATTGTGTGTGTTTATCTGTGTTTAACCTGGGCAACCCGAGCAGCGTATACATAGCTGATAGCGGTGTCCCACAGAATGACAAGCTTTACATGCATACATTTTTGTATGTTTGCATTAGATTCAACAATGAAAACAAGTGAAAACCTGAGGCATTATGTACACTACGTTCAATAATGGTAGCATGTTGACTCTAGAAACCTTAATCGGAACTTGAGTATACATTAAAAGTAGTTAAATCAGCTGATAGAAATGAGTCATAAACATAATCGGTCGTTTTATGTTTCGCCTGAGAAATCTCTTTACGTACTTTTGTAGTTCGTACAAAGCGTATGTCATGCCAGTTGATGCTATAACACTCTTACCATGTCGTTTGGGAAGAAGTACTGGAACACATCCGGCCTGTAGACTGCCCTGTCTACGATGATGTCATGCTCCAGACCGGGTTTAAGTGGAAGATAGTTCCCGGGCCTGGCGGAGGGATACATGTCAAAGGGTGGGAAAACATTATTTCGTGCTTCTCACAACCAAGATTTGTAAACAAAGCAGTCCGACAAAGGTAACCTTTTCAGGATCTTATCAGCATTTCCTTTTACTCTACAATGCAAGCATTACATCGATCGGAGTAGTACAAATTTAAAATCTCAAGTTGTTGACATGGTGGAGGTGCTGAAGTGCCATCCCTACCTGTCAATATTAGTAGCTATGGCAATCAAATTATAATCAACTTGCATTGATTTTAATCAACTTGCTTTTTAATCAACAATATCATTTTACATATCACGTGAAAGAGTTGCATATCCACATAATCATGATTCATGTTTTTCATTAATTGTACACTTGAGCTATTGTTTTGTCTCGTATTACAATAGTAACATATGCTCTTCTCGTACGTATTGCATAGTGCACTCCATGCAATGTATCCCTTGGGCTACGATGTTGTACCTGTATTTTAAGTGTGTGATCAAATAAACCAGTTTTTCTTCCTCTTCTTACCTGATTTCAAACGGCCATCCTAACAAGTCTCCCGTACTGGGTAGTACGGCGTTTAGGTCATGGGTGAAACCGAACCGGTACAAGATGGCGGCCACGGTGGTGGAGCCTGCGCGGTGGGTCTTCACGAACATGAACCTGGTGACGGGCTGGGTACAGGGTCCAGGGGGGTCAGCGGCAGGAGAACTGGGGGGTGGGGTGTTGTAAGGCATGGATAAGAAAGAAAAAATATATTGAATATTTGTACTCAGTATTATAACTGACAGTTTTATGTTCACCGATTTTTCAACAAAAATTGCTAAATTTAAGAAAAGATTCTTTATCCCTTTCGGGAGTCTTTTAATCACAGACTAGTAAAAGTGAAGAGTTTGACAACAACAACAGACAACATACAAAAACGGTGTTTATCAAAACCTCTTATCAAAGTTCCATGCGATAAAGATGACACCGTGTCAAGTTGGTGACATTATATTTTTGCTAATGTTACTAATGTTGCTGAAGAAATGCACTAGAAAACTCTTTCAGTGCATTAACCTGCAATACGCACATAGACCAGCTCCAGTATTGTAATTTCTTCTATCATAAATCATTAACTCTAACCTTTTGACTGACTCTGGGGCGAAAGAGACGCCATATTCAGGTCCACATTCCTCCATTTCTATGACGTCATCTCTCTCCTGAAGCATATTCTGGTCTCCATGTCTGTTGAATATCACCATGGTAACGACTCCCGTTGCCAGGAGAACTGTGGTACTGAGAACCGCCGCTCGTGACAACATGTTTACATCTAATTTCACAGAAAATCCAGGCAGAAATGTTAAAGCTCGTGAACTGCACTCCGTTGACATGATTGTGCTGTCACTCGTCTAAACACAAAAGTTGTTCAACTGGTTCGGCCACGGTGGAATCTATAAACTATTTGGCGTAAGAGGGGATAGGGGGTGCAATTTTCAGAATTGCAGGATTTATAAAGCAACTCACACTTGCGTTTTACACAATTGTAATTTACGATAGTAAACCCGTAACTACGTATTACCAACTTTCTTGCTCGGTGCACCTTTATCTATACACACGCTGCTCCCCAAGTCGGAATGGACTCGCCCAGTTATCGGGGACCAGACGTTTCAACGTCGGTATTCTCACCTACCGTGGCCGACAGGTACAAACCTACTTTGGGTGCGTCCACACACCTACCCTTCCCTTTACAATGGATGGTCCCTCAAAGGTGACAAAGACCACATGCAAACCACGCGGAAGGAGTCTCCTTCTGGTGCATTTTGAGGACAAATCTTGATTTCGTTGTGCTGTAATTTTTTTCCTACATTTTCTATTAGAGACTTTTAGTTTGGCTGTACACAAAATGCTAAATGTCATGCGATTTCGTAGCAAACAACACAACATAGAGAATTTTTGTTTCATATGAACGTCTATTTTGAAAAATAAAGGTCAGGACTTCTGCTGTTTAATCAACACAAACATGGTGACAACAGACTACATTTAGAGAGAAGTGATAAAACAATAACTTCACATCAATAGATCGTCTTTCTCCTTCTGTACAACAGGTCAATATAGCTTAATGTACATATAATAAGGATACATTTTAAATTTCACATCATTTTCCTCTTCATTACATTGGACCCATAGCTTAATGTACAAGCTATTGATACATTAGCTTGATTCTGATAAAAGAACTTGATAACATTATGTTTTTTCATCAATAAACAGTATTTCTTCTCCACATGACTTACTGTACATACTTAATAAGATTTAGCAAAAGTTCATCACAAGTATAGTTTGTATTTCACACCAACAGATCTTCTGCCTTTTCTACATTGGTCCCATAGCTTTGTAATGTATATACAGCGTATAATATGTTGATGAAGGTTAGACGTCGTGATATCCAGGTAAAACATTTTGTAATACTGTACAAGAGTCAGATGTTTCAGATAGCATCCGCTATCTTTCATCAGTGACTGTTGTTTTTCTTAGTCACTGATGAAAGATATCGCATGCTATCTGCAACATCTGACTCCTCAGAGAATTTATCCAGTTGCTTGATTTATTTTGTATATTATATACAGTGTTGTTGAGAAGACATCACATCAAGAGATCATCTTTCTTCTTCTCCACGTCCGGCCCGTAGCTGGGTGTCCAGTAGTAGTGCCTCCTGATCCCGTGGGACAGTTCCGACAGGTAGACTCGACCGTCCACCACGTAAGGCTGGACGTCTGTCTGCTCTGTGTCCAGACGGGCTGACTCAATCAGATCATTAAACGCCTGTGATACAAGACAAGAGGACTTCATAGTAAGACAACTGAAGAACTGTTGTAAAGTAGTCATAAAATGTAGACTTAGTTATACATAAAAATTCAGTTATGTATTGAAATTGTATGATACTCTGAAGATCGGTGTCTTCTGATAGAAAATGCATAAAACTACGCTATAGATGATATTTTAAGAACATTCAGTGATCGCTAACACACATCATCGTCATAATGTACTACCATAAGTCAGACTTTTTCTTGAAGCAAAAAAGGTCACTATGAAAATTATTGCAAAAACAAAAAGTTCATCATAAAATATTAAGTAGATTTTAGAAGACAATCCATCCACACACACCTGCAATATTGCCATTTTGACCTGTTTTGATCACACTGTCACACTATTAAACTCACCACACATGCAGACTCTTCCAGTTCATTCCCCCAGATGAACACACTGTACAGGGTACTGTTGGTCTTCATGGCATCCGCCACGGCAACCAGCCCGTTACCACGGATACAGTTGTGCGTAAGTACGAGTCTGTAAGAAATGTATTGGAAAAGTTATTACCAATTATGATACTTAGCACTCAAAAAAGTTTGTCAGCAGTTTTATAATCTTGTATACCATACCTGAATCTGTAACAGTGTATAGCCAGTATAACCCCCTTTGGTATGTTACTCTTAGCTAATGGCATCCTATACCATAGCCATGGCTATCTTTGTTTTCAGAATTGTGCTGTAAGTTGACTACAATTGTTAGGTTATACTTATGTGTGTAGGTTTGTGTTGAAGTGGTTGTATGGTTGTACTCACGTGTGTAGGTTTGTGTTGAAGTGGTTGTATGGTTGTACTCACGTGTGTAGGTTTGTGTTGAAGTGGTTGTATGGTTGTACTCACGTGTGTAGGTTTGTGTTGAAGTGTTTGAGTGGTTGTACTCACGTGTGTAGGTTTGTGCTGAAGTGTTTGAGTGGTTGTACTCACGTGTGTAGGTTTGTGTTGAAGTGTTTGAGTGGTTGTACTCACATGTGTAGGTTTGTGTTGAAGTGTTTGAGTGGTTGTATGGTTGTACTCACGTGTGTAGGTTTGTGTTGAAGTGTTTGGTTGTACTCACGTGTGTAGGTTTGTGTTGAAGTGTTTGAGTGCCTCGCTCAGGTAGATAGCTCCGTCATCTTCAATCCTGTTAAAGCCGAGGTCCAACACCTGCAGAGGTGTGTTCTTCTTCAGCAGCTTGGACAGGTGTTTGGCACCGTCTCGGGTTATTCTATTACTGCAGGTGGCAACAGGTGAAGGAAATTCTTAGCTCTCATTTGGCTACAACAACAGAAACACCTGAAAGACCTTCTCTTATAAGGTATCTTCAACTAGTTTCAGCTGTGGCTATACTTTTCTCTCACTAGTCATAGAATAAACAAAGGCTCAAAGAAACAAACAAACAAACAAGCTCACCAGCTGAGGTCCAGGTACGTTAGTGCGATGTTCTCCTGTAGCGTCTCCACGAGTCTCTCGGCGCCAAAGTCTCGCATGTCGTACTTCTGCAGGTGGATCTCGCGCAGGGTGGTGTTCACCTTCAGCATGTTTGCCATGTGGACTGTCGTCTCCTCCTGCAGCAAAACAAGATCATAGCATGTAAAGAACAGAAGATACAAAATCTGAAGTAAAGCTGCCGTTCTTACTTTTGACTGGCCTGAAATGTGAAAACATTCCACTGATTTCCAATCAAGAAATGCTTTAGCTGTAAACAAATTAAATTGAAAGACTAGAAAAGCAACAACACATGATGAACAAATGGCTATGGTCCAACTGGGCAAGCACACAATGACATGCGATGGACCAATTGTCGTCTTCACTGGCCAGGGTCCATCAAACTTGTCCAACCTTACATTTCCATGTAGACTTTGTGATTATGTCAGTACTTGCCTGGTGTGTGAAGAGCAGTGGTCGGTTGACATTCAGGGCCTTCAGGAACTTGTTGTAGTGGAGGATGGTGGCCAGAGCAATCACACTCTCTGTGCCCTACACAAAGGGAAACACAAGACAAACAGTTATGATAAGCAACTACCAGTATCCAGCAAACACCTATCAAATCAAATCAAATCAACCACATATGTCCTTTTTAGTCACTGATGAAAGATTGTGGATGCTATCTGAAATGTCTGACTCTTCAGAGAATTTATCCTGTTACTTGATTTATTTTGTATTATGTAACAACAAGTCTCTTAGTGCCCGATAACCATTTTGTTTACCTCCACCCAACCTACAGGTGGATCTTTTCAAATAATCTAACCTATAAACAGTCCAGAAACAAACAAACAAACAAACAAACAACTGATTTACCAGATCCGCATCTCCGAGGTCCAGCTGTTCCACCCCAGTGTTGATCTGCAGCGCTGATGCAAACATCATCCCACCCTTGTTCCCGATCTTGTTGCCGTTCACTTTCAACTCTGACAGGGTCTCATTGGTCTGGAGAAGGTATTATATATCAAACTTCAATCTTATATATGTACACAAACAATGTTTGGGCTATCTTTGAAATATACATAAGGTAACAGAATTTCATGAGATATATTTTCAGGGTGACATTTTTTAAGTACTTTCTGAAATCTAACAATTACAGTAGAAATACCAAAAACAAGTCTACAGCAGACAAGCTGCTAACTATAGATTACCTATTGACAGTTCTTTTAATCTTTACAACTCTACAAAAATTGCCAGCTGTTAAAGCATGGAAGATGTTGTATTCATCTGCCTGTGTCAAGTTTTGAGCAAAACGAGAACTTACATGTAACCCCCTGGCAATGTGTTCTGCACCCTCTGGTCCAATGTCATTACACATCACATTAAGGAAACGAAGGGAAACAGACGTCTGCAAAACAAGATAGAAACATTATAAACAACACCGTAAAACTAAAACAAAACTTTACTTGCAATGTCAGGGCTCAAAATATCCAACCACAATCTGCAATTTGTAGATATAAAATGCATTAGAATAATTGAGAAGCCCGCAACTTTGCAGGTGGTTAAAAAAAGTTTTAGTCTTAGTCTTTAGCCTCACCTCTATAAGCTTCCCCAGGTGTTTTGCTCCCTCATCAGTGATGTTGTTGTACCTGAGGTCCAGTCGTGACACAGACGTGCTGTTGGCTAAGGTCTGGCACAGCGGGACCATGTCCCTGTCCTCAAGTCTCGTGTCCGTCAGAAGCTTGTTGTTCCCCGCCAGGTCAAGGGTCATCTCATCACTGGGCTCGCTGCAATGGAAAGGAGGCAAGGACGGTAAGCACCCTCTGGCAGAACATAAAGGAACTGCAATACGCCCTCTAGCAGAATGTACAGCAACTGCAATGTGCCCTCTAGCAGAATGTACAGCAACTGCAATGTGCCCTCTAGCAGAACGTACAGCAACTGCAATGTGCCCTCTAGCAGAACGCGCAGCAACTGCAATGTCCCTCTAGCAGAACACGCAGCAACTGCAATGTGCCCTCTAGCAGAACACAAAAAAACTGCCATGCGCTCTCTCTCTCTCGAGGAGGCTGTAATTTTAGTGTTCTATTTTATAAGTGTACTTTTGGGAACTTTTAGACATTGCGTAAATGACAGAGCTCATGTCTACTCACCTTATATAGTCTTCTTGTGCTTTTTCCAAGACTTTGAGGATATATTTGTGGGTGGGGATGCCTTCTGTCTTACACACCTCCTTGTACCGGTCAAGAAGGACGCCTGGGCTACTCATGGTTGATCTGTGCTGTTATTTGTTTCACTGAAGAATTTAACAAATTTATTCAGCTGTTAAGTACTATTAAGATATATTTTGTCAAAATACTTTATGATTCAATGACTGCATTTGTTCGTATTGCATAACACACCAGTTTTGATCCACTCACACCAGGATGGACCTCTACTCTTAGTGATAAGTATGGCAACTGATATGTAAGTTTATGATTATGATGCTACGCCCCCCTCCCCCACATATGCAACTGTTGTGACAACGCATTCATGTCCACGAATAGTATTAAAACATACGCACACCTTCTAAAAGATTAGATTGTTATTTCTGTTCAGGAAGAATCTTTTTAACCAAAGTTAACATATCAAAACGTCCATCGTTTACCCAAGGACGTCTTGGTTTACCTGAAAACCTTTCACAACTTCGCCTCTCTCTCTTCCCTCGAGATTGTTGCTACAACATTAAAATCTCGCGTGGTTCCGCGAGGTTTGGGGCCTAGTGACCTTTAACCTCACAGACGACGAGTCGCACTGTGCACGCACGCACATGTGTTTGCGCTTGTCTGACGAACGTTTTGAGTACTTTTGAGGACTTTTTAGACCCCAACGATGGCGAGGGGAAAGAGAAAGTAAGTAAACCTTTCATATCGTCGTTACGATAAAGTGTTTACTTCCATAGACTTGTCACAAAATGTAGTAATTATGTATTATGGTTTGGCAGTGAAAAGGGGGGAGGGGGGCTGTCGACTGCTTCCATATGCATGTGCAAATATGCTGTAAATATTTTGCCTTGGCATGAAAACTCTCGATCAAGATTGGTCGATTAACGTGTATATTGATGAAAGGAAAGACTGACAGAAAAGCTACTTGGAGGTTAGCTTGTTCCTTTTACTATACATTTTTAGTGAGTTTCAGAAATGCTAAACAAAGTGTGCAACAGAAGACAACAAAATTATGATGCATACACAAATTATTACAGACGGAGTAAGAGGCCAGTTGCCAAGGCAACAGAAGACGACAGTGATGCATCAGATGCACAGAATGATCAACTTGAACCTGAGGACTACCTAAATGATGACGTCGACGACTTCTATTCTCAAAAGGACAAGGTGAACATTGAATTGTATTTTGATAGAAATGTGCACAAGTCACTGTGCAGCAGCAGTTTGAAATGTAGAAAACTGATGCAAGGTAAAATGTACTAGGAAAAAAACTGAGAAAAAGATACAGAATATGTCAGTGCAATTTATTGACTGTGCAATGCAAAAAGAACGAATCATATACATGTTTTCTTCTGATGTTGTTTTGCTAAGTTACAATATTGTGTCCTGTTGAATCTGTAGGTCCTGTTGGATGCAGCTCGAGATTTGGAGCCAGCAGAGAGTAGTGAAGAGGAGGTAAGCTGCTAATATTTTCATTTCTCATTGGAACCATATATTCTAAATCAACAGCAAAACACTAAGGGGGAGCCTTTTCTATCATTGCACTGTTTTTGGCTCATATTGATTTTACATATTTTTTTCATCCATGTTGTACAGGAAGAAGTGATGGCACTTGATGTGCCTGACTCTGATGAGGATGAGGATGAGGATGATGAAGATGATGATGATGAGATGGCAGACAGTGACATGGGGGAACAGGATGATGGTATGTGCAGAGGCAGTATACACTCTAAAGCAAAACATAATTCAGACCAAGAAATAAAACTGTTACACAAGCTTCGCTTATCAAAAAGCCTTCTGGCATTCTATATTTTGTATTGTTGGTAATCAAAACCACTGTATCTGAATATGTAAGTTGTAACCAACTGTTGAGCAAAAGTGTCTTTGAGTTTACAGAATCTTGAACTTGCCCTGTTTTCTTTTCTGATTTCTGCAGACATGCCTGATGAGAAGGCCTGGGGGAAGAAGAAGTCCCTGTACTACAACACTGACTATGTAGATGAGGACTTGCCTGGTAAGCATCATCTGTTTATTTTTTGTCATAGGCATGTAAAGCAGTTTTGATGCTGACTCTAAATTCAAGTAGCAGAGAAAGAGTAAGCTAAGTACTTAGACTAAGGTGGCTAATTGTCTGAGTTATGTCTTATGATTTGCACTATCGTGATTCCAGTCATGCTGAAACGTGTACTTGTTGAAATTGAAGCAAGGAGGTTTAACTTCTTCGTTGAAGTCTACCAACACATATATTTCAGAGCCATTTTCAAATTGTAATGAACTATAGTTAGACATGCACAGCAGTTATTGAGTCACAGCTCTAACAGAACGTGTTTTGCTGTGCCCCCAGGAGTGGTAGGTGATGAGGAAGAGGAGGAGGCCCAGCAGGAGGAGGAGAGAGAAGCTCTGGCCATCCAGAAACGCATGGCAGAGGCACTGAGTGAGGAGGACTTTGGGCTGGAGTTATTCAAGGTACTAACAGTCTATAGCAAACCTTCAGTCTTATTCATTGGCTAAAATATAAATAAATCCTAGCCTCCTTTGTAGACTTCTTGGAGCGGCAACGTTTATTTTTTGGGGGGAGTGCTCTCCACTGAACAAGCCCCCCCCCCCAACAAAACATGGTAGGTAATATTTTACCTCTGCTCTTTTTTTGCAAATTACCCAAACAACCAACAAACTCATCTTTCGTCACCAGATTAATTACTTTTCTATATATGTACCTTCACAAACTACTGGTAACCATCTAACCACCTGTTGTATAATATTAAACAGAGATAATTAATCTCATGCACCTTCAGCCAGCCAAGAAGCCAACAGAAGATGCTGCCCTGCCTGAGGAGGAGGCAGAAGAGAGAGTCTTACAGGACCTGAGTCAGCTGTCTCACAGGGAACGCATGGAGCTGCTCAAGAAGGAGGCTCCAGAACTTAAGGAGCTCATGGACGACTTCAAGGAAAAGGTAGGATGTGGGTTAGAAAATGATGCAGAGGATTTCAAATTTGTTCCAACAAGTTGTGCTCTGTTAAACTGACTAGGATCATAAATGTACTGAAAATGTCATATTGTCTATTTTGTAACCTGATGATAACTTTGTTACAGCTACAAGAGGTGATTGACAGACTCCACCCCCTGCTGAAAATGGTTCGGTCTGGAGTCATACCTCCTGGCAAGGTATGATTGATTGATATTATAGAACATTACTAATTATGTAAGATACATGATGCTTTTGTTAAAAATCATTGGTTGGATTATATTGCTGACTGACTATTGCTATTTCAGGGAGCAACATATGTGGAAACAAAGTTTCAGCTCTACCTCAAGTAAGACAACCTCATTTTATACAAGCTAGCTTGTACTGCAGACATACACATGTGATAGATTAGATAAGATTTCTGAAAAGGCACAAATGATTTCACAAGTAGTTTGTCCTTTTTAGCTAAATAAAGTATTGTTTTTTGGATGCGTTGCATTGTTCGAAAAAGATTGTTTGTCATATTTAAGCATTTTGGTGTTTTCATCCCTCTATTTCCTGACTCATTTTCCAGCTACTGTGTGAACATTTCCTTTTACCTGGTGCTGAAGGCAGGACACACGCCCAACGTGCGCAGTCATCCTGTCATCAACAGGCTGGTACAGTATAGGAACGTGAGTCAGTAGAATTTAAGTAACCAGGCTGTTGTTGTTCTTCTAGAACATGTAATGATGAGCAATGATTCACTATAGAAGTGTGAGGGACCATCAAGTGTTGAATAATCAAATGACACAGGATTTTAAGAAATGATTCAGATTACTGTTATCCACAACAAGAAGATAATGACAATCAAATATGCATTCATTTCTTCCTTGTTAATGAGGCAAATTTGATGTAATGCACTAAGTATATACGTATGTCAAAATGCAATGTATTTTTAGTCTTCCAGTTTTTTTTCAGTTTCAGTCTTCAAATTTGTCAGCAAGGTAAAATGTACTTGAATTGTGTTATGCTTGCAAATACAATGAATTCCTCATGACTTCTGTCTTTTGACACATCAGTTGATAAATGAGTTGGCGCCACTAGACGAACAGCTGCAGCCAGAAGTGTCCTTCCTTCTGCAGCCCAGTGGGGAGGAGACAGGAGAGGTGGGGCCTGGAGTTGTGCAGAAGGCCAGGAGGAAACAGAAAGGGAAACAGAAACCTGCAGACACTCAGGCAAACAGGGACGACGTGGCACAGGAGGAGACTCTGGAGACACAACAGAATACAAAACCAAAGAAGGTACTTCATAACATTTGTATAGTCTTGCTTTACAAGAACAGCCATTGCTTTACAAGTAGTCCTCTCAACATGTAGCACTTTTGATTATCTTAGTCAGTAACAATAGATACATAATGTAGCAATAAATACTGTAGCAAAAGGAAATTTGCAGGTAATTTCATTGTGTTTTTCTTCGTCCCCCAGAGAAAGAAAGAACACCTGACAGCAGCAGAGAAAGAAGCCATTGAGTTCTATGAACAGATGAAGGCCAAGAGAAGGAAAGCACAGTTAGAAGAGGAAGAGAGGTGAGTCGTTTATATCTTGGTAAAAGACTGTTCCATTTTATTCTGTAATAATGCATCTGTGTGCTTGTACTTAATGACAATATCATTGCTAGTAATAAAACCTTGTATTGTTGCAAAAGTTGTCTTCTGTACCAGTAGTTATTCACATAGTAAGTTTACACATTGCAACACTCAGCTCGGAAGAAGAGAGAGAAGACACAGTTGCAGAAGAGAAGCCAACAGAGGACCAGGAGGGGGAGGAAGAGGAGGATGATGGGAAAAGAGCCATCACTTATGAGGTAGGACAATCATGTCAGGAATATGGTAAACTGTAAACTCATACTATCCATGTTGGATGTTGTATAATCTATAAGGCTTTCCTGCTTGTTGTCACTATTCAACATAGCTTTGACTTTGAAGAATTGGAGGGAATTTTCAGAAGTTCATGTAGGATACAGTGTGTAATCTTTCTTGTCTTGATTAACAGATTTCTAAGAACAAGGGCCTGACCCCCAAGAGGAAAAAGGAGGAGAGGAACCCACGTGTGAAGCTGAGGAAGAAGTTCCGTAAGGCTAAGATTCGCAGGAAGGGCCAGGTATGGTGCAAACCGTATTGCTTATTAGTGTATTGAAAAAGTTGTTTATACAGTAAAATTTGTGTGAATAGCTAGAAATGTATATTTCTTATTTACAGAAATTTTACCCATTACATGATAAAGCTCTCCTTAGAAACAGTACTAGTACCACTACTCTCAATGACTACAAGCCATTGCTTCACATCTTTAGCAATAGTCCTGACATATGTTTGGTTTTGGGGTATTTTGTTGGAACTGTTTCTCAATGCTTTTGTGTTTTTCTTGGAAACAGGTACGAGAACACCGTACAGAGCTCCACCGTTATGATGGCGAGTTTTCTGGCATCAAGGCTGGGGTGAAGAAGAGCACCCGTCTGATTACATGAGAAGCTACTTTAACTCAGTTGTTTTTCATTTTAAAACTTAACACAATCTCGTCCACATTTGTATACACTTATGTACTGACTGGTGAAGAATTACAATAAATTTCTTGCAAAATTTCTGTTTTGAGTTAGAACCTATAAAAATTTTCGAATAGGTTATTGTATTGGCTAATACCAGCCCATACCAGTTCTCATTTTGACAATTAGGAGTCAATTAATTAACGACTGTCCTTACTGAAGGTTTCTATATTATGTTTTTGTTGTAAATCTGGACGTATATAGAAAATAGATCATATCACACAGAAATGACAAAGCATGTACAACCCTTGTGCTACAAAAAAGAGCAAGTTTTTTATTTTATTTTTTTATTTACAATTGCACAATGGTAGTATGAGCAGAAAATAAACCCTACCATACAAAGCACATCCTTGACACAATTATATCAACATTGTCAACAATCTCACTCTATTCTTACTTGCTTCTTTTCAATACTTGATGCAATATACACATACATCTAGTTAATCCTCTGCAATTGTGTTGCACAAAATACTGACTAGGCTTCCACAATTTATCCACATGTGGCTGCTTTGTAAAGGTTTCATCAATTGCAGTGGTTATTTCAAATGCTTGAAGACATTAATGCATAAAGCCTTTATGTTTTCAGTAAAATAAAACTACAAAGTACAACATAACTACTTGATGTTGCCTTATTTTCATTTTCCACTTTCTTTTGTGTTGTAACATTGATAAAACTATGTCTATGAAGATATCTATAAGTTGTAAGCAGTCCTCGTAATAATACAGTACTGGGGCTGAAAATACTACATTGTTTATAATGGCCTTCCTGTGATGCTATAAAGGTGCATGTAGTAATTTTATCAAGTATCACAGTCAAAACTGTACAAGTGACCACCTGTACATAAAACTGTACAAGTGACCACCTCTACATAAAGACCACCTGGCAAATGTAACCACTTTTTGGTGGTCCCTTGGATAATTTTTCCCATTGACACAAGCAGTAAGAACGGTGTCTAAAGTGACCACCTGTCCACATAGACCAGATTTTATCTGTCCCCTAAGTGGTCTTCTTGGGCAGTTTGACTGTACTGTTAAGTTTGACCAGTCCTAGCTTACAAACATAAGTCATCAACTAAAAATTACAAGCCCTTTTCTACACCCTGTAATGGCTGTGAAGTTTACTACCACATAACTTTAACTCTGAAGGACTTGTAGACCATATTGGGCTATCTACAGACCACTAAGAAATGTAACTTCCTTGTTCTGAAATTAATCTTACCATTGCCCCCAGTACATCATACAATGTAGATGTGGCAGATGAGAAGTAGAGAGTGGAAGCAAAACATTGTAAAGATACATTTGGATGTTTTTTTTTCTAATATAATAATAAACATTAGCTTGACACACAATTCAAAACATAGAATTTTCTCATGAGTCAACAGTAAGGTAAGGTATTGTACCTTCATAAAGGTGTACATTTTACCAATGACAAGTGATCTTCAGATCATCTCACCACCATTGATGTGCAAGGGAAAGGTTCATTTATTTAGGTGGATTGGAGTACATTTGAAAAATACAAGTCATCTGCGACAGGAAAATCATTCTTTTTTTTAATCCCTGAACAGCTTAAAATATTTTTCTTTTTTGCTGTGTGTCACTGTGCTTTATGCAGTACTGATTTCAGAAGTTCTTTGAGCTAGGTTGGAGATACAGAAGGGTAAGGTAGTAAAGTACCAAAAAATTGCATATACCAAGATTTAGTCCTGCCAAAGCTCGATTCTTGTGTGTTTTATTTTCACATCAGTCTTTCCGCAGACAGAGACTTAGTGTGGCCTTTTGAGGAGTGTGCGGGGCATGTTTTTTGTCTAGCTGTTTTCCTACACTATCTCTGGAGTTGGAAGCCTGCGCTGCCGTCTGGACCTCGAGGCTGACGCACGATGTTCACTCCGTCTTCTACCTTGAGTTCCTCCAGCTGCTGGACAAGATGGGCAGGCCTGGGGAGCACGGCAGGGAGAAATTGTACGATCTATAAGTTATACATGTATGCAAATGTGAGGTGCAGTGGAAAAAAAACCTTGAAATAGTCATGCCTTCAAGTACCAGAGTTATCAACCAAGGATTGAGGTGTTCAAAAACCTGAAATTACTGGAACTTGCTGCTACTGGGTACAGTTGGGGCATCATCGATATGGATAACTTTAAACAATGCTTACAGTAAGATGTGCAGAGGTTAGGTGTAACAGGTCGTTCGGTGTAATACAGCTAGCTGCCGTCACGCCGCTTGCCTGCAAAGCTGCTGTGTTACACCGAAAGGTGGTTATACCAGTTATACAGGTACAGATACAGATACCATTGAATTTACTGTGGCCAGGGATCCTGAATATGTGGTGTGTCATTAAAGGTTCAGTAGACAAATTTGCCATACCTAGGCATGCTTATTAGTGTGTTGATGCCTATATTATAATCATACAAGTACAAAACAATGCTACCTTTCCTCCTGGGTCTCTTCTGCTGAAGTAGCTCCCAGTATTCTGAGCCGAGCCTCTGCATATTCCGCCTCCCTCTGGGCCAGTGTTTTGTGCTTTGCCTTTGGCTTACTGTCTGTGCTGTTGGGGGACGATGTGTCACTAGAGTTGGTTGGACGTTTCAGGATCTTCAGCTGGGGCTGGTACTGTGTGCGTTGTGTGTCCTCCTCTAGGACTCTCGGTGCTGCCGGACTTTTATTGTTGTTTTTTCTGTTATAAAGGAAAAGAACACGGTCAAACAGATGAGACCTGCTGGGCTGCTACACTAACTTATAAAACAATAAAGTAAAACATGCCCCAATATAAATTTATTCTTACCCTCCATTCAACTTTAAAGGCTAATCCTGACAGTATTGTTAGAAGAATTCTTACATTTGGCATACAAAGTTTACTTACTTGATCTTGATTTCTTTTGTCTTCATGTCTTTCTCCAAACGACGTTCCAACTCCTGAAAATACATGCATGATGAGCAGTAGTATATATCAGCAATACAATTTTTCAGTTTTAAATCTGTGAAATGGAACACTTTTTATTCAGATCTGATTCTACTTTCTCTAGCATTATCGGTTAAAAATCTGTTCGCTTTCTGATACTACATGTGCTTTCATAGTGCAAAGTTATATAACCGAATTTCAGTCTTGGAAACTGCTAGAGCAAACTTCCTCCACTTTCATATACATTCAGATACATCAATGTTGTGGGGAAGATCTTTTTCGATCGCAGAAATGAATTGAAGAAGATGGTAGTGGTTTCAATGATATCCATAAATGGCATCTTCATACACAAGTACGTCAGAAATTATAGTATGTGACGCACGTCTGACGAATGGAATCTGGGGGAGGGAGGGGGGCACACGTTGTGCGGACTCACGATTCCCTTCTTTCGCCGATCTCTATAACTTTTATACTATGCAATGTAGCGGCCTATAACTTGCTCAGCTAATACCTGCATGTGTTGTTTACGTCAAGATTGCCATATTTCGGACAGTGATGTCTTTCTTACCCCGCTATCGGCCAAATCTTCCCAGCTGTCAAAAACATCGTCGTTCCCTGCCGCCATGTTTCTCTGATTCGCGGTTGGGTGAAACCACTACCAGCAATGTTTACAACATAAGCTTTATTCATCGCTATGACATAGTTTTTGTCAGTTTATATTATCTGAATAGATTACTTTATATGTTTTTAAGTTATAATGAATTTAAAATCACTGAACTAGGTGGGAATTTAGGTTGGAACTTTAAGGACGATGTTTCCCTGTACCACCCCTATTTCGTAATGGTAGCGTCTAATTTCGAGGTCGAAACAAGATGGCGGGTACTTATGTTCCAGTTAGTCCGTACGCAAAAGTAAGGATTTCACTGTTGTTTCTAAACAGTCTAAAACATTATGTGTACTTCTAGTAATGCAGGATAACCTAGGAATATAGGATGCTTGTTTTGAATGAACAGAGTATCACAATTTGTCGTGAAAGGCTTACATACCGTGCTTGTTTTCCTAAGTCGAAATGTTTGTTTACATAATTTTGGGCTCATTTGGGCTAGAATGAATGGGTACCGGTACTTTCACATAGACACACCCAGTAATAAAGATAGATTGAATGTATTGAACTGGAGACAGATTTAACAAGTCTACATTTTTTTAAAGAATTATTCCAGACCAGTATGTCTCAGTATCAATGTGTGTTCTATACCTTTGACTTTTGATGCAAAGTTCAATTTCACACACTTGGAATTGAAGAATATGTGAAAATAAGAAGCACTCATTATCATTGATTCAGTGGAGTTTGTTTATTTCACTTCGAGTTTAAAAAGCAGCAAGTTTATGATAATACTGGCTTGATGTACATTGTATACTTCTGGGTACGGAAGTATTGTTTTGGGTGGCTGAGCTGTTTGTGTGTCTGTCTCAATGGAGCAGGTTGACAGCACATGGGTGGGGGGAAGGTTGACAGGCAGAATGACGGGAGGTTGACATGGGGGAATTCAGGAAGCTAATCACTAGGATTGCATACTAGTACTTCTCAGAAGTCTGAAATCTCCAATTAGTTCTTTATAATTAGATCGAATATCGAATATTTTCCTCTAGAAACCCCCCATCAGAACCCCCAGCATGATAATCTCCAGTGAGTGGTCGGAAGTCCAGCAGAACATCGGAACCCTCGTCAGCGACCACCAGAACAACCGACCAATCGACGTGCAGGATTTCCCCTTCATTAAGAAGAGCCACTGGACACCTAGTGGAGAAGTCACAAACTGCAGCAGCTGTAGGAAAAAGTTTGGCTTGACAGACAGAAAACATCATTGCTATAGGTGGGGAAAACTACAGCTTTAAAAAAAAATTGCCTGTTATACCTGTATATATCATAATACAAAGTGGTATTTCTCAATTTGAGTATTTTGCTGTGTCTTAACAATAAGTAGAATCAATGTCAAAACCAATATCATAATTCAAAGTGGTATTTCTCAATTAGCATTTGTTGTTATGTCTTCACAATAAGCTGTACCTATACCTTGTCAATACCTTGTGATTTTTGCAGGTGTGGCCAGGTGTGCTGTTGGAAGTGCACCAGGTACAAGAGGAAGCTGTCAATCTTAGCTGAGCCTGATCCAAATGGGCGGAGCTACCAGGTACAGTTTAACAGTTCCTAGATATAAACCTATCCATACTGTACAAGTCATATAACAGCTCCAGGTTTTAGTGCTTTAGGAGTTACTATTGTTAACTTCACATATAGATATAAATCTTACTACATATACTTCAAGACTTTATCTTGGACAAGGAGAATATGATGATCATTTGCATCTTTAATATCAATTTTTAATGAAGTTTTCTTCTGTTCTTAGTTGCTATATCTTTATTCTATTCTCACCAATAATTGATATGTCAAATGAATTTATAGTACATTACCTGCATGCAGGCCTTGCCATTACTTTTCCACCTGTACTTGGCATACTGTATTATCCCTAGCCCAACCCATGTATAGCCCTGTCAATAAACAGCATGCCGTCTCTCGTATGCAGCTGACTGCTCACTGTACGACCAAGGTGTCTTCCTGATTGCAGATGCTGTAGGTCTCTTGCTTCTGTATCTTTCTGTTGGATTTGCTTATAACAACATCTGCTTATTTATCTGTAAATGTTGACAGCTACAATGTTGCCAATATTCCTATGATTCTTGCACCTTATGACACACATTACATGTAGATGTATATCAAGAATCTGAAGCCTTTTTGCATTCTAACCTTTCTGTATGCTCATTGCTGACTTTTTTCCCAGGTGTGTGCTTCTTGTTTTGACGAGGGTCCACAGACCATTGGTCAGACCCAGGACCTGACAGACCTGTTCTTCACACTGAAGGGCAGGAAGACCAGCCCCAAGTACAAACCTAAGTCTGGCAGTAGACTGCACAGGAAACTAGACTATCACAAGGTAGATAGAGTGTTGTCTTTCACAAAATTATAGTATCTATGCTCACTCACACTGTAAACAGGCAAAAATGTACAGCAAACAGCTTGATGGTCTGCCATTGAGTTTCTATGCTGAAGAAAAAAAACAGGCTAAATGGTGCATATCTTTTGGAAAATACTTACATACTTATTGCTACATATCTGTAATTTTTAGCTATTTTCTGACAAAGTCTGACCAAACTGTTTCTACTCAGGAGTGCCGACGTCTGACAGAGGGATTCCTCGCGGCAGGAGGTTCGTCATGGCTCAAGTCAGCGTCTCTGGAGATCATGAAGAGTTTTTCCCTCCCAGACTGGCAGAAAGGAACGTTCTACCTTCCCAAGGGGGCCACGGACTTCTGCCAGGTCTGCAGTATATGTAGGAACATAAAGTTCTTGATACACAACCTATTAAGTAAATGATATTTACCTAGCTGATATTTTGGTATGACCCAATCAGCTGCCTTCCTCATGATCAGGGTCTGAATGGACTGTACCACTTCTTGCTGCAGGGGTGTGTGTTGTGTCAAGAATACGATCCCAAATTTGCTTGGATATAGATTAGGTTCTGTAAGATTTGACAATGCTACCTTACAGAAAAGGAAACTTTAACGAAAGTACATTTTTTTAATACATGTATATATATTTTTGATCATATGAGTGAGATTATGTTTCATAACACAATTTTTGTTCATCCTTCCTTGTTCCATCTTGACTCTCCTCCCATGTGTAGTTGTGTGAGCAGAAGTTTGGGCTGCTGAAACAGAAGCACAACTGTCGTGTGTGTGGGCGTGTCATCTGTTCATCCTGCTCAGCTGAGAACCTCATCCTGTATGTACCTGATGATGGGGAACAGGACTCAGGTAGAGTCTCACTCTTACTGCAGAAAACAGATGGCAATGTGGTCTTGGGGTTAGGGTTGTTGACTTTGAATCAAAAGCTTCTGGATATATGAAGCAGGCCCCAGTGTTCTGCCCTTTGGAAGGGCTTTTTACACCTGTATTTCCTCACTTGACTCAGGTATAAAATGAGCAGTACTACCTACATGTAGCTTTGGTTAGGGGCGTCCTCTCCGATGGGGCATAAAGCCACAGGCACGGCATCTTTGAGGAGAGCCACACCTCATGTTGAAGATTCCACCACACTTCTCAAAGTGCATGGACAATATCTCCACTCGTTTCCGTGTTTTCTTCCATCACCAGACCCCCACTGGGCCATCATCAAGGTAAAGGGCTGTCCTGAGGTAGAGCCTAACCTGTGCCTGTACCAGCGGGTGTGTGGGTCCTGTCAGGCAGAGTTAGAGGACATCCAACTGGCAGAGGCCACTCAAGCTGTAGTGGAGGAGGAACAGCAAGACATTTTCTCAAGTATTAAACAGGTAACGTTACATGCGTACTAGTATTGTTGTTAGTGATGCACACAGTCACAGTCACACACACACAGAGAGAGAGAGAGAGAGAGAGAGAGAGAGAGAGAGAGAGACTGAGTTTGCCAGCTTCCAGAAATTCATATTGACAGAGCTGCCTTCTTAGAAAGTGGGCCTTTTAGATAATGACAGCAAAACAAGCCAATGCAGCTTATAGAATGGCAGACTTAAACATACAGGATGTGAACAAAATGATGTAATGGCAAATCAGTCTGTCTTCTGCATGCCAGTTAACCCAGTTAACAGTGTTTTGTTGTCTATAGCATGTAGTATTTTAACACAGTTCTCTTGTTCTCCTATCAGGTTTATGAGAAGATCTCGGCCACTCAGTCTAAGATTGACACCCAGCTGCCCAAGTACCAGGAACTGATTGAAGGTCTGGAGATCAGTGCAGGCAGTCCCAAATACCTACCACAGGTGAGGCATATGTGCATTTATGTGTGTAGGTAAATGTTACATAGTAAAACATGTAGTTTCCTTCCATCAGAAAATCTGTATCATAGTATTGCTGCAGACGTTTTTTGTCTAGTCTTTCTGGGCAAGTCTGTATCTGTATCTGTATAGCCGGTATAACTTCACAGGCACGTAGTGAGGCAGGAGCTGGCTATATTACACCGAACGACTTGTTACAGATAGCCTCCATCAAGACTCAAGTCCTTCGGCTAGTGGGTTCCTTTTGGACCTTTCATAATTTTTTTGGACTTAATTCCATGGTCAAAATCAGTGAAATATTTAGAAAGATATTCTAGTTACGTGTAGTTATTTGTAACCCCATACATGTATTTGTTCCAGGCCAGGAGTAACATGCAGATGTTAGCCAAGGCGCAGGCTGACCTGTCTGACCACCTGACCAGGCTGGTGGTGGAGGTGGCCAGCCTGAAGAGGCTGCAGCCCAGCACCTCGGCACAGCTGAAGCTGCTGAAGAGCCTGCTCCGGGCTAAGTACGAGTTCTACCAGGAGAACATGTTCCAGTTCAGGGACCTGAGGAGGAGACTGGAGGCCATGACACCTACAGAGGTTAGCACTGCACAGTGTGAACTATAAGAAACATGATTGTGTAGATAAATAAGTCAGACTACAATGTGTTATAGTGTATACAAATGTCAATAGTCAGCTCAGACTGGAAGATCATAGGAGATTATAATTCAAATATTCACATCTTTCTTGCCTGCCAACATTTTGAGCATTTTGGTAGCCTTTTTGCTACCTTCCTCAGGGTAAAAATAAGAATATCACTTAGCAGTGGCATTGGTTTTAAACAGATTCTTTTTTCTTGATTCAATATGTGATTGTTTCGGCCCTCTTCCCCTCCAGGTACTTAATGAGATCCAGGCTATCGTGGACCACCAGGCCATCAACTCTGCCTACATCAGTACCAAACAACTGGGGCTGGAGGCTCTACTCTTAGCAGGTTGGTGATATCCAGTGTTTTCTGTAGTGTTTGTCTCAGCATAGTTCTGCTTTCTTGCTCTGCTTGAAATCTTGGATTTTAAGAAGAGAATTTGTTGAAGTATTTCATCTGACAAAATGTAGATGCTCAAGTCTTTAGGACATCCTGAAAACTAGACAGACTTACTTACATCTTCCCCAGGTAGGCCTTAGGGCCTGTCAGTTGAGAGCATTGTCTTCTCCACTCCTCTCGGTCTTCAAAGACCCCCTCCTCCTCAAGCCTGTCTAGTCTGCCCAGCCTGCACTTTGTCAGTATTTCTTGCATGTGGTCCTTCCACCTTTTCCTAGGTCTGCCTAAAGGGCATTTGCCCTTAGGTTTGTATTTGAGAGCTATCTTTGGGGATCCTTTCCTCTTCCATTCTTTGCACGTTCCCTAGCCACCTAAGGGCTGCTCTTTCTATGTCTTCTTCTATCGATTAGACAAACTAGACAGACATTGTTGTTTGTTCCAGATAAGCACCAGTTCTCCCCCAGGATAGCCCAGGTGCTGGCGACTGTGGAGGGAGTTGTAGCTGAGGAGCTGCAGCTCAGCATCCAGGACAACAGGGAGGACTGGGAGCAGCATCAACTACAGGTGCTGTCTATCATCTCTGTCTTGTAGTACTGGTAGAATTGGTAGTAAATTGAAGATTGTATATATGTATATATTGTGTATGTCGATGTATTGTTACGTTTTATGTGTATACTGTACTCTCTCCTGGAAGAATAGCTGTCACCCTCGGGTGGGCAGCTAAAGGAGAGTTTTAACTCAATAAACTCAATAGTAGAATGCTCATTTGTGTTACTACATGTAAGAGGTGTGAAAATCACCACTTTTATGTAATGGTAGGAGGCTGACATTTATTGGAGTTTCTACTTCTACTTAGGATTTGGAAAACGACTAGAAAATTGTTTTTGTGATGCTTCACCTCCTATGTAGGAAAATGAAATTTCTTTCTAAGATTTGGAAAATGGCAAAATTATTTGTGATTTGTGATATTTCACCTCTGATGCAGGAAACAAAGTTTCTTACTAAAATTCATACAGTTTAGATGAAATTTGTTTTGGCCTGTAACGGCTATCTTCCAGGTCCAGGAGTTTGTGAAGCGATGTCTGCAGGGTTCCTCCCACCGATTTGTCCGCCCGTCCCGACGGCTCACCAGGGCCCACGGAACCAAGTACGTCTCGCAGTTCCTGTCGGAACGCAGCGAGATCGTCGTCACGCAGATCTACCTGCAGCTCTGTGCCAAGTGCGTCGACAAGAAGTTCAAGAAAACCAAAGAGACCCTCCAGGCTGCACAGCTACAACTGGTGGAGAATCTGGAGAAGGGTCAAAGGTCGACAACAGTTGGCACTGAATCTGCTACTAGCTAAGAGAGTTGGCTAGCCAGTTTGATAGCATTGTAATATGCAGGTCTCTTCTTGTGGTAGTAGTACCTCTGATGAAAAGTGTCAAATTTTATTCATTGCTGCAATTGTACATAGAATTTTATGTATTTCAGTGAAAATGACTTTGATCAAGTATCATATGAGAGCCAGTATATGCCATTTTTAATGTGCCATTATGTTATACAATATGATACATATATAGTAGTATACTTAACACGTAAAGTATCAGGACCAAAATGCTGATGCCAAAGTTGACCAAAAGTAGTACATGACGTGTATTTTTAAGTCAGTTTGTGACTGTTCGTTTTAAATCATTCTTCATCTTCATCAGCTGGACCAAAGAACAATCATGACTTAGATAATTACAAAGAACCCAGTGCTTTATAACTGAGATTTCCATATTGTTGCATTTGTCATGATTATGCTTATGACATAGATGTATATTTATATTAGCTGCTCATATGATCATGTAACTTTGTAAACATCATGTGTATTGTTTTAGCTGAAGTTGAATTTATATGAGGATTTTATACCAAATCTCCAAATGTATACAGAAATTATATTGCTATAAAAATCAAAAGGAAAGTTGTCATTGTGTTTTTTAATACTTATGTCATAATGACAAAGTCATCATTTTTATTTACTTTGGACCAAGGAAACGATAAGATAAAGACTACAACTGTCATTAGACACCAAAATACTCACTCCCATGCAGCACAAGGAAATTGAAACACATTGAAAGTTTTGTAATGGCTTTAATATACTTAATATGCCAAAATATTGTAAAAAAACAGAAATTTACAGAAAAATTGCCTCTGAGTAGTACATTAACTACATTACACATTCTGGCCCTCAAAAGTGAGAGGACTTTTTAACTTATTAAAAATTGTATTAGCAAAATAATACAGCTAAAATTTTAAAGGTTCCACAGATAAAGCAGTTACGACGTACTGATGTGGTCTGTCTCGAACCAACATGACTGCTTGGTTTTAAGGAATTTAATCAAATGAAGTCCAAATCTAAATATTGTAGACTACCTTAATAAGACTGTGTGACAGCATCAAATTTTCTTAAAATTCTCTAAGAAAGGGTTTCTCGATTGTAGAAACACATATGAAGTATAAAATATATGTACTTTTTGGTTTTAATCTCACACCATAAATTACAATATTTACAAAACATTTAATAGAAAAGCTACATCATTTTTGTAAAAATGGCAAGATATCCACATTTGTGCAACAATGTAATGTTTCAGTCATTCTAGACCTCGCTTGTTTCCAGGTCTTTCAACTCTTTCGTCTCCTTCCTTTGACGACCAGGGAAGTACCTCATCTCTGTTCCTGACTTATCTGGTTTCCTTGACGACCTGAATTTGGATGGTGATTGGTCCCTTCCCCTTTTCGAATGCAACAAGGCACCTGATTGGTCTACTCTGTGTAAAGACTGTAAGGTGAGAGGTGATTGGGTGGGACTTTCAGGGACAAAGAAGGGGTCCATTTGCTCCATGGCAGACATGCTCAGGTCTGTCTCTGGCAGCTGGAGGATGCCAGGTGTGGCAGGATGCGGCTGGTTACCTGTCCTCTGAAACAGCTGTAGCCTGTACTCAGGTGTTGCCAGGTGCTTCATTTGCGAGCGGTACTGGTCTACAAGGTTTTGTCTCAAGGCACCTTTCGGTGTTTCTGTTACGACCTCTTTTCCATGCCCTTCTAAGATCCGCTCCTTTGATTTTGACCTTGACCTGTGGCCCTTTTTAACCTTTGGCTCGACAGTCTTGATGTCTGTCCCCATCCAACCTTTGACCGGTACTGCAGAGGGGTCAGGAGGTGAAAGGTCATCCTCTTCATCACTCATGATGTATCTCTCTGCCTCCCTCCTGTTTCTCTTGGACTTTGTGTTGATGGTGGGAAGGAGTTCTCCAGCCTTCTCAAAAGGAGACTTTGGCCTGACTCTTTCTAACTGTTCTCTTCGCCTCCTTTCATCCATCTTTGTTGTTCTTTTGTTCTCTCTGTCGTCTTGACGGACGGCATGGCCAGGTCGTGGACTTTTGTCGCGCTGGGAGACAAACGATGTTTCCTGAATCTCTGATTCTTCAGCTTCCTGAGAATCTTTTTGCCTGTTCTCGAGAACCATCCCTTCCAGTCTTTTCTCCCTCACTTTCTTCTTCAAAAATGGCACTTTCTTCTTAGACTTTCTGTCAACATCTGCGTCCTCTTCCCTTCCTGCTCTAGTTTTGGAAACCCTTTTCTCTATTTTTGAATCCAAACCCTTGTTCATAATGTCTGGGAGTGGACTGGATCTTTTTTCCTCTCTGTGTCTTCTACTGTTTTCATTGTCTTCTTTCAGTCTAGGAGACGTTGGTCTACTTCTGTGCCTGGGTGAGCCCTTTTCCTCGGGTATCTCTTCCACCTCTACAACTGTAGAAGAAACCTGAGATTCCATGCAAATGACTGACCCCTCTTCACTTTCTCTTCTCGACAACTTCTTTTTCTCCTGCCTTCTATCTTTTGTCTTCACATGTTTGCCTTTAGAGCTTGGGTTTGGGATGTCAACTTTACTTTCTGGAACTGAGCCTGGCATTTGTACATCTACTCCATCAGGGCCTTTCTCAGGCTCATCCATATTTAACGAAATGTTTGGTGAGCTTTTTGCCATTGCTGTTCTACCAATCAGGACCTGCCTCAGCAAGTCCTGATCGGTCGGAATGTTGGCGGTAAACTGGAGGTCGGACTCGCTCTTGCTTATGTGTGAAACCCGATCTGCGTGGTCCATGACTCTGATCTGCCGCAAGGCGTCCGACGTGTCAGTGTCCTCCTGCGGAATGTTGATCACTATGGAGGGGACGTTCCCTGACCTTTGACTGCTGACCTGCTTGAGGTCGCCGTCGCTGTGTGCCCTTGGAGCAGGGTCGTTAGCGCGTAACATTGTCAGTGACGCCGACCTGAGGTCGGGGTTACTGACAGTCACGACGCTCGGATTACTGACTACGAGGTCCTGTAGCGTGTACGCCTGCAGGCTCTGAGGCATGCTGGGATTGATATGCACCCTGAGCGGAAACTTCTCCTTCAAGAGTTTCTTGACCGCGACCTTCAGCGGGATCTCCAGACTGGCCACCATGTAACTCTTCCCTGTGAACCGCTGTTTTATACAAACTTCCAAACGTACAGTTCTCATCTCTACCATCTCTCTGTCAACATCCTCATACTCCAGTCCTTTCTTGAAGGAGAATTTTGTAGGAACAAAGGTGACCTTGGTGCCCTCCCCCTTGCCCTTGATCTCGTACTTGACCTTGGGTTGATGATCCTCAAGGTCAACTTTGACGTCTTCAGTCTTCCTCTTAGTTTGACCCTTCTTGTCTGGGATGAGAAAGCTCTTGACATGCAGAGATGCTATCATGGATGTGTCAGCTGTTGGAAGGAGAGGCAAAACACATTTATTGTATATTTTGTCCTTTTAACCCCCTTGGGACGATCGGCCGATATTTCGGCTTCCCGGTAGAGCGCGATCGGCCTATATTTAGGCCTTTTTTGAATCTCCCGCTGCTCCAGCGGCCAATAGGAACATTATTATCCAAATGACCTATCAGAATGCTTGTAAATACAAGGTAATAGACCAATCACAACGTGTGTAACTTGTTTATCATGTGACGTGAACCTAAATCGCCATTTTGATAGGGTTTTTGGACAAGAATATTGCGAAAATTACTGGCTCGCCGAGCGAGGCAGATAGCGAGCCGACGAGCGGTTCAAAGCACGAACCGGAGCTCAAAGACGGCCCCGAATTACTTGAAGCACACGCTAGCGACGATGACGATGCTACAGATGAAGCTGAAGAAGGTATTTACGGTGTTTGTTGCTTTTTTTCTGCTGGATAATGAACTGAATCGCGACTTAGCACATGGTTCGTCGTCGTCAGTTTTTGTGCGTAACGCCTAACGATCTTACGGCCGTCCTTGCGAGAGCACGCCCCGAGGGACTTTTCTGTTTATTTAGTACTGGATTGGCTTCAAATGGTGTCATTTGCTAGGAAATATATCTGTTGTTTATTTTTCTGGAGCAGTATGGATAAAAACTGACGTAAATCAACGTATGGAAGGGAAGTGCAGGCACATGTTGTGGGCGTAGGTGGGAGGGGGGCGCGGGCGTAATTACGTAAGTGGGCGTTGTACTCCAGACAATTTTTGAGCTTTGGGAAATTATTTTATACTGCTCAGTTGTAATTTCTGTCTTAGTTTTCATTTCATATTGTCAGCTTTACAGGCTCTAGAATTTTGCCCAGAACTTTTAAATGTCACATTGTTAGATTACTTAGAATTTGTAACATAAATATTGTACTTATGGGAATTATGGTGGATAGAAAGTGGTACATTTTTTTTTTCTTTTTCATTTTTTTATAACTACATAAGATTTATATATAAATTTATAACCATAAAAATAATTGTTCTAGAACAAAATAAGGTATTATTATACCATATTACAATTCTTTTACAACAAAACATTTAATTACAACTATATTTCATTTTCAATTGTGTTTATTTCATTTTCATCCAGAATCCAGCCGTGACGTCGCCGATGCGTGTGAGGATGATGGTGGTGGTCCATGGCATGGCATTTGGATGTCCATTATGGAAGAAAACCCAGATCCCAACCCCAGACCCTTTACTGCATCCCCTGGAATAGTTTCATGATGAATAAACAACATAATTTACCCCTGAACAGAGATTTTATTCTGTGATCCTGTTTTCTCTGGGAGTTTTGCGTATATGTTTGAGGTACTTCCCGTGACTGTTCCTGTCTTCAAATTGATGATAGAAAGCTCTTTTTACTTTTATTAGAAAGCTGAGACTGTGAGCTTTCCAGAAATGTATAGTTTTCTTAGTTTATTTTTGTACATGTGAGGTTTGGAAATAATAATCCAAAAGTACCCGTTGACACATCTTGAGCCCTGAATTATAGCACGTATGCTGAAATCTGCTTCAACAGCTATAAAAGACAGTAACTGATTGGAGTTATCATCATAACAGTATTGTGTATGTATTATTGGATATATCTATGTAGTTTTATGATAAGTGACAAACATTTTTGGCCCTGTACAGAGCTTTTCTCCTATAATTTTTTTTTCCTGGGGGTTTTTCGCTTACGATTTTCTGGTACTTTCCATGACCATTTCTGTCTTCAGATAGATGATAGAATGTTCTTTTTACCTTTATTAGAAAGCTGAGATTGTAAGCTTTCCAGCAATATATAGTTTTCCTAGTTTATTCTTTACATAAGAGGTTTAAAAATAATAAAACCAAAAGTACGCGTTGACACATCTTGAACCCTGAATTTTACGGTGTATACGGGGGTACCTAAAAAATTTTATGGTGTGCCGAGGGGGTTAAAGTAAATCTTCTACAGCATACACCAATGATATATGATATCAAATTCAATTTGAACTTCCAGCTATGACATCAGCTGGACAACAGTTATGTTGTGCACAGAATTTAAAAGTTGTGGAAAGCCCCACCTGGTGGCAGAAGTAGGTCCTGCAGCTCCCAAACCCGCACCTTCACAACAGCCTTCCTGGAGTTGTACTCGAAAGACAGAAGTAGGGAGCCACCAACTGTAGTGGGACAAAAATGGAAGTACAAAATACAAATTAACAAATTCAATCTCCCGTACTTTTCATTTGCATACAACACATCTTGAAACTATATGTATATCTAATATAGGGAATGAAAACAACAAAAGTTTTAAAGTCAGAAAAACTATGCATAACCAACTAAAAACAAAAAGTCCGTACCTGCTTCCTCCTCCAGACTGACAGGTTTGTCCTGCCTGTCCCCCCAGGCTGTGTCAGCTGCCTCAGAACCACCTGTTCTACCATTGCCATGGTTACCGGAGTCTCCTCCCCTGTTCCTGGAATTGACCAGCTCCTCCTGCTGCTGCTGGCTGACCAGCTGCCGGGCCTGACTGGTGGACATGGCCAGGAGATCTTTAACACCTGGGCAGGGGGATAGTAACAGGTTTATTAGTCGGGCTATGTAGTCTTAGAACAAAATAGTACAAAGATGGAAGCTTTGGTCTGCTTACACACCTTATAATCAAAGCCATATAATAGTATAGCCTCTAACGTTACCCATGATTTGCTTTGTGAAGTTCTGAATGGGAGCATTCTACACCAGACATATTAAAGAAAGAGTTAGAGGATGAAGTTAGTCTAAACCACCATGACCTATCAGCTGCCAAGCTGGGAGGACCTGTGTGAAGTGACACAATGTACTACTTCTACTCCAACCACAAGATGGTTGCATGAGGCTGTCATTGTGACAACGGAGGTCTCAAAGTCTAGATGAAAGAGTACAGCTTCCTTTATAGAAAGCACGATCATTTGTTAGCTCAAGAAAAAATATATAAGAAAAAGACAACTCACGCAGCTTGTCCTTGTGCTCCTCCAGCATCTTACGACACTCTCCCTCCGCCACGTCCACACACGTCTCACCATGGTGGTTCTTCAGGTCAATCTGTCCTCCAGCTGTCAGCAATGCCTACAGGACAGGAGCACCAGAGGTATGTGTAAGTAGGCTGACAGTATTTCAACAGCTTGAAAGGTCAACATGACATACAGTCAAACATGTACAAGTGACCACCTCTACATAAGGGCCACCTGGCCAATGTGACCACTTTTTGTTGGTCCCTTGCATAATTTTTCCCATTGACACAAGCATCAAGAATCCTGTTTATAGTGACCACCTGTGGTCTTCTTGGGCAATTTTGACTGTATTTATTTTATTGCACCTACATTATTGGTCCAACTACCCTTAAAAAAACACTTTTTCAGGGGACACCTTACCTTAAGACAGTCAGGATGGTCCTCCTTGGCAGCATAGTGCAGAGTCGTGCAACCATGGAGACAGTCTGCTGTGTTTGGGTCACCTGAGGAAAGGGGAGAAATATGTGTTCAATCCATTTGTGTATTTACATGAAGGTATTTATGTCTGTACTGTGATGCTATAGGTTATAGGTTATATCTAGGACTAAATCATTACAACTTTATGGAAGATTAAATTAAATCAAACACCACCTATTGTCTTGAATTAAGAATATTATCTCTTAATTTCCAATTACCAAATTCATGATAGATGCATTGTTTTGTATAGTTATGCACATGTCAATGTGCATTGGAAGTTGATTGGCCCATGCAATATATTGAACATGTATTAGGGCTGTAAAAGAATATGCTATGGGAATTGCTTTTACCCAGTAAACAGTAATGCTATTGTCTACAAATGTCTATACATCTTTAGAAAAAATATGTTCTGCTCATTTCAGTTAGTTAGCAGGCTGGGACTTTTTTCTTCTGCCAGACTCTTAGAAAACCCACTGACCATTCAAACATGAAATGACTACATACTAGTAACCCAAACAGCCCTTAGCATGCAGACATTCTCTGATAATGAATAATTGATGGACCCATTACAGGCTCTGACAGTGTATCTGACAACCTTTCATAACCCCTCACAATAGGTAACAGTCAGTGCCACGATCAGTTTACAAGACAGTGTAAAACACATGCAGATAAGGCTCCTATCATATGAAGATACTGAATTTTGTCAGAATATCGATCTACATTCTGACGTTTGCTCATTAAGGATCCTGACATCCATCTTTGTTGCATGACCTTTATCAGACAATGCCATAAGAAGGTCATAGTGTACAGATAAACGAGGTGTATTAACAGATCAAACTGACTGATCCTACTCTACTCAGCCAATTCTAGGCTAATTGCTATAATTTGTACAAAGCTCACCTCCTGTCCTGGATTTCTGCTAACTCTAAACTTTTGAAAACCATTACAACCCTTCATCCTTCCAGGGACATTCAAAATCTCGTTATATTTTGTCTGACCCTGACCTCTTCCCTCATGACCTCAATGAAATGCAGCCAGCAGGCCAATTTGCATGTTTCATGTATTCAAACAAAGGCTCAACAAACAAACAAACAAACAAACAAACAAACAAGTCCATTTCATATGATTACCTCTAAACTTGAGCAGAAGTTTTAAGACTTCCACATCCCCGAGAGAAGCTGCCTCGTGCAGTGGACTCCACTGATACAGGCCAATCTGGTTAGGGTCCAGTCCGTCCTTCAGAGCTTTCTTCACGCCCTGAACATCTCCGTAGCGAACCGCCTCATGGAGCGCTGTGTCTGAGAAGTCTGCGTCCTCCAACTCCATGGAGATGGTTCTTCACAGCCTGAGAATGATTCAAATAAAGTTTGTTGCAAATCTGTGCCTCTGGGTTAAGTGCAAAAGATAATATACAAACAAGTACATGTAACGTTCGTTATAAGTAAAGTAAGTGAGTATACATGTGAGACAGACAATGAGGCTATATCTACATTACATTAATAATACCCACCTGTAAGAATATGACATCACATTACACTGTTTATTTTTTTCCAGCTTGTAACGTTACCTTTTTTAAAAACATCAAGTGTATTATGGTATTGCTGGCAAATAGCGTGTGTACACACACACACTATTTGTCAGTGCTTGAATGATGCTGTGTTTTAATAATTCATACATTTATTGTTAATTCCTCACCAAAGGTTGATTGCAAGCATCATTATAAAGACAATGACTGACATAAAAGACAGTTAATGACAATGATTACTTAATTGTTTTCTGATTGCCACAATTTGCTAATTGCTGACCTATAGAAAAGAAAGCTTTTCCCCAAGATATATGCAACAAGTGATTATTTTTGTCCGTGCAACTTTTAGTCCAACTTTTTATCCAACAATCACCTCCGATCCCTCCAAAGCGTCATGATCATTAACAGTGACTCCAAATTTTTGCTTTTCTACGTCGTTGCTTTGCATTTCTTTATAGATGTATTTCCCAGGGTGGGCGGGGCCGTGGGATCGGTTTATTGTTGTTCTGATCGCCCTGCCCGATTCTCACGGTCCCGTCTGATCACCCGTGAAAAGGAAGAATGCGTGAAGCATTTAGCCTGCGGGCCGTTGTCATGGTAATCATAAACATTTTGGGTAATCTTACATGCTGGGCGGGAGTACTTCAAAGGAAAGACTAAAACGTGATCTATACATTTACAAGAAATGGAAAGTAAAAAAAAGCGACAGCACAGACACGTTAATACTTTCTGATAAGTTAATGTTTACCTTTTATGGAGCTGATGTTATAAAATCGAAAGGGCGGCTTACACAAGCGTCAAACGTCAAAAGCTTACTTACCTAACAAGTCATATAAAAAATGGGCCTTCCGAGCCTTGTTCTCTCATCGTTTTCCTGACTAGGGTAGATAAATGCTATATCTACGACCTAGTGGTTGTTTGAGCAAGAAACAGCCTACATTTTCTGAGAATTTAAGGCTCAAAAGGGAGACCAAATGCACAAAAACAACTGCGAAGTTTCGGACGCTACTTCCGCGATGATGAAGAAGCTGTGCCTCCCGGAGCGGCCCGCGCAAGGCATAGTGGGACGGATGTGCGCAGTGGCGAATGCGCAGGTTTCATTAATGGCGGCCGGTCGGCAGGCAGAGTTTTAACCCGGAGGAAAATTTGACAAACCAAAGCCGGATTGGGAGCTTCAAACTCCACTCTGTCGCCGTAGATCGGGTCTATGAAGCCGGATCCACCGTGTATGATGAAATATCTGCAGCAGGGATTGAGGACCTTTATGCTGGTGGCGACCAAACTATGGAGTTTCCTTTGCTACCTCCTCCGCAAGCAGGTCCGCACGGTGAGTAGTGGCTGGTTGGCAAGCCTTCGGTCGGCAAGGATTCCGGCTCATTTCCTTCTCAATCCCACAACAACATTCCTTAGAACGTACTGACATTTCTTTGGCTATGTTCAGTCTGAAACTATAAGCGTCAGGTTAGTGGAAGTGGCAGTGGTTGTCAGGGTTAGCGCCGCCTGTTAGAAAATTTGCCACTTTTCGTTTCCCCCTTGGAGGAGGGGACTGCCCCCTTCTTAATGACATAATCGTCAGGGGAATCGGCGCATTTCCCGCTCTTTTGCAAAAAAAAAACTAGGTCGGGACATATTTGCATAAATATATACTGTTACTTTATTCATGAGGCTTAATTGTTTTTCTTGCCAAATTATGATTATGATCACATCTTGACATATTTTAATCGTGGACGTGGTTTTTAATCTCGTTCATTCATTCACCCACTCCCCTGTACAAAATGCATACCATATGGGTAGCTGTATGAGCCTAATAAATCTTCGGTTGTAAAGTCTGTATAGATATTTGACCTGGGCAATCAAATGTGTCTGAGATGTGACAGTGTAGAACCGAGAGTCCAGGGTAAATTTTTTTTGACAGACTACAATTAAAAATGGACTTAAGATTTTTATTAGATCAACTGCCATTCAAACTGAGGTTTAAACTTTCAAAGGAAATTTTACACAATCTTTAAAAGGCTTGTTTTGATAAAACTGTCAAGCTATGAACTTTTTTATTATAAATTGAAATTTGCTACATATGTCTAGTACAATGTACATAGTTACAAAATATTAGCCAAGTCTACTAGTAGTTAGATGCTGCACTTGAACTTAGAAATAATGAAAGCATTCATCATTTTTAGCAGATGCACCATGTTGAAAGTTGAGACATAAAAGGGTTTATTTGTTTGTTTGTTTGATAACTTTCCCTTTCATGTAAACAGAACTGCAGTATGACACTATGTTTGTCACGTGTCCCATACGTTTTCCCTGAAACAGTCCTCCATTTGTAAGGTTGTGATCATCCTTATTGATTTTTGCACATCTCTAAACACACACATAGACATGCAAATGTATGTACTCAGACTAACTACATGTATCACAGACACACATTACTAGCACATATAATTTACTACACTTTGTACATAATTTGTGTGATAACTTTGAGAAATTAGCAACACAGTATTCCATAACCCTCAAATTACAGTTCCCTGGTTTATCATTTCATACACAGGATGTCATTATGCAATGTCATAATGATCATATGAATGATGAAATGCTGTTTTAGATACAGTAGCACTTGACAATGTTTTTAAAGGCATTTTCTTTTTTGACATACAATAAGTTACACCGGTCAACCATGTCAAACTTGTTACACCGGTCAAACAAAGTTCAGTTCCCTTCTTTACATAATAGTTTGTAATACATTGCAGGGAAGAAGATACTTTATTAGTATCATAAACATCATATATTGATTGAAGTTTGTAACTTACAGTTTAGAATGCCACATTATGGTCTTTTCATAACTTGTTGACTACCTCAGAGCTTAGAGCTGGTATCACCCTACGAAATGCTATCCACACATTGCTCTCTGAAACGTAACAGTTGTTGGCACAAATTTTAAGTGGGTAACAAAAAGTCATTACAACTCGAATACATATACAAACACAAATGTACAGTGTGTATCTTGGAGTGACCAGCATGAAGGCATGGCTTGAGGTTTAAAATGTTGTTGAACACAGTGTTTGTTTATCCTCAGTCTTTTAATAGAGTGTCCTTCACCCCAGTCTGGCTAAAATTGTACTCCTAGGGGAGGGGGCCCATATAGAGACAGAGAGAGATAGTGTAACACAGTCTAACCTTCTCCCATAGCCTGAGATGATCAGGTTTCATGTTGCATACTTCTGGGCACTAAATAATGTGGTCAGAGATCACAGTACACTGGACAGTCAACCCATGACAGGGTGGCTGAAGATCTACCATAAGAGACTCTGAGTTGCTACTTGATGTAACCACAAGTTCATGCAGTTACACATAAGTTACAACTTACACACGCATGTATACTGAGTGACATACCAAGGTTTTCAAGTTGTGAAGCCTTGGACAAGTTTTTGACATCTGTACGTTGCCTTACAAATCACATAAATACCAGCATGTGTGGTACTTGTGTGCATATTTTCCGAAGTTTGAAATGTAATTCAGAATGCTGGCACCACATGTACATTCAAACTCCCAGTACAGAACAGATGCATTGTGCCACATGGCAGTTTACAGGGCCACTAATGCAATTCAAACCCAGAAATCTGTTTCAACTCCTGTGTCCTGACATGACTGGTAGTACTGTGACCTGGATGGTGTTCTCCTGCCCAGATAAGGCTGTGTTATGTGGCTGGGTGCCAGGTTTACGCTCATAGGTCTATGGTGACTGTTTATGGTGTAACGTAACTATACACCTGTTCTCTCTGACCTAAACAATAGGTGGGAATACTGGCTATTCTCCAACTTTGTCCTATATCGTGTGATACACCTTAGCAAAGCACTGCAGCCTCAAAACTATCCCCCACTTGCAGATTAGGCCATGGGAAATTTCTGAAAGGACTACTGTAGTATGTGCTGCAACTTGTGTAGATTATAGCAATTAAAAGAAACATTCAGCTCCAAAGTGACTTGAAGAAGAATGAATGTAGTTCTGCAGAAATAGTTTCACTTTCAGAATACAAGGAACTATCCAATTACTGAATATTTTTTGGGTGAAGTAGCTTCTAGCTTTAAACACATGCTTGATTATGGTACATGTATTACAGATTACCAATACATGTACATGTTATAGGAATGTTAACAAGAAAGTGCAGATTTGATACAGCACTGTATGAGCTATTTCTGTGGGGTAATACTGCAGATATATACTTTCAAAACAAGGAGGATAAAAACAGGATATGGTGCAGTTTAGATCCTGTGGTCGATAAGAAAAGAAAACAAGCTCTGCTTTCCCCAGGAAGGCCCCTGATTGGCTGAGAGAGAGGGTGGGGTTGTTTGTCCTTGAGAAAGGTCAAACAAGTGTCTTCTGTAGAAGGGAAGGGAAGACCTTTGACTGTAAACACTACATGTTCCCAGTTGTACATGTACATGCACCTTTGCCCTATAAATAATTACATATGGTTATGCAATATTGTCAGCTGGTTCTATTATATATGACAGGGTATGCTGTATAGTTTGGCACTTGTCTAGAATATTAAAGTAATTGTGTTGTGGTGTGATTCTTATTGACCATATGGAGTCATAACACAATATTTATAATTTAGCTGGACTTCAATCATGTAACTTTATGTTGTTATATTTCATCTGACCCTGACCTCTTCCCTCATGACCTAAATGAAAAGTGGCCAGCAGGCCGAATTGAGTACATAATTGAATAAACAAAGGCTCAAACAAGTAAACACATAATACTGTGACCAGAACTTCTAAGGTTGCTAGGGTACCCAGGAGACCAAAGCCTCTTTTTTCAAAACTTTGCAGAAGAATGGTACTTTTTACTCGATTTTCAAACTTGTATATATATATATATATCTTTGACTTTCTTTATGTATGACGATCAAATGCTACATGTCTTTACAACTTGTTTTTGTTCCAACCACAAAATTTGCTAAGTCTACTTCATATACCACCAAACTTTGTAGTGTTTGACTTGTGGGCAGGGACAGTAAACAGAAAGTGTGAATGTGGTATGTATGAAAAACATGGTCTGTCTGTTGTCCTTCTGATAACACATTCGGCAGAGGTATGGGAAATAAGTGACAGAAGAAACAGAAATGCTATGATTGTATAGTTATTATAATAGTGCCCACAATTTCTTTCATGTAGAGGGGGAAAAATGAAAGATGTCACTGCCACTACAATTATAGAAAAGGTCCCCACAAAAAACAAAAAAATACACCCCCACACCCTAACCTCTGTTATGAGAGTACCTAGCTACTATGTCTTCCAAATGATGGACTTAACTTCCAGCCCACCCACCACCACATGTATATGGCAAAGCATGTTGACCCTGCCCTTGGCCTTTCGGCCTTTTCACCCCAACGATACATGATACATCATCATATGACATATGATACACCATGGGTTGAAGTGGACACACCCCTACCCAGCCCCTTGCTTCACTCACAGATTCAACATGAAAACAGAGGGTTGGGAACTTGGGACTGGAAGGAAAACTTGTATCTGTAGCCAAGAACCAACATATCCTATTGGTACAGCCATTACTAGCAGGGAGACAGACATGTTATATACAGTACTGGTGTGGTATGGGTCAGTATATATCTATCTGAAGGAGGGGTTGGCCCACACCCCTGCCCAGACCCTGCCTGGCCCAACCAGGTCAGTGTCAGCTGGCTTACCTGTCAATCACGCTGCCCAAATTTGGCTAAGCTAGAATAACACACCAGTGGTTGTTTACTTGTGGAGAAGACTTACCATAGCCAAGGTAGTTAGTACTGTACTACCATGCTTCATGAGCTTAGGCTCAATCACGCTGAGTTGTCAATCACATTCAGTGGGAGCCAGCACAAGCTTGAGGATGATCTTACGCTAGACTAACTCTCAGACAGGGGGATACAAAAAAACCTTTTACATGTACACTGTATCAGTAAATGTCACTGTCACTGTGCATGAAGGATTTGAGGTGACAGTTTCATCATTCATGATTTGAAAGGAAAGAATACTGTATATGATTTTTTATGAAACAATTGGAAAGGTAAAGCCAAATTCTCCATTTGCAGAAAAAAAAAATCATACTACTAAATGGTTAGAAAAATGGTACGAAAGTTATTATGTTACTTCTAGCCCATGGGTTTTGGTAGACAGATGCCTCTGTGGTAAGATGTTATTGCCAGTAGGAATTGAAGTCTTGTTATTTAATATCTTGGGTTATGAAACTGATACAGACAATTTACAGTATACATATACATGTAGGTCCTACAAGTCATCTATAAGGTATATGACAAAGACAAGAATGGGTTATTTTCCTCTTGAAGTAGACCATTTGGACTCGGTCACATGTACAAATCTGATGTGGACAATTTACTACAGTATGATATTAGATTTTGTGAGCCTCATTGTTTGAGGCAATATAGCAGGAGAATATAGTACTAGTACTAGTGCTACAGGTATTCAAACAGAAATGACTTGCGAGACAAGATACAGTTGAACAGTTTTTAGTATGATCCACACTTCCTAAGTTCTGAATCTGAGTGGTGCAGGTAAAATTTGTCTGGTGCAGGTAATTTTCAATGTTACCTGCACCAGTGCAGGTATGAAGAAAAAAATCTTGCAGGCCCTGCTATATATCACAGTGGATGATATGACCTGGGGCCAATCCATATCCGGTCATCTCACACAACCAGGTGATAATAATAGGGGGATGCCATGGATTCCGACATGATTGATATTTATCCCTGGAATCTCAATAATAAACACACATCACGACTACATTACAGAATCCATTATACGTTTCTCCAGTCCGCGGCTTCATCGTGTGTTGAAACCAGATAACTGAATCAAGCCTGGAATGGAGTAATATGGTTGTCAATGTCAATTCTAACTGAAATAGATCGTTAAGTGCACACTGAATATACTGTGTATGCTGTCTACACTCTTATATGTAACGTTAATAATATATATAACACATGATTATTTACTACATATCATTTGTCATATTATTTATACAGTATAATGATGTCAAAACCTATTTTTCCTGTTATATCCAACAAATAAACATGTATCTGTATTGTATAACCAGAATACCATACCGTCCTTTGGCGCTACATTACAATACAAACCAGTTTGAACAAGCACGCACTTGGTCATATCAAGTCACACCCAACCTTTGCATATCTATCTCCAGGCGTATTATAACATTTGCCAATAAATAAAGGAATAAATAGACAAGTAAATTTAAAAAGTCTAGCTATCAAGAAAATTAGATTAATATAAAGAAGCATTCTGTATATCAGAAATAAATTTTGAGGAGATGCATGCACAATGTACATGTGTATGCAGGAATGTGCATAATAAAGTGTTGAAACCTCAGGTATAGGAATCCAGGTCATCCCCCAGGGGATTAGAGCCTATTTAGGCCAGGTCAACACAGTTATTAGTCTGGGGAAACTCCAAGCAGACGTCTGGTTCTGCCTTGTTTTTAAGGTTATTTAGGGAGTACATACGTGTCGTATTGTACATGCAGGGCTCCAAAAAACCACCTGCTATTTGCAGAAAATGTTTCGAGACGGCAAAAGAAAACAAAACGTATAAGCTAATTAAGCAACTTGTAACTCGTCAAGCTACAAGAATACAGACTTAGATCTAGTATTACGAAAATCATTTTGTAATACAGAAAAAAATATTGTGCACTGACACCCTGACTTGAACATTTCATTTTACAGGTACTACCACAGTGTTCGAAATACTTTTTTGAACCAGGTAGCACAGTGTGCACCTTTGAGTTCAGCGGTACATATTTTCAGGTTGCGTGGTGCGCTACCTGAGTCAGGGAGCAACGAGCGCACAAGAAAATCAGGTAGCAATTGCTAGTGGGTATTTCGAACACTGTACCAGTTATTTTTTAAACCAAACATGTACATGTACTACATAAAGGACCAGAGAAATTCAATTGGTCCTACATAATGGACATCACAAATGGGAACCAAATTAAACCCCAGTGTGCCTGAATAGTAAATAAGTACAGATCACTAGGCTGGAAAGTCCTACTGTCCACGTGGAAAACCTGCAATTTACTGGATGGGCAAGTGCTTCTTTTCCATCAAAAGAAGGCAAATCTTTTTGAAGCTGTTCATTATAGTACAGTATATGCAATAATGTTATATGCATGTACATGTGTAGAAGCTCCTTGGTTGAACAGAGCATCGATCTGATATCTCTCTTCAGTTTTCATAATGGTAGTATTGTAATATTGCTCACATCTACAGCCTACAGGTACATGTAAGCATGTATCAGTAAGCAGGTGTGCAAATCCTATCCCTCGTGATGTAAAATTTGTATTCAGGTCAAGGAGGTAAGGAGGAGCAAACTCATCAATCTCATGAAGGTGACAGGTAGATGTGAATAACACATGCAGGGCTGGAAACACCACCTGGTAATACTAATAGGCTGGTTAGTGCAGGTAAAATTGGAGCTGTGCAGGTATTTCTGATGATGTCTACCTGCACCTAACCTAACACATGTATTGGGTTTACATGTATATACAAATGTAGGTATATGTGGATTTTCAGTAGCTGTTTTGACCAAATATGAAGTGTAATTATAAACACTTGTTCCTGTTATGAATTTGTGGTAAGAAGTCACAGCAAAATTGAAACCACTGCGAAAGTTTCTGCATTTACATTATGATAAGACCATGAGAGAGCTTATGAATATACACTTTGTAAATCTGCCCTCCCCTCTGACCCTGCCAACCAGTTTTTCCCCTTGACTTAACCTGTCAGCAATGGTGCCTTTGTGTAGACCCAGTCGGGTGAGAGGGAGGCCCTATCTTCCAACAATAGGCACAGGGTTTGGGGGCCAGAAACGCTACTACATCAGCACACAGTTATGCACATTCTTTGTAGTGCATTGAACTGGATAATACTTAAGACCAACCAAAAATTGTAACACTAAGTAATGTTGAACGCTAAGATTTTTTTAAACTCTGGGATACAAATGTTAGGGTACATGCAAACTATTTTTCAGTCATGACTATAGCTTGATATATTTTCAATGTACAGGCCAATACAGTACTTGAATATATTACATTTGTGAATGGGTATTAATACAATTATCAAATTTATGGTCAAATTACAGTTAAGAATGATGGAAAATGATGGAAGAGGTTTCAAGATCACTTTTTGCTTCATCTTACACTTTTTTTTCAGATCATCCAACACCAGACAGTCCGTTATGACATCATGCCTCTCTCGCCTATCTCCAGACACAGACTTAGTAAGTCACTTCTGTTACGTAGATCGAGAGGAAAAACACAGCAATTGGCTCAAGAAACAAGACACAAGTCTTGTATTACTGATGAAGAAACTTGTGTCTTTTGTTTACTGTATATGCATGACTGTATGAAACTTCGAAAAGCATAACTTGGCATGCAGACTGACAACTATTTACGTAAAGTGTATCACAAATTGTACAGTATATCTTGACCTAAAGCACTTTTCAATATGTACTAAGTTTAGTTTCATTTATCAGCATTTGTTGGATCAGCATTTTCTAATACGTACGATATATGTACATTCTGTTCCTAGTAAACAGCTTAACTGCATTCCAACACAATCAAAAATGAATCCCTATTACTGCTAGTTCATTGTTGTGTTGGAACACAGTTTAACTGTTTGCTATTTGAACCACCGACACAGATGATCTTCCCTGTTTACAATCTGTTTTTGTACCTTTCAGACGGCGTAAAAAGGAAAGTGCTGGTTTTAGACTTAGACGAGACGCTGATCCATTCTCACCATGATGGCGTCATGAACAGAACAGTACGGCCAGGAACACCTCCAGACTTTATACTAAAGGTCTGTTCTCTAGGAAAAAATAGTCGCATCTTGTCTACTCCATAGTTTAATTATTTAGGGCACGACAGAATTTCGAAGATCTGACGACCAGTTTTCACCACCCTTGTCAGTTTTCTGTTCTTCTCAATGTTTTACTCAGTGTACATCACTACATGTCATGCCGGTCCATTCTCTGATATTATCCTCCCATCTTTTGCATAGCCTATCCCTCTTTCTTCCTCTCTGGACATGATGGCTTTGGCTAGTCACAATTAGAAAATTTATAAATACATTGTAAATCTAAATTGGAAGACAGAGCCTGTACATTACACACAAGTTTTACTCCCAGCCCAGTGATGCAAGCAATTTTCGTATTCGTATGTCTGAGGCTAAAGCCAAAGTGTCTGGAGCAGCTTCTATTCAACACTGCATGTAGCTGAGGCGATCTCAATACCTCAGTAGTTGCCCCAGGTCAGTTCTTGAGAAAAAAATAATACTAAACAGCAAGACCAACACGAAATAAGTCTAGCTTTAAGTTAAATGAGAAAGTTTACACCTTGGTACACATAGTTTCAGTGGGTTTGTATAGTTGGACTCAAGTTTTCCTCCAAGCAATGTTTGTGTCAGGATTTGTCTAGTGACGTGGCTAAAGCTGAATCGTCCATTCAAGACCAGCTTAGGTACCTCAATAGCAGTTACCTTAGGTGCAGTTATTAGGTTATAGGTTTTCCCACCAGACAGATACAAGCATTCCTCTGCTTCATTTTGTGGAGCTTAGCTTTTTGCATTCTTTAGCTTTCTCACTATGTAGCTTATTGTTACAACAGAAAAGCAAACCTTTATTCAGCTTTCTTTTCACTGATATTTTCTGAGGACATGTTGTTGACTTGTTCCCCCAGATCACAATAGACAGACATCCAGTCAGATTCTTTGTGTACAAGAGGCCGCATGTTGACTTCTTCCTGGATGTGGTGAGATCTTCGCACACACTCAACTCTAAATCACAGATGTTTTTCCTCATAAGTTACTGGTTATATTTGTATATGTTGTTTCTGATTGTAGTACAGTGAAGTACCGAATTACAGAAGTGTGCTGAAGCATTCAAACGTTTTATATAGTTTCACATAGTTTACAAAAATTTACAAAAATATGATGGACTTCAACAATTGTAACATTAGTGGATGGAGTAACTCATAGTCATATTTTAACTCAGTCTGTTGTTATTATGTGTGCCTATATCTGTATGTTTTCTTTTATTCATGTTTATATGGGCCATGGATGCCTGAAATAAAGAGTAAAGAAAGAAAGAAAAATAAAGCATTATGAATTATTGGAATGATATGAAAAAGTCCAGCAGTTGATAGCTAGACTAACTTTCATTTCAAAATTGCACTCAAGACAGATTTTATTATGGAACCCAAGCCTGACTTTTGAACTTTTTGTATTGTTGTTGTTGGCAGGTTTGTCAGTGGTACGAGTTGGTAATATTCACTGCCAGTATGGAGATATACGGGGCAGCAGTAGCAGACAAACTAGACAACACTAAAGGCATTCTAAAAAGGAGATACTATAGACAGGTAAGTAAGGCAGCATACTTGCGATGGCTGCTAAGGTAGCTGTTTGGCACCAAATTTGGATTGGTTACTGGGTTAGGCAGCAGGGAGATGGTTGAAAGAAATGTTGTTTACTGCTATGTCATTTTGTTTTCTTTTTTTGTCAGCATTTCACAATAGATTGCGGGAACAACAGTTGAATAGCGAAAAAGCCAACTTTCCAGTTATGGTATACGATGATGATGATGATACATGTACATGTTTGCAGATGATGTTGTTCATTCATGTAATATTGTTTTGTTCTCTGTGTTTTCCTCAGCATTGCACATTAGAATACGGGAGTTACACGAAGGACTTGTCATCGGTCCATAATGACTTGTCCAGTGTTATTATCCTGGATAATTCCCCAGGAGCATACAGATCATATCCAGGTAGGTGTTCTTGGTATAATCACCTGGGTATAATCACCTAGTACATGTAGAGAAAAGTAGCTGATTAGGCAAAGATTGCCCCATTTTGCAGTTAATGATAAGGTACTGTTGTGTTATTGTTATTTACTTGTTGTTATTTACTTGTTTACAGATAATGCCATCCCCATCAAGTCGTGGTTTGCGGACCCCAGCGACACCTGTCTGCTGTCCCTGCTGCCCATGCTTGACGCGCTGCGCTTTACAGCCGACGTGCGCTCCGTCCTGAGCAGAAACCTCCATCTGCACCGGCTATAACTGGTTTGTCCTGGTTGGAACCAGGAAGAACCGGTCATGGCCACCTTGCACTGTACCATAGCCTCAGTAGAGTCAGTAGTGTTGGTAAAAGAACAGCTGCTGCAGACAGGTGCTTCTATGACCGCTGGTTTGACTCGTTTTTACGTAAACTTCTTGTTCGAGATGACCGGAGAGTCCATCTTGTTTTTGTCTTGTTTTGTTTTGTTTTGTTTCTGTTTTTTTTAAGATGAATCAGTTAAAGCTGGACAAGCTTCAAAACTTTTCAGTCAAGTCTTCCCAGACTCAAGAATGAAAATTTGAAACCTTTGATACGAGAAACAGGAAAAGTTTGTCTACAGAATTTTGGGATGTACCTTTGAACTAACCTGAGGGGCAAGAGAATCCAACAATAGTTCAAAGGTGTCAGTAAGTCTTTCTTCTCATGAAAACATCAGATTTTAGCAAAACAGCCCTATGTGTTTAAGTTGTATTTAGTCATTGTATACACACATATAGATAAAAGAAGTGGAGAAAAGTCCATATGTCAGTCTCCAGAATGCTATGGTATAAGTCTTCTTCAGCACATGTGCTTTGATAGGCCGGTAAAATCCTCAGACAAGAAACAACAAACAACAAACAACATCAATCTAAACCACCTTCTGTCACTTTCTCTGCCTTTGTTTATAACCTAGAAGTTTTTGTTCTGATTTTTAGGATGTTTTTGATTTAGTAGTTGTCAGTCAATCCAGTTGTCATAGCAACTTGTTAAGTCAGCAGCAGCTGTTTTAAAAAAAAGAGATATTCTAACTGTTCCTTGTATGTTGCCAGAGATAAAAGTTACATTTAGTTTTGAAGCAATATGTGAGACTTTCTTAGACTAAATTCATAAGCAAAACCTTTTGGGTTAAGAGAAAGTTGACAAAAAAGTTGAGTTATGATTCTTCCCAATCATAATTGGAATAAATGAATAACTCAATCATTATGACAAGTAATTTTGTTGCACTGCACTTAAAACCAATGAATTCTCCCCCCTACCATCTTTGAATGGGGGTGTTATTGTGTACAGTTACTGGCACAGCTATATGCTGTAGTGGTTGTAGGCTAAAAATGGAAATAAAGTCGCACACCGTTACCTCGCTTGTAGGGGTCCAGGGCCCAGCAGTTGCATCATGGGATGCTCGGAGTGTCTCTGTCAATCACAGTTAATTTCATTGACCAATCAGTTATCAGAATAATGCACAGCCATGATTGTGAATCATGGTATGTTACATCAAATGTCAAAATTTTGGAGCCAATATTTTTTTAATCATTGCCGATGATTGGGGGTCAAAGTGTTGGAACAAAAATTAATGGTTGGGGCTTCAAAGGTATCCGTGATTAAATAAGTATTTGGCTTGCCAGCAGTTGGTTTCAAACTCATGCATTCCGACTGTCATTCCACACAATGTACAAGTTTAGGCCATTTTTGGAAAGAGAAAAGAGGCTTCAGTTTTTACAGCTACTTGCACCATAGTTTTTCCACCAAACTAGCTGCAGCTGGCATAAATTCATCTTCATTTCTACCAATCGAAAGCTGAAGACAAATACAGAGCCACATGTCCACACTACAATTTACATGAGCCTGTAGTTTTCATTGTTAAAAGGAAACATGCAAGGAACAGTAGTGATATGTCATTGTACAAACAAGCGCACCCTGGATGTGTATAGTATAGGGTGCCCGAGCTGTGTCATACATAGCCACAACCCTTCCTTCTTTCTTAATGTGTCTGTAAAGATTATGAATGATGTCCTGTCTTCGATATGTGATGTGTCCATGTCTCCATGCCAATTGTACTTCTCTAAGAGATTTTTGGAACTTGGCAAGATTTAATGCACTTTTCTGTTTTCTTCTTGTATGATTGGCTTTGGGTGGTTGTTAATTTTTGGTGATGAACCAACTTAATGCTATTATTATATTAGATGAAGATGATTGAAAAATTTGCCCTTTATCTCTGTTTCTTTGGCAGAAAGCAAGTTACATTTGAAAGTTGATTGGATTTCTTTTTAGCCAAAGAAATATACTGTACTTACAGCTACATGATACAAAAAAATTGTAGTTTTGAAGTTCTTTTCAAATTGCACTAGCATTTTGAAACACTCTTGGTATAAGTGTCCAAAGAAAATGTGCAGAATTCTCTTTACGGTTTGTAGATTTTTTTCACAATTTGAATTCTCTGATGGGGGTTCTTTCTTTAAAGCTAATTCCACCCAAAGCCAAGTCCCACAAGTCTGCCTACCTTCAATATTCAGTGCCCTATGTCTTCAGTTGCTGTACAAATTCTGCTCTTAGTTCTCCTTGACTCCAGTATTGTCAGCTTCCTAACAAAAACATTCATTAACATTCTGTTGTCTTCTTTCAGCACTCAGTTCATGTTGCTTTTTCCATGCAATAACGTTCAGAGCTACACTGCAAGCAGAAGACCATGTTTAACAGATATCGTTATTTTCTTGAAGAGGCCAGATGTTTCTCATTTATTATTGAGCCAGAGCTCTAAGTGTTAATGTCATTTTTTCATCATTTGATTGTAAAGTACAAAAAGTTACTTGAAAGACAACAAAAGTCCATCAAACCTCCCTTCTGACTTCTGCGGTAAGGCCTAGGGAAAAAAGGTTGTGTTTCCGTTTTCCTGACCAACCCTAGCAAAAACTGGACGACCCTATCCTTTTTTTAATCAAACCTTTCAATAGCCATAAAATTTGCAATCTGGCATCTGCATTTCAAACCCTTTGGAACTTTATTTCATGCATTTTCAGAAGGGATTTTTTCTTAAGTAAACCAGGTGAAATATTTTTCCACAAGCAAACAGAAGGATGGGTCCTGGCAACATTAATTTTCCTAAGCTTAACCAGTAATGTTACCAGTGTAAATTTGGATTCACAGATGGGTCTCAGACTAAAAGTTAAGATATTTTATTTGTGTCAAGTAACAGATCATTTCATTTCTTAGAAACAACAGAAATACTTCTTGCTGATTTTTAAAAAATCTGATACTCGACATTGCAGCTGTGACCATGAGGTATCTTTTTTCAGTTACCATTTCTTATAGAGAAATGTGTAAGGATCAATTTTCTCTCATTTTACTCAAACTCAATCAAACAGATTCTTCATTTATTGTACAATACTGTCATACATTTGCTTACATCAAGAAATAAGACCTCCCAAATATGCAGGGCTTAATTTTTATATAATCTAAACCCCCTTTTTTTGTGCAAGTCCTGTTTGTAAACCTTCACAGATTCCTATTGAAGCAGCACTAGCTCTAGGTCCATGTATCTGATATATAGGTGTCTGCTGTAGACATATTAGTTTGGCTAGTTTCATCTAGAGCTACTATGTCACTTTCTAGACTTGCAATCCATGTGTAATATACAAAGTGTCTGGCAGGTTACTATGGTAACTGTGCTGCTGTTCACATTTATGTTAATAATGAGAATAATACATCCTAATTTACATACCGTCTCACCTGGTCTTTCTGTTCTCCAACAAATACTGGATGAAGTGAAAAATAGTCACAGTGGCCAAGAGCTTGACAGGTATCTTCCCAGCGACAAGTGTCTTATGTATCATGAATCAACTCATCAGTCAACACTATTTGTTCATTTTGTTTATTGGTCTTATTTACAGCAATGATACAAAAATTCAACAAAACTCAGTTGCTTTATACATAAAATGTACAGCAAGTAGTGATCTGTCCTTCCACAGTCTGGCCAATATCTTCTCTTAGTGTCCATGGTTTAATGGAGGCCCTTTCTCATGGTGGGCTACTTGTATAGATGAGACTTACTCAGGATCAGGACAACTTCACCTGACCAGAATAGTCTTGCCTGTAGTACCATATCGAGAATTTCTCCCCTTCTTTTATGGGATGTCCTTCACGTGGCCAGCATGTTCTTTTTGTGATATCATCAATTCCTTAATAGCTCACTTGTCTTCTGGAACTACTGCAGTTTTCTGTATCTATATAGCTGGTATAACTGCCCCACCAGTCTTGAAAGGAGGTACCACATAACTGCAGGCATCCTTTGTAGCCAGCCAATCAGATTGCTGAACTCTCAAGAATCCACCAATCACAGAAGACTTCAGTGCAGTAGCTTGCCTCTCCACCAATCAGAAGAGGTTTGTCTTGAGCATGATGTTGATGAATTCCTCCTCGTCCACAGCATTATCACCATTCACATCGGCCTCTTCAACCATCTCATGGATCTCTCGATCTGTGAACCTGTTTTCAGGATATATAGTATAACGTACAAGATTATCTTTCTCATTAATCTTTTCTTCGTAAGAAATCTAAATCGATTGACAACCTATAAAAAAATGCAGTGCAAAGGCATGTGTACTTGATAACAAAGTCCTTTATTTGTTTTGCTACAAATTAGACTAATGCACCATACTGGCACATCTAAAAGATAGCATTGACAGGTTGGTTTTATAAATGTGCCTGTGTCCATCGATTACATACAGTTGTCTTGTACATTGTAAAGTGACTGCCTAATACTTTGGATTATCCCTACAATGGGTTACTACATGTATGTGAGAGAAGAAGGTTCCTTCCTGACCTGATGCCAGCATCCTTACAAGCCTGCTTGAGGTTACTGACTGTGATCTTCCCTGTGCCATCTGTAGATGTGGGGAAAAGACCGGAGATTAGCTGAGCATATGGAGAAAATCAACAAATTCAGGGTAACATCAAGAAGAAGTAAAGGAATCTAACCTGTTACATGACATAAAGTGCTACATGACATTGCCTTGCTAGTATAACTCCAACTGGCACAAATAGTTATCAAGATAACTGAAAGTTACATTCACTTCAAAAAGTCTTTGAACACATGGAGCAATTTTTTTCCTGCATGTTGTTCTTACCATAGTCCATCATTTTGAAGCCTTGTTTAATTTCTTCATAGATGTCTCTGGAGTCTCCCTGTCTCTCAATCACCATCTCCAGGAACTCATTAAAGTCAATCTCCCTGTAGACGTACAAACTTTGGTTAGTTTGGACAGTAGAGACTGTTTTTTCATCAGGTTGGTGCATGAATGATTGAATAGCAAAGTTCTTTATTCACAACCACTTGTTGAACAAGTTCGATGACTGTCTGTCTTGTTCATCGGAGCAATTTTGGGGCTGCATTGTTTAAGCTCGCGGATGTCTGATTGCTTGTTAGCAGTAACACCTACGTCTAGCTTCAGTGCTCAATGAACCAGTCATAATTGCCCTGATGAAGATGACAGACGGCCATTGAAACGTCGGCTCTTGTTAAACAGTTTGTTGAGAATAAGGAACTGCTATTCAATCATTCACCAACCTGATCAAATTATTCAAAGAGTAGAAACTAGTAGTATGATACAAAATGGAATGGAAAAGCTGTATCAAACCATTACCTTAAATTTTTGGTCCAGGAACTCGTAGGATGTTGTATATTTTTAGACTTACCCTTTGGCCTTCTTGGTGACGTTAAACATCATTTCTCGTACGTCTTCTTTGGACATCTTGAAGCCAAGGACTCTGAAGGCTCTCCTTAACTTCTGAGCATCCACAGTACTGGAGAGGGAAAATGAGTCACATAATTCAACAATGTCCTGTTTGTTTATTTTTATTTGTTTATTTGAATTTTCCATATGTTACAATGGAGGGGGAGGCAACAAAGGCCCACATGATGCTAACATGAAAATATACATGTAACAATGCTGTACATACAACAATACTGCCTGGATACTGTCTGCCAGTTGGATACTGTCTTGGCCACAAAAAGATCTGCTTGGAGATCACTTTACTGCTACAAATTAGAACCTGCTTAAGACCATAGTCTTACCCTGAGCTGTTAGTGTCGAAGACCTCGAAGACCATCTTGAGTTCCCTGATCTCCTGAGGAGTGAGTTGTTCTAAGACGCGGGTGGAGATCTTCATCCCCAACAGCTCCTTCTCGTCCACCTGTCTGTTCAGCAGCAGGGCTCGCAGCTGGGGAGGGAACAGGGAGAGTTGTTACAGAAGAATCATTTTCTGTGGCTGTTTGTCATTTATTTGCTCGAATTCGTGGACCCTGACGTTCGGGATCCCCTTCGGGGTGGACATAAAGCCGGTCCTGTGTGTGGGAAACCTAGCTCTAGGTTCTTTCTCCAAGTCTTGGTAACGTTTGGTGACATTTCTTAGATGCATTGCTTTTGCGCTTTTCGCCCAAGCCGTGGCAACTAAAGGGAGCCGCATTGACTATGCTGTCGCCCATATACAAGTTAGAGGATTCGCATCCTAATCATCATGGCTTTCATCAATGTTAATATGAGTATTGTCTAACCTTGTAGCAAGATTGAGAGCCGAAAAGAAACTTGAAGGTGTTGTTGTCACCATAATCTTTGCTCTCACGGAAACCGAGAACAGATCTAGAACTGAGAAATCATAAAGCAGGTGAACTCACGCTCTCGCCTGGTCTGGGGGGCGGCGGGACCCGGACGTTGGCGGCGATCGGGTCCTCAGGCTCCCGGGGAGAGGCCGACTCCTCCCGGGCCGACTTCGTCTTCTTCTTCTTTTTCCCAGGCATCTCACAACCAACTTCCGATCAGCAAAAATCAAAAACTACAGGACAACTTTGGCTACGATTAGAAACTTCCGGACCGATAACTTTTTCGGAGCTTCATCGCGCGGCCGCCATCTTTGTTACCATGGCGACCCGACGTCCCGTGCAAACATAGCTGACCCTTGACACCTTACCACAGATTTGTAAGCCTCCAGGACCCTCCGTTTTTCGAAGCCTGTCCACGAAAACGACGAAATGGACCCGATTTAGAAATATCTCTCAAGTTACAGGTAAGCTTTTGTTTGCAGCAGTGCTCAATAATGCATACTTTTATTAAGTATAGTCGTCGGAAAAGGTTGAAGTTCTAGAATGCATTGTCTTTTGTGAAATCACAGCCCAGTGAGCCATTGTGAACAAAGGCCTGACCCTAGAATCGTATCCATGGTAATATCTTGCGATTGTCAACATTACCGGCAGGTTGACCTTACGTTATCCGATAGGTGACCTACAGGTGTGAAAATAACACCTGTTCTCACCTGCGACCGACCACCCACCTCCAAATAAGGGCATGCAGGGGCGAGTGTTTACTAACCGCCGTGGAGGCACGATTCAAACAAAAACAAGTACAGCGGTGACAGTGCGTCCGTATAAAAACGGCTGTTGTTGGCTTTTTAAATCATTTCTACCAGTCAACGGACCGACTAGCATCACTTGTGCTCTGTTTACAGTCGAACGAAATCTTAACTAAGTTCGTCAAAATCCCATGTCTTCAGGTGGTATCGAAATATTGAACGCTGCTCGGCAAGGCGGAAGTAGAGTTCCCTGTGATTATACGTGGACGACATCGCGGTTATTTTAAATTATTAAGGAGTCTAAGAACGATCGATGGCAACAACCAATAGTCGATCCCCCCTCCAGAGCTGCCAGCCCTCCCGGACAGAGATGGCAGACAGGACCGAGTCCACCAAGCCGGCTGCACTGGGCAGCAAACGGCCCCAGCCCTGCGTCTTCGAGGTTCACATTGCCGGCGACAACAAGGAGAACAAGGGCAGTAAGAAGGACCTACAAGGAGCCTTTCGCCAGGTAAATGTCTGAGACTTTTCGTTTGGTTTTATGGCGTCTTCTATCCTGTACATTCGTTCAACCCGCCAGGATAGTGCGAGCAGTTCCAACACGTCAGAAAATTGACAGATGTCAAAAAGTTTCATCGTCACTTGTCCCTACCTAACTTTCTTCGGCTCGGCTTCACTTCCAAACGATTATTGTACATGGGTAGTACTACTAGTAATTTTCTTAAAGTAAAGTGGATAAAACTGAACGAATTATTAATTTCTGTGTATGATCTTTAAATTCTAGTAAGTGAATGTATTTTGGTGATATTGATTAGTTACCAAAATAAGACATACTTTCATTAGCTAGAGTTTACAATCATTGTGAGCTTTTGTCAGGGATCGAGATCAAAGACATGGTTTCAACACTTGAAAGACATGGCTTCAACACTTGAAATTACAACTATTTCTGGCAGTACAAGAAACGCCGTCAAACGGAGCTGAAGACACAACAGCTGATGAAGGAGCGGGAACTGCAGGCCAGGGCCGATCCCACCCGCATGGCGGCGCTGCGGCACAAGTTTCTGGAAACGGCCAAGAAATACTACGGCGTGCCTTACGCCAGAAAGTACCACCATCCAGGTATGCAAACGTGCCACTTTCCGTTTTGATTGTACCATAAAGTCAAAACGTCAATTGAACACCATTCTTTCGTTGTTCACGCAGTTCCTTTGTTGTTTGTTAGTGGTGGCGTTCTCGAACTTGACTACGCCACCACTACGTGTTACTTGTTTTGTTTCGCCTGAAAAAAAGACACCAGATAAAGATATTTCTAAGTATCAAAAGTAGTGATGTCTCTACAGATATTTAGAGGGGAAGTCGTCCTTATAATATCAATTTTCTTTTCCTTTCCGTACGGATCATGACAGGGTAAGCGTTTTTGCAAGTTTTTAAAGATTAAGACACTTCCAGCAGATCTGAGAATCATTTGGTTCAACATTGTTGGGAGAGCCACCCTGAGATCACATACTGATATTTCCGCCTACCCCTCTCCCCTTGCAGACAGCCCTGAGTACGCCTCCCCCCTGTTCTTGGACTGCTGTGGACTGGTCCGCCGGGTACTCCGGGAACTGAAGGAAGACTTCGGCTTCACCATCGGGCCCTGGAACCAGGCTTACATGTTCGACACCTTACCCAACGTGGTGGAAAGGTAAATGTGCTTTTAATGGATCTTTGGGCACGGTTACATTCGTCCTACGATCGTCCTACTATCACAAAGTGAAGGCATTCATGGGATAGTCGTGCATGTGTCCCAAAAATCCAGCTGTCTTGTCATAGCCTGCCTGACAAAAAGAATCGAACATGACAACGAATGTGACCGTGTCTTTGTTATGTCTTGGAACCCTGGGAAAATTTTCATCACATATACATTCCAGAACAGGGGGCATTCGGAATGGTTTTGTCCATTGTAAGATGTTTTATTCGAGAACAATGCTGTGCTTAGTGATCGTTGCTTGGACCTGTCTAACATCGATACTCTTGGTTTTCCAGGGAAGAAGACATGCGTCCCGGTGACCTGGTGTTCGTGTCAGGGATTTACTACAACCCTAAATCGAAGAAACAGAGGCATAACATGGTTCATGTGGAGATCTGGGCTGGAGAGGGACAAAAGGTAAATCATTAGTTTTGAAGTCAACTATGTTAGCAACTGTGTAGAATATACATTTCAGCATCTTCTCTCTGACGTATACGTACGAGTACAAACCTGAAGTCGACCTGACTCCTTTTCCTGACCAGCTGCACCGCGGCACCATCCCATTCATGCCTACTTCTCGTCTCTTTTTTTATTGAACAAAACAAAAAAGTACAAGACACAGCAACCCTAGAGATTGCTAATTTTAGCCTCACCACTGACAAAGAAGAAGACAATCTATAACAAAACAAAACAACAGATGGGCTTTCCAAAATACAAAGATAACATGTAAAAAAAACCGTCTCTTCTTCATGCAATATATTCATCCTGTTTGCTCTACTAAACCTTACAAATACAAATCTTACCAGTAACAAATAAGCTTTCTAATGATATGTGACACCTTGCAACTGATAACGTAAGGTTTTAGTTTGTAGCCAGTTTTACAATTCCCGCTAATATCATGACTTTATTCCTCCCGTAGGTGGTTGGAGCTCGGTGGCAGCGCGGGAAGGTGCAGATGTTTGACTCCTACAGGTTCCAGTCTAAGTCCTACCACAGCATGCAGTACCACTTCCGCTCCATAGACACGTGGCTGCTGGGCATCTGTAAAAGGTGAGCTGAATAGAATCTTTTACTGCGGGTGTGCCATTCTACTCCTACTACTGGCTACACAGAATGCTATTTCAGACTATTCGTAACTGTACCTATGTCAATAATAAAACAAGTTGTACACAAAACAAGTAAGTTCTAACCACTCCAGCCACAGCCAAGCTGTGAAACAGGTTCTTTTCCTCGGGTGTTGTAGAATGGGACTTGTAACTATATGTCAGGAGCCTAAAACAGAGTCACAGTTGCATCTACTACTAAGTATATACACCAGACAAGTGTTCGATGTGAGGTTGATGTGTAGCCTCGAAGACTGGCCAAACCGGCTGATGGATACAGATTCAGATCGTGTGAAGTCGACATTCAAAACAGTTCTTATGTTCCTCCAGCTACTGCCCGGACCACCCCTGGACCCGTTCGTCCTTCGTGCCCACCCAGCGGTCGGTGTTCGCGGTACAAGAACCGGCACAGCAGGACCAGCAGGCGGGGGACGGAGACGACCACACCCAGCTCCTCGGTAACCATGGCAACCAGGAGACTGCTGCCGTCGATGACGTCACCGTCAGCGTCCCACAGGATCCCGAGACGTCCTCCGACGCACCCGCGCCTGAGGATGATCCTAAGCTCCATGCCGTGTCATCTGCCGGGAAAACTGCAGCATCGAACATTGCGACGTCTCCAAATGTAGGCGAAACCTTGGAAGAGAAATCTCTGTTTTCTTCCAAGGCGACGCCGTCCATTAAAGATGCTGCAGAGGAAAGGTCTACAGACATCACAGCATCTTCTAATGACAAAAGCAGCATTCGCGTTGAAGATGTTACACCAGACTTTTCATCAAAGGCTCTGGCTGACGCCCTACCATATCAAGAAAACAAAGAAGTCCCTCTCATTGGTAATGACGACGAGGAGCTAAAAGCAGAGACCACAAAAGAGAAACATGAACAGCCGAACGGCGGTCCTTGTATCGCGGAGGAAGAAGAAACGGACATTAAAGACTGTGACCAGGAAGGCACAGGCCCAGAAAGCCTGCCGTTTCGAGTGTTGGGGCTGTTGCGAGCAGCACTGACCAGTGTGCTGAGGCTTGTATACGGCTAGGATACTTTAAACGTTTTGTTTCGTATAACAATCTAGTATAATATTTAACAGTGTGGAGTATTGGAGTGTATTTTTATACTTTTACAGAAAAAAGTGACTTTTTTACTGTTCTTGTTCACTTGTGTTGATGTGATATGTATGCGTAAGCTGTAACCGAATTTTAAAATGATAGTAATATGATTTTTTTAACATACGTGTTGTAATATTCAAGCAGACATGTAAAATTTAATAGGCTATGCTTAGCTAGTGTATGAATATGATGATTTGAACTATTATGCCCCTCTGTATCATCCACCAGTGCCAAAATCATTTCAAGGGGCTGGTCCCTTTGTAGCTAATATATCAGTCATCACAACTATCTCTTTCCCAACTTTATTGAATGGACAAATCATACAAGTCGCACTGTTCTTATTATTGCAGCGTAATCAGGTTCCACATATACATTCGACTTTCTCAAAACTTAACTCGTCATTTAGTCTTCTGTCCTTCAGCCTTTGTGAATATAGCAAATCATTCCATAACAATCCCATATATAAGTTAAAGTACATGTAGTGCGAAACCTTTTAGTACCTTAAAGTATTAGTACCCCGTGTCAGGTCTTCAAATATTTGAAATAAACATTGACTACCACATGCATTGCATAGCAAAAGTTACTCACAGAGAACATTTAAGTATTTACAGACGAAGAGTGGTTATACCGGCTATACAGATACAAATACAGATAGTAGTTTTTGAGTGCATTGTAACACAGAGGGATTTCTTTGGCTTTGTGACGTTACAATGTCGTCATCTCCGGGACCCTACTCTAAGTATATCATCTTCTGATTCTTCTTTTTCAACCTCGCTGCCCTCGGAGTCTTCCGATCTGGTTTGTCTCCTCTCCCTGGGCCGGGCCGAGTCCGTGGGTTCGCTGTCGTACATCCTGGAGGGAGGGGGTGACCGGGTGCCGTAAGTGGACAGCGGGAAATCCGAGTCGGAACCGCCGGGAATCAGGCTGTCCTCCTCTCCTGCCTGGCGACGATCCTCGATACCTAACGAAAGGAGATTATTTAGGATACAGCCAACTTTTGATGGCCACTCAGGTTTTATTTCCGGGTGCGGAAGTATTGTTTTGGCTGGCTGATGAGCTCTGTGTCTGTCCGGACAGAGTAGGACAGTAGGTTGACAGCACGTGGGTCAGGGGGAGATTGACAGACAGAATAACAGGAGGTGAAAAGGTCAGACACAGGAAATGCCTCTGGCCAGGTGCCATTAGGAATTAAAGGTCGACTGGGGGAAGGGACTGCATGAAAGACCCTCCGCTACACTTTAAATACTAGTCTTATTTCAAATACTAGTCTTATTTGTTGTTAGAAGTGCAATAAGGCAATCTACATCAAGATGATATGAAATCGATGATACAAGTAGAGTGTAGCGGCCTTACATGACGGTGGTTGGCTGACCCTGATGACGTCACTCCTCTTGTACATCTTCCGCTTGGGTACGATGAGGTAGGGTGACTGCGGTCCGGCGTCCGGACCCTGCGCACGGCTGTACCGGATTCCGTACGAGAAGTACACCAGAAAACCTGACGGAATGGAGATATTTGGGACGGCGAACAGTTGGTACATGCAACTGAGCAAACAAGTATAGCTCTAGATCTATCAATGTCCTTGTAAAGAAAATCTTGGGAAACCAAACCGAGTCTAACTGACAAGTCTGGAGATTGCCAGAGTTTGCCACTGCCCCCGTGACACACGTGTTCTTTACGACACTACTGTGAATGACAAATGCCGTAGATTTCTCTACAACTCCCTACGTTAATTATACAGTCAAAACTGCCCACGTAGACCACGCATGGGACCGATAAAATCTGGTCTGTGTGGACAGGTGGTCACTATAGACGGAATTCTTAATGCTTGCGTCGATAGGAAAAAAGTTATCAATATGCACTGATCCTCACCGATAATCATCCAGACTCCGAAGCGGATCCAGGTCATGGGCTGGAGCGCGATCATCAGGTAGATGTTACAGAACATGGAGATGGCGGGAAACAGCGGGACAAACGGGACCTGGCAACACACGAGACAACGTTAACTGCAACCCTAGGGGGTAAACCCTATAGCTAGCACAGAAAATCCATGGGGTCGAAACACCCCTGTCATAAAAAGTCATAGGAAGCTAATATAACCCTAGCCAAAAAAGCCAGAGGAAATGGCCAGTGTAACAATTTGTAATGCTGTAATGTTATGTACTATGTTGTTATTTAATTATGTATACATATCAACGCTTAAGTTACGTATATATAACCGTAAGTGCTTTGTCAACATATGGCTGTTACTTTATTGGCTAGAGACACTTGATGCTGACCTTAAACGTCATGATGTTCCTGTTCTGTTGGTGAGCCCCGATGACGATCAGAGACAGGAGGAAGCCCACAGAAAACACGGTCACTCCCGTGAGCGCCCACCACTTCCTCTGCCCAATAGCTGCGAACATCAGTTAGAAAGGAAATTTCAACATATGCAGAACCCGCAATTTCTCCAAAACGAACTCTTAGAAATTTATGACACTCTATATTATATACAAAAGGGGTTAAGATGAGGTAACGTGTATGCTTGTTCACAACACAGAAGACGACAAACTGGTCGTCGTCCTATAATTTTAGATGAGACAACTTCACATAGATACGTACATGTGATGTATCTCAGCTTCATTTTATAGTAACAATCCAAATCGTCCACGTTTCTAGTTTAATGTACATGACCATGAAAGCCACCTACCATCGACGCCGTAGAACAAGACGATCGCCAGGCCTACTTGGAACATGGCCATGATGAGAACAGCGGTGGTGACGGCGTGTCCGGGCTCGTATCTGTTCAGGAACCCCAGGAACGTGAAGGAGTCCTTCAGCCGTCCGGGTTTCTGCTGCTTCTTCCGGCGCGCCCGGGCTTTGGTCGCCTCCTCGCTGTCCTCCAGCCGCTCGAACCACGGCGGGATCATCTCCAGGCCGGCCACCTCGTGAGGAAAGTGGGACTGATATCTAGGGGAGGGAAGGGGAAGGGATGAGGGGTTCACCCTTTAGTTGTGTTCACAAGAGGATCTTGATCCCCAACAGAAGGAATATATACAACAAAGGAATTCAGGGACAAAAATGGACAGTAGAAAAACAAAAAAGTTGCAGACTGCCTACCATAGCCTACAAAACGTTTCATCAATATTTTTATAGGCATGTGCATACACACAAACACAGAGAGAGAAACAGGCAGACCGAAAGGTAAAGAAAGAAAGACAAAGAGACAGAAAGAGGGAGAGAGATACTCTCATACAAGCAACAACTTTTAATCGCCGTTAATTCGTGCCAAACATGGTTTACCTTGTGACGATGAGACTTGCAGCGACAACGGTGTACGCTAGGAGTGTTCCTATCGACATGAACTCCACCAGTGACCGCAGGTTGAACAGCGCGGTCGTGATGGCCCCCAGAGTACCGAACACCATGGTGGCGAGTATCGGGGTCTGCGTTCTCTCGTTAACCTAATATGTAAGTACATACAAATATTCAGACACATTCTTTTGTCATTTAACTCTGAAAGAAAAGCATACAAACGATGTCAACTAAATCATTTTCAAGTCGCAGATCTTTTGGTGTCGCACATCTCAAAAAGGAGTGAGTGGATTTTTAAGTTTATGCATCATGTAAAGAAGTATCTCAAAGAAGAAAAGTGACTGAAATTGTGTTCTATCTATCTATGTATCTATCTATATATATATAAGCAATCCAAATGAGTATACTAGTATTTTGTCATAGTCACAACTTGAGTTTCAGGATCGGTAACAACAAAGCATTTCGTGACATCCAGTGACAGGGAAAGGTCCTCACCTTTGCGAATGAGTGGTAGAACAGTCCGTCCGTTGCCAGGGCGTACACACACCGTGGCATGGCGAACAGTGACGTCACTAGTGACGCAGTCATGGCGCACAGAGCTCCCACTGCGATGATGGTACCGGCCCACCCCCAGCCGCGCATCCTGGAACAGCGAGGAGAAAGGGTTTAGCTACAATTGCTGTGATTTCTACAGTAAGTTATAGATAAATTCTGTACTTTATGGACCGTACGTATAACTTAAGATATTAAAAAAAAGCGTACAAATGAAATACAAAAGGCGACATTTCAGTTATCAAATTTTAAGGAAAAATTGCGCTGGAAGACATAATGTGCAAAATATATTCAAATGTAAAGTTTTCAATCAATAAACCAGTCTATAATTTTGAAATTTTGAGGTTTTATAAGTTACAGCAAACACAAATCGGTGTTGAAGTATGAAATATCTAGCTTTGGCATCTTAACAAGTATTATCAATACATCGTTTACTGATAGAGCGATGTTATGGCCTTACTTGAAAGCTGAAGGCAGGGCAGACTTGGGGCTGATCTTGGCCCATGGCACCATCAGAGTGAGGGCTCCTGACACTCCCGTGTACGCAAATATCGCGAGAAACAGCGAGACACAGATGGCTACCGGGATGCCCCGCGCGGGATCCTGCGCCTCCTCTGCCACGTTTCCGACTACGTCAAACCCCACGAAGGCGAAGAAGCACGAAGATGCAGCTGTATTGGTACAAGGGCGACATAAACTGGTGCATTGATGTAAACTTTTGACATGTTATATCAAGGAAAATTGTCGTATAAAAGGTATTTCTGTTTTGCACAGTACAGCCTCCAACCAAGGAGGTTTGAACCGTGAAGCTGATCTCTAAAGACTATAAACAGCAACTTGTACAGGTTTGGGCCTTCCAGTTCTTGCAGCTTTTTGAGTCACTGCAGGCATGTTTAAACATATGTCTGAAACTTTGAAACAGGACAACGTTAACCCAGAAAGGGATAAATGAATTTTGATGAATTTGGGCTTTTAGATATTGTGTCTGAGGTCGTGGAACTCTTGCTTTTTAATTGGTTTGATGCACCATATTCTGCGAGGAAGAGATCAGAGAATTACCATTGAATTAGAACTGGATGAATTCCAGACTGACTCACCCTGCATGACGCTCTTCCAGCCGTTCGGTATGAACCCCCCGTGGTCCATCCAGTTGTGCAGGTCCACCAGGAACAGTCCAGAACAGATGATAAACATCACCACCATCATGTTCACCAAGGTCAGGATGGTGTTCAGATGGGCGGACACCTGTTGGGAATTTCGCACAGATTAAAAAACACGTCAGCTGTTAGACTTTTGCCATATATCAACGATTTTGGGCGAACTCTTACAATTGATGATGGCTCCATCACTTTAATAGTCTCACCGTATTGTAATCTTTGAAGCAAAACCATCTAACTTACCACTGACCAAGTCTGGTAGCCATACCATGCATCATGGACACCCCCTCCCCCCGTACTTCTATGGTGAATGAGAGTGTTGCCCAATCAGAAAGAAAGGCCTACGCTCGGTATGTCCAGGGTGGGAAAACAAAACAAAGCTGTTCTACCCGGCTCGTCAAGAGTGGTTACCAAGCTACCCCTAACCCAAATACGCACCTGTGCCCCGAACGCTATAAACACCATGACGAACAGCATGAGTCCACAGGCCACCAGGTCGGGACTGTCAGCGAACGGCTGGACGTTGCCCATGCTGAGGTACGTGTTGGTCCAGTTGGAGATTTTGTAGCTGGCCAGGTAGTCCACGTACCCGCTCCAGGCGCGCGCCACTGCGGCTGCGCCGATGACGTACTCTAGGATCATGTTCCACGCGATGACGAAAGCCAGGAGCTCACCCACTGTGACGTAAGTGTACACGTATGCAGAACCTGGGGGGGGGGGAGGTAGAAGTCGTAAGATTTCTAACTTATAGTCCATCCAGACTCTTAGGAATGGTTATTCAAATAAAGTTTCAAAGTTTAGGAAGGTAGCTACCGAAACGTCGGGAGGCACTGTCTACAAAATGTATCTTGTTCAAGTTGTGGATTGAACTTTATTTTCCTATGACTTATCAACTTGATGAAGCTATTCATGGAATCAAGGAGGTTTAAAAGAGACCTCCTTGGTGAAGAGACGGCCAACGATGAGCTTTCTTTGGCGTTTTAGAATACAGTTCACCACTGTGACCCGCCGGTAAAGATGATAATCAAAACCTGCTTTGTGGATCTTAGAGCGCCAAACACTGATCATGACTACATGACATTAGAGAGTTGAAGACTCGCCTGCTTTGGGAATCCTGGCCCCGAACTCGGCGTAACACAGTCCGGACAGCAGGGCGACGACTCCGGCCAGCAGGAAGGCGGCCACGATGCCCGGCCCGACGATGTCGTGCGCCACTGTCCCCGTCAGCACGTACAGACCCGCTCCAACCTGCAAAACAACGGGAAACGGCGACACATGTTAGTATGAAAGTTTACCCGGGACGGAAGTATTGCTTTGGGTGTTGCTAATTTGTTTTCCTGTTTGTATCTGTGTCTGCCAATTGATACACTCTCCCTTCGGCGAAACAAACTAGTTTCCCAGCGGCAGCTGGTAATTTTCATTCAAACTTTAATTACACCTTATCTCTACATGTCTAACTACAACCGTCAATTTGTTTTAAAACACTCTCTAATAACGACAATTTTGAACCCCTTCACTCACCATGGAGCCCAGGGATAGCAGTGTCAGTTCCAGGGTGGACAGGCACCGCCTGAGCGGCGTGGACAGCGCGTCCAGTCCCATGTTCTTAGTCCGGACCAGTTTAGAACACAGCGCGCTACACAACAGGCTAGAGGCCCGAGAGTCGGAGGACCCGGAGTTCACAGACCGCGACGACATGTCGGAAACCTTGTGCTGATTTTTCCCTCTCCTCGCGTATCTTTCTTAGCGTTTTCCTTCGCTCATTTGTTCTCTGACGGTTCTGTTCCCCTCTGGGCTACCATCAAATGTTGCCAGTCTGTGAAGAGAAAGGAATGAATGAATAGATGAGCAGTAGGTATAATGGCCATTTGTTTATTGCAAATTCTTGCCCGAGGGATAATTGCATGTACAAAAAGAACTTTCAACAAAGACATGCAAACAGTCGTAACAATATTACATGACTGGCGCTGAAAAGCTAACTCCTAAATCTACTAGGTTTGACATCTTTTTTTGAGACAGAGAAAGAGAAAGGATCCCACTTTTTCTGTAATGTGTGTGTGTGTGTTTTCGGATGGAAATAATGACATGTATTTATGTTGATTTTGTTTGGCAATGATGGAAACCAGGAGTACAGGATGTGGGTCATATATGAGTGGGAATTTCAGCGCGTAATTGCACCAACGGGGAATATTTATAACAACCAATGTACGGTGCCAACTTCGTAAAAGAAAAAAAAGAAGTGGAATGTTTGTTTAGACTTTGCCCGTAAAATGTCATGTGATATCGTCCATCCCAAAAATCTACAGGGAACAAAAGAAAAGAAGAAAAAATGCAGCCAATGTTTCTACTTCCATCCCCAGAACTCGTCCGTGGTATCCCCTATTTTACTAACGTTAACTGGTGCACTTAGGCGTGTCGCTATTTGTCTACAAGCAGATGTAAGGATCTGGTGCAGTGTTTTACACGTGTTTGGGGGGCATTTTGCACGTGGATCGAGTGGTTCTCGTCTTCTCAATCTAGAAAGAAGTACAAAATGCTACAAAAACACAAGTAAAACACTGAACCGGATCCAACATCTGCTTGGAGTTATACGATCTGTTTTGGTGTGAAGGAATTTTTGACTGTAGAGACGACCGAAGAATGATACACATGAACCGTTTGGGGAGGTATTGAGTTTGCGTTTTCACCGTGTTATGGGGGCAGAGGGGTACATGGAAGATGGCAAATGGGCCCCAACATACCACAGATAAGCATCAAGATATCCTTGTGGACAGTACTAATGTTATTATAATGATCGATGATGATGATAATAATTGATGGATAATTATAATGGTTACATACACGCTGAAATCGATCTTGTTGCGCAGAGGTAGCAATTGGTATTCATCCCCCCCCCACACACACACACTCCCCATAGTCTGAGAAGTATTGACTGTAACAGTAAGTGTATGCTACGTTGTAAATTTAAACCTGTGGTCTGACATGTGGGTGTGACTGCGTAAAGACAAATTATTAAAGTCAGGTAAAACGCAACCCTGAACAAACTGAGCCTCGTCTCTCACTCAGTGTAGTCTTACTGAAGATACTATAGATGCTGTAGATATGGTTGCAAACATGGATACTAGTCCATTATTTTATGTTCGAAATCGTATATATGTTCAAATTCTTCATCAGTGTGGTGAAAAAATAGGGTCAATAATTGGCCACGGGGACTGAGAATAAAGGTAACATTTCCTCTAACTGCACGGGCAAATGGATTCTATGGTGGCCAAACTCCCCTAGCAAGTTATACTCCCTTTTTTGGCTAAATTTTACTGTTTTCAGCCCAAGTTGTTAGTCTGGCGGAGACTAGGCTAGTTGAGCACAGCCCTGATTACATGTCTTCCACAGCCAAGCTAATTAGAAAGAATGAAAACAAGCACCACCCCAAATCATACAACTGTCAACAATCCTTCAACTTGATTTACTAACACCACTTCTGATGTTGACTCCTTCTACACAGTTTCCGCTCAGTAGGTCACGATTTCCTAGTATTCGGGCCCCTAACATTTACACGCCATTGTCGAGCTATTACTACCTGAATTCCATTGTCGGTAGACATGTGTTTACTTTACAGTAGCTGGTCACGAAGCTTAGAGCCCAACCTTGACAAAAATGCATGGCAGAACTAGACCATCCTAAGCGTATCCATACTTGTTAGTAGAACGTTTAATAGTTATGGCTGACGAATATCAAAAGCTACTTCACAAAATCTGGCCATTTACGACTTTAGTACAGTCCAAGACTCTATAATTTCACTGCTTGTCGTCAAAGGACGCCAACACCTGTGTCTAAATAAGTGTTAAGAAGACTCTTACCTTGATTTGGTATAGCCAGGTGCCGCCGTTCTAAAGAAAGTTGTTTCCTAGACACTTTATGCAGGTAATAATTCCCCAGATGTTGTTCTATGATGGGTTATTTATCAGATATCAATGGTGGCAGGGATAGGGATAGCCAGATGTGACTTCCACAGACCGAACTATCTGGTTCTTCTGCCTGATTTGCATACGGTTGTCGGTGTCTGTAGGTAGCCCCGGGTAAAAAGGGGACCTGCTCGCTCCAATTGTGCACAAAGGGGCCGTACCATTCTTAAAGGTTATGTAGGGGTGAGCGGGTCTTTTTATTTATCTTCGCCAACTCGGAACTCTATGTTTTGGCTTTTTTATGTTATGTTTTTCCCATTATTTTCACACATACATATACGTGCGAAACTATGGCCTTTTGAATGGAATTTTGTTTCGTATACCTCGAATCTCCTAGGCTGCCTCTAGTCCCCAACGATAATTAATTCCTTGAAGACACCACACAACTCTACATTCCTAAACTTCTTTCTAACAGTTTCTAAACTTTTAAGACAGCTAGTATCAGTCTTGTTAAAGTAAACTATAAAATTGAGTTGAACTCGGGTCGACCTGAATTGATTTTGTATGAATGTGAACACAATTATTATATCAATATGGTGCAAAAACTTGTGATCGTCTGTAACCGCCGTCTAGCGGTTTGAATGAAACTGCAGAAAATGTGGCTGGATCCGTATAATTTTTGTGCAGACGCGATCATTAAAAAACGGATTTGAACACATTTGGATTGGTATTGATCTTGATTAGATAGCATAAGTGGATTAAATGTGATTAGGATGCAATATGACAAGGATTGATATAGATAGAGCCCAGCGCACTTACCGAGAAGAGTTGACCCGCGCCGGTGTGTTTTACTAGTATAAACACCAGTCGCAGCGCGAAGCCCTATCAGCTATCGAAACAGTACAATCTACTTTGCTTGGCCTCAAGCATTAACGCTTTGACTTCGACCTGCTTTCATTTTACTATAATATATGGAACATGTTAACAGTAGGTTGTCATCTTAGTTGACAGTCTCTGGTTAACGTTTAGATATCTACTGGTCTATAATCATAGCGTACACGTGATTGGATTACCGACGATTCCACGTCTAGCCGTTACCTTAATGTTTATTTGAAAGGTAATATGATATGTAGGCCATCATGTCATGCCCTGAGTACACAACTCTTAACAAAGGACGGGGCAAGGTCAGGGCGTATTCTGTTCCGGTTGCCTTGGCAACCAGATGCAACAATTGGGTGAGAACGCAGGGAGGAAGGTCTAAGGGATTGGTGAGGGTTCGTACTTTTTTCTTCAACATTCAGGGAACGTGTTGGTAGTGAATGAGGCACCAAACTCAGTTTGTCAAGTCTTACAAAGTTACCAGGTCTGCGGCAGGCTTTATTGGAGGTTACACTACATCGTGTCGCCAGGTGTCGCTGTGGTTTGAAGTGTTTATGGCAGTGTGATGCCCGGTGGGCACTGGACCAGTTTAAACTACTATGTAACCCAGACCTCAAATCCAGCCAAGTTCAAGGGTGCAGTCCATCACCATCTTCGAGACAACCTATACCAACGCAGTGCACTATCTCAGCCTTGTACGTAGGTGTGTCTTTAACTTGTACAGTATTGCAACAACGACTCTTCAACGACTTCATGACAATATACAACTATCTGTGGGACAACCTATAACAGCACAGTGCACAACCTCAGCACTGTAGGCGCGTCTCTACCTTGTACACTAGTACTGCAACAACAACAACAACAAGTCTAGCGGCTCTTTAACGACTTGATGACGATGCACGACAACTTACTGCAGATCTTGCGGCTCCACCGGCTGGACTTGGTAGTGAACTTGAGCTACAACATCGACACCGTGGTCGACTATCTCTGCAGAGAGGACGTCATCATGAGAGACGAGAAGAACAGTATCATCTCTCACGACAGGTGAGATTATCTATGGACATCGGGCAGGCGACATAAACACTGCAATCTTGAACAGCTGTGTTTTTGCGGGTCAAACCCTAATCTCCAAGCAGACGTTGGAAGGCAAATCGTTACGTTTTTCCAGCTCCCCGTTTTTGTTACAAACTCCTAAGTCGTTCTAAACAGGGAACTAGAAAACGTAGCGATTTTGCCTTCCTACATCTGCTTGGGGATAAGACAATCCCGTCTGTAAGCGATTAAAGACCTAAGGTTTGTGCATTCAAACGTATTTTGAAACTAAGAAAGAGAAAACATAATGTAGTGGTAATAAATTCCACGTAACATGTGTGTCAAATAGAACGTTTTTTATGTTAACTATGTACTGTGCTGTGTCTTAATATTTGTTGTGTAAACATATAAACAATTCAATAATCTCTCCTGGCAGGCAGGAAGACAGAGTCACGAGCCTGTTGGACATCTTGGAGACCAAGGAGGACGATGCCTTCTTTGATTTTTGTGACACGTTATTAAAAACAGGACCGCCACATCTTCCGATACTACTGGACCCTGAGAAAACTAAGGTGTCGTCCGACCAGCTCCCACTGACTACAGATTGAAGCTGGAATACACACTTTCAACCCTTCCAATACATTCAGTGAAAGTGAAAATTGATGGGATCAAATCGTTTATGTAACATGTATGCCACGTGACAGATTCAATGTATTTCATATATTGGCAATCAGAATTAAAATGTTGAATGTACAACTTAGAGAAGAACTTATTGTCATGACTGAAATGAAACAAATATAACCTTCACTAAATAAGCATCATATCAAATAAAAAGCCATGGAACACAAGATGATGCATATGCTAATTAGCCTGGGAGCCATCCGTTTTGTACCCGAAAATGTTTTTTTCAGGGAAGCGAGTGCAAGGAGCCCCATTACAAAACGGATAGCACCCAGGCTACATGTTAATAAACATAGAATAATTTACACATCAACTCACAAGACTGCATGGTTCTTGGGCAAACCTTGCATTAAACATTAAAAAAAAACTTACAATTACAAAAAGGCTTACAATGACAATTCTCCTTACAAACATAGCTTTACAGTATTGTACATCAGTCATCCACTGGAATACTTCGTAACTTCTAAAATTTCATTGGCAACTTGCAGACAAACATATAATATCAAACACTTCACACTTTGACAGAATATTTTTCACTATACCAGGTAACGTTATAGTGATAACTTAAAACTATTGCATAGAACAACTTTACTGATGAATTGGCAAGGCTTATATGTACAGAAGCCCAAACTGTTACTGCACACATTATTTTGTAATTCTGAATACACTGTATATTCTAGGTGCATGGATGGTACATGTACTATCCAGCTTCCTCTGTAAATAGATTTAGTGGCACATACAGGTGGTTTCTTATGATTTTAACCTTCTTCCAGCTGAGGTAACCTTCTGGTGCCAAAGTTGTATTGGATACAGGGTTATTAGGCAGCAGGAAGAAGGTTAAATGGTAATTGCCAATGTGGCATCTAATTTATAGCTTTCACCCCTATGTTCTGACACCCCAGTGTTCCTACAGACCAAGCCCTAGGCTGACTACATCACGCCTCTAGCAGGCCCTTCTACATGGTCAGGCCCCTGAAAGCTCCATGAGAATTTGGAAGATCTTAATCCTGTGATTTATATATAAATGTATATGCTAAAATGGACCAATTATTGTCAGACTGAGAACTGTCTGTTACCATTGTGTTGGAGGCTGTGATGACTGGTTTCTATGATGACAGAGAATCATGGGCTCTTAATGGCCTGATTTTCATAGTGATAAAGAAGCCTGAGCTCCTATTGGTAGTTCTGGAAATGGTAATGATTCTCTCAATTCAAAGATTTATGGCCACAAGCTCTTGGGGAGGAGACCCATTCAGCCCGAGTGCAAGATATTGTAACACAGGCTAACCCCATCCCTATATCAGAACATAGAGATGTTGGAACATAGAGATGTTGGAACATACGGCTGTCCTCGATTTATACATGACTAATTTGAGGTTTAGGCCACATCAGATTGTCTATATCTAAGCAAACAGGCCTTCATTGACTATCCTGAGTGTTTGGAGTACTGCCTTGAACTGGTCCAGAGTCCAGTCACTGCCCACTCCAGGCTGCTGCTGGGCACTACTGCTCAATGGGCTGGACAAACAACAACAGCAAAACATTAGGATTTATAATATACATGTAGTATATACTTAGAGCGGAGTCATTCCTCAGCTATGGCTACACCAATTCAATTTCTTGGTTCTTGGATTCACCTACTTCTTTTTTTTCTGATTGGCACAAAATAAGCATGTTACATATACCATTCAGGTTCTGAATCACCCGCAAAATGCTCATATTTTGGCACCAACAGTTGTAGAAAGTCCTTGTCTTTGTAGTTGTTACAGTTTTCCCATTTATCTATGCAGTGACTGTTGGCCATTGTATCATGTCCCTCTCCTTACCTAATTTGCGTAGGGTCATTAAAGGTCACCAGTATGTCTGTCCCATGCTGGGGTAGTCTGAACAGGGCCAGGTAGATGTTCACACAGTTCCTGGCTTCCACCTAGGAAAATATTGGTGGAAAAAATGAAAACATATCAAACATCAGCCATGCTCCTGACAGGCTGAGATCAATGTTTAAAAATGTATATTAGAAGCTTGGACCATCCTTGTATTTGATATTAAATACATGTACTTACAATGTAAACTTCATCTGACCTTGTGTTGTGTTGTGTCCATGGTACTGAATGACTATCAGAACTAGTACTACAATCTCATAGGTCACTTTGACAATTAGAAGTTACAATCTCTGTCCTTGGTGCTGAATAACTGTGACAGGTCAAACCATCCCTTTCCTTGGTGCTGAGAAACTCTAGTGTATTATCTGACCTATACTTGGCTTTTGTTGTTAAAGCTGAGACAACAAGATAGACAATTTCCCTCTATATAATAGCATGGTAAAGCACTCTTAACATTGTAAAAGAAAACAAAATCATTGAACTATCACCAAGTATATGGGGAAAGGTAAATGCAGTGGACTCACTCCTTCATTAAACTTTGCCACCTGTTGTTTTCCTGATAACAGCCAGGCTGTGCTGCATCTGGGGAGGAAAATAACATCATCACTCAACTAGAAAGATAACATTTGTGCACATATACATATGCATAATGCTCACCTTTGAATGGTCTAGCCCAACAAACTACTACTCTGTTTATTCTTACCTAAACACATTCATATAAATATTGAGCAGCCTCTCCAACTCTGTCCTGCAACTTGCTACATTTTGTAATCCAACAGCACAAGGTGTCTGCTACGGGACCAGTTACCATACAAAACAACAATACCGGTACAAACAAACAAACAAACAAACACTCACTGATGCATGCCTGTCTGGTCCAGTGGTATCTGTTCCACACACTCTACCTGGCAGTGGTCTGGTCCAACAGCCTCGTTACTGGAAGCAATGTCTTCAAAATGGTACCTACAGCAACAGAGAGGATAATAAAAAGTTTATTTGCCCAAAGTACATAGATGGGGTAGATACATAGGAAACATACATGTGGCAAGGACATAGTGGTTGTAATGTTAGACAATTCAAATACAGGCCATAGTGATTAACTGTAACATTCAAAACGCTAGTGCTAGATATACCTCCACAAGTTGGGTTTGGCTTCTTTTTCAGACGCAGAGGAAGACGAAATTGTATTAAAAACACGAGTTGTCTATGAAGCCAAGTAGGTCTAATTCTTTTTGTGTTGGTAGTCACAGTTCAACTTTGTTTCAGGATGACAAAACTAAAGTTGTGACCTTACTTTGCAGCCTGTTGATCAGGAACTTGCTGGAACTCGACAATCTCAATGATGAAGCTCTGGTCTGTGCAGGCATGGCTGAAAACCTCCTGGTTGTCTGGGATGTCCCGTAGTAAACTAACAAGGCACATCATGCATATATATAATGTATATAACGTTACAAACACTATAAACACCCTTAGAGTATATAGTATAAATTCGTATATATATATATATTCTATATATATATATATTCTATATATATATTCTATATACACGTATATATATATATTCTAAGGGCGTTTTTATGAGATATCTCCACTATCTTTCAACAGACCTATTTACATATATGGAGTTACAGTTGTCTGCAGGCTCATTCTCAGTCGCTGATACATTTCTTGGGAAATTTACTACAATATCACATCATGTATAAATATAAGTAGTAACTAGTAATTCGGGAGTTCGACGAAACATAAAAATAGAGTTATTGACAATTTAAGACTTTTCTAAAACTACACGTAATTGTAACGAGGTTTTGGTGTGGCTATGGATACGGGCTGTCTTTTCCACCAACCCACATAGAACTCTAAATCTAATGTTGTTGTTGTAGGTTGTTGTCCTTGTTGTAGCCCGGTATCCAAAGCTTTTATACCTGCCGAATCTTTTTCGTCTTCCTGCTATAATTTTGCGGAGAGAACGAAAGAGACTGGGCAGGTAGGTTTTGATACCAGGCTATCCTTGTTCAAGTATTTCGCTAGGTGCTGGCTTCAAGTTCGTACACTATCTGATGCCGGAACCCCCCTCCCCCTTTCAACGTTTATATACGCACCTAACATCTTTTGCGTCCGGCGGTAGAAACGCACACATCGCACCGCCGTACAAGGCCTTCTCTTCCCCCTGTCCTTCTCCGCTCATATTCGTATTTTCCCGGCCAGCAAACGAAATGATCGACCAGCGTTTAACGTTAAAATTCACACAGACACCGGTAGCGAAGAAAGTTTTCAAATTATAAGAAGTTCAGAGGTTAACAGAATAGTCCACTTGTCGAATCGGGAAGTTAATCTAAGTTTATCGATGCACAATATTACAAACTTCTGGAGTCAAAATAAAGTTTTTAGACATTAAATCATAGATTAATTAAGAATTTTGTATTATTTATTGTTGAACTTTTAAACTTAGGGCGTATTTTACAGTTACTATTTTAAAGTGCTCCCCTCTTAAAATAAATGCACTCGTCTAAAGATGGCAGGGAAAGATGAAAAATATATGTTGATCAAACATGTATATTAAAGTGATACATGAAGATAGAGATTGCAAAATATACCTAAAACTTATGCTTTTATTTTTCTTTACATTCAAGGGGATATTTGTCACATATTTATTTGAACTGTAATATTTTTGTTGGTCATAAAGCAACATTTCATCGCCCTCATTCTCACCTTTCTTCCAAACGTCATCTCTATTTTTAGACACAAACAACTCAAGCTGCGTAGGAAGAGTCGGCTTGTCGTTGTTGGGCCACTTTCTTGGGCCCCTTTGGGGCACCAAAGCCTCATTTTATCATTTCTGACCTTGTTCTGACGTAGCTTGCTGAACTAAGAAGCCAAAGTGCCGGTCCCCGAGATTTCGAGCTTCCTTGCGGGGAAGCTCGGGCCAGTTTTGTGGGCCCAGCCTGGGATGGCCAAGGAGAGGCTGATGGGTGTGAAAACCCTGGTAGAACGGGCCGTCCAGGTAACTATCACTCATCCTGCTTGTTTATGGCTTATGGTTTAACATGTAGCAGCTGTAAGTTTGGGAGTCTATGTCACCCATGTCTGTGTTCTATTTAAACTGACAACTTTTGTCGAAAGTATCATTTTTTCATTTCATCTGCACATGACCCAGATATATAAGTCCATATAAAATTAAAGATTTACTCATTGAGTTACAGTTTGATTGTCACTAATGTCTAAAAGCAAAGCCGGCAATGAATGACACCACATCGTTTGCTTCATTTCAGCTCTTTTGATTAGACAAATTTGTTTTTAATGTGGTAAAGGTTAAAGGGCATTCTATAATGATTAATGGATTCCCCCTCATACCTACCCTCATACTTTAGTAGCAACGTTACATGTACTGACAAAAACTGAAAATCATTTTGCTGTTGTTGATCAGCATTACTTTACATAATTTTGTAATATACAGGAAGAAACAGATATTATGATCATATTTATATCAATCCCTTTTTTTATTTTGTAAAACATTACATGAAAGTTACAATCCAAAATCTCCGTCCATCTCTCCCATGCCAGCTGGCCCGTGGAGTGGCCCAGGGTTCTCGCCAGACCCTCCACACCATCCGACACAGGGTCGAACAACGAGCCGGGCTACACCAGACCCCGGGCAGACATCCCCAGGCCATCGCTGTCACAACAAAAACACAGCAACAAGCACCATCACTCTTTACCAGGTATACACCCTACTGGTGACATTGCTCTCTGTCTTAAAAGTGTGAAAGATCAGAACACGTTAATTGACATTTGTTTGTTTATTACAATTCTCCCACAGATGTGGATAGGTTGAGAGAACAATTGATTGTCTAACATATCAAATAAACAATTCAGGGCTTGAAATACTGTTTTCTGCATACCTGCACTGGTATTATTGAAAATTACCTGTGCCAGGCAAGTTTTACCTGCACCACTCAGAATTTAGGAAGTATGGATCATAAGAAACCAGAACTGCCTTCTTCTTTTTGATTACCACGGTATAACGCCACCAGGGCAAAGTTGGGTGGGGGTGGGTGTTTTGAGGCCCCAGGCTAGGGCGGGCAGGCTACCTCCAACATGGCTCAGAATGACTCACCTGTGGGAGCTGAAACTACCTGGAGCCAGGCAGGGTGTTCCATTGCATTGGGGGATTGTAGTGAATATCTCTAGGTGTTTGTGCAATGAGTTTAACTCTAAAGAGTTTCTTTCTTTTTTACCCAGAGTCCTGCTGCCCAAACAGATCAACAGTCTTGCTGCCACCCTGCGTAGAAGCGCCGCCTTGCGACTCCTGGCATATCGCAGCCCATCTCACAGCCAGATCCCCATCTTTGCGTTTGTGGGCCTGGCCTACGCCAGTGCCATGTCAAACAGTGAAAAAGAGACAGAAGAACATTGTAATTCACTCTGCAAGGACATCAGGGTAGGTCTTGACTTTATGTTGCTTGTTGTCAGTCATTTCAGAACTTTTTACAAGAGCCCCATTCAGAAGAAATAAAGAACAGTAACATCTTTCTTTGTAGCTAAGTAAGAAAATAGGGAATTGTTGTATCATTTGCTAATGTTATGGCTACCGGTACTTCTTGTGAGTAGAATTCTTTCACCTTTTTCACAGAAGGACATACTATAAGAAAGTCTAACTTGAAAGTAAACACTTGTTTTTTTTTACCTGCATTGTTAGGCCATCTTTGGAATGATCCTTTTACATGCAAACTGAGAGACACCCCTTCCCTAATTAAGGCTGGTATAACCTGAAAATAAACACTTGTTTTTTCACCTGTATTGTTAGGCCATCTTCCATCCCTTCACACCCAAACTGAGAGGCAGTCCCTCCCTACTGAAGACTGGTAAACAGTACCAGTTGGAGGACTTTGTGCTGGGAGAGTGTGTGGGACAGGGCTGTAACGCTGTGGTGTACGAGGCCAGTCTGAAGGATGATGGGAACAGAAACATGGAGGAAACTGAAGAACAGACACAGGTACTCCAGTTTACTTTGAGATGAATCATTCTCTTCACTAGCTATTCTGATGATTCCTTTTGGATCAGAAAGCTAAATTGTTATGTTGTTATGTCAACAAGACAAAGAGGAAATAAGATCATCCGTCCTTCTTTGGAAACCATCTTTAAAAGAGTATGTCATACCGGTATGATGTAACACTGAAATTTCTTACTTGGATATCATCACAAAGAATCATGTACTTGTACATGTAGAAGAGGGTTGTATGATGATTGTTTCTAACTTTTTACACAGTCAGTCAGTAGTGAAGTGTACTTCACAACAGAATTGTGCAACTTATGATTAAGTTTCAGTATCTTAATTAGTCTATGTTGTCAAGGACTCTTCAACATTGTAGTTTATAATGTTAGGAACAAACTAATGCAATTTACAGTCTAAAACCTCACCCTGCTTTTTGACAGGAGCCATCTAACAACATCCCTGAAACTGAGGAGCAGCCTACCACAGGAGCTGTCAATCATCCCACCAGTTGCCATGGCGACCGCCCCTCCCTGGCAGTGAAGATGGTGTTTAACCTGGAGGTGGAGTCCTGCAGTCAGGCCATCCTGAGGGAGATGAGACGGGAGGTCGTCCCTGCCAGACAGGTCAAGGTCAACGGGCGTGTCATGGGCAGGGACTGGGAGAATGGGTAAGGGGGAAGCTTTTTTGATACTGTGATACTGTTATCAGGTTGCCCAAAAATGAATCTTTTTCTTAGATCAGATTATTGGAACAGCATCTCTTCTCCCTAAGTCAGAAACATCAATACTTATGACAAGCTTGACTCGCTGAAAGTGAGGACTAACTGACTGGGTCATCCAATAGGAGAAGCAGGGGTTACAAAGGCTGCTCTGGAACATTCCCTACCCATATAGGCTGGAATGGTTTTGATCCACTCACACCAGGAAGGACCCCTACTCTTTTTCATAGTTGTAACGACTACTACTGAGGATCTTGATGGAAGTAGAGTCCAACAATATTCCATTTAAAGTGTATTGCAGTATCTTCGGTTATACTGTTTAATGGTTTGTATGGTTTACAACATTACATATCTCTTTAAACAGGAACCGTGTGAAGAAGAAGCGCCTGCCGCCCCATCCAAACATCATCGAGATGCTGACAGTGTTTACCGACACAGTTCCACTCCTGCCTGATGCCATGCAGAACTACCCCGCAGCCCTGCCAGCCAGATTCAACCCCGAGGGCTTTGGCAGGAACATGACACTGTTCATCGTCATGAAACGGTGCAGATTTTCATCTTTTCTGGTTTTGTTGATATGTAGTCTGACTTGTCACTCTTCTAGCAGCCCTTCCACTGGTCAGGAACGGACTTATGGAACAATTAAACTGTTTTCCCACTAAAAAACTTGGAATCGCTGGAATTTTCGACTGACTCACGCAGTCTTCTTCAGCTATCTGAACCAAACGCCCAGGGCACGTGACTTTATGCATGTGTGACGTCACCAATGGGTCACAGGTTGTAAGAGTGAGTCAAAAATTCTGGTGAGTCCAATTTTTTTAGTTGGAGAACAGTTAAATTGTTCCATAATGTAATTTGCCATTTCAGATGAACTTTCATGATTGTACAGACTTTCTTCTTTTCTTTCTTTTCTTTTCTCTTTTCTGGGTTTTTGATATGCAGCATTCTTGATTTGTGAAATTTTGTTCTTAAGCTCAAATTTCTTCATTTTTGTGCACTATATATACTAGGTACCCAGTGACACTGAAGGAATACCTTGAAACCAACACTCCGAGTTCCAGGGTTGCCATGGCAATGGTTGCCCAGCTGCTGGAGGGCGTGTCCCACCTGGTGGATCATGGGATAGCACACCGTGACCTGAAGAATGACAACATCCTTGTGGAGCTCCATGGAGGTTAGGGACACTTTCTGACTTGTCTTTTGCAATCGCACAGAGTTACAACATGTTGACAGCTTCTAGACTTTCATTTCATTTCATTTATTGGTGATGCGAACAATGCATTACAAGTGGCAGCCAGGCAGCCGTAAGGCTGGTAGCGGCTGCCACTGATACATACAACACAAAACAAATCATTACAATATACAGGACCTACAACAAAACATCGATATATCCAAATAGCAATACATAATACAATAGGCTTCTTTTAAGCACAGTGTTATTTTAGCAAAAGTTAAATTGTATAGGATTAAACATCATACACAATAACGCCCAATGGTAGTATTACTTCAACCATGGCTTGTTCACATTGCAGCAGTTGGTATACTTTTTAGTGAACATTTTTTTCAAGAACTTAAAAGACAACATCAATTCTCATTATTCTGCCCAGTGCTGTAAGCCTGGCAGATTAAAACAAATGGTGAATTTGAAGACATTTAATAATGCAGCATTCGTAATCCGGGAGTATTTGTATATGCATGCTTCAGATATCCAGGTGCTCAAGAGATTTTTGAGAAGGCCATAAAAACACCTTTTTTTGTAATGTGGCAGTCTCAGGGTTCCCAGTAAGATCATGAAAGTTGATGTTTATTTATAACATTGCGTGATCTCACTGTCTATCCAGACGGCTGCCCCAGACTGATCCTCACAGACTTTGGCTGCTGCCTGTACAACAACAATGGCAGCCTGCAGGTGCCCTTCCCCCACCCAGAACTGGACACACGGGACGGAAACTCTGCACTTATGGCTCCAGAGGTAGGGGGCGCTGTTGTTACATGTACCTTGTGTATCAGCCTTGTTATCAACATTCTCACACAGTTCTGTGCTCAGCCATTTCCCTGACAGCTTGGAAGTTTGGCTTCGCTCTTCTTGTTATTTCAATGATAATGTAATATGACTAACTGAAAAATTCTCCTTGTAACATACATGTACGTATATGATTATTGATGTTAACACTATCATCTAAAAGAATGACAGAGCCTGTATAAACTGTACATAGCATCTGTACTCTCTGTCACCACCAGTGGATGATTAGCTCTACTGTTTGCTGAGTCCATTGAGCTGAACTGGTTCGAGATCAGTTTAACTTCCAAGAAAGCTTACATGCACAGTTTCAGCCATGACCCGCCAACATGTTTGTCCACTTGAGATCATTTTGATGATAGCCTAAGGGAAAAATCTCAGCCATGCCAGGGCAACAATAGAGCTGTGTTGCTGACACATTCTTCAGCGGTCGACACACGGATGGTGTCTATGTTGCTCCTTAATTACTCTGTTTTGACTGAATGTCTTTCTAAAGCCAACAATCTATTTGGTATCCTCTGTAGACAATTTGTTCACATTCAAACAATTGTAAAGATATACATATGCATGTTTACATTTTCAGTAACATTCATAAAGACTTTTAACTGCAGTTTTGTAGCTTTCATTTTCTAATAGCAGTCGCACGGTGTGTCATTGACCCTCACAGTGCAGGTAAAGGTGTAAACTGCTGAATAAGATTAAGCTATTCATCAATGTCAAAACAACAATGTGTTGTTCTGTTGTTTCTGTCTATGACAGAGGAAAAAGATTTTCTCCAGGTGTCACCTTCTGATCGTCTTTGATTTGAATATTTTCCTATGAACTTTTGTGATCTCACATTTCAACATTTTGTGAAAGTAGCATGTCAGCTTTATATGTTAGTATTTAATGGTTCAAAATTCCATATGTCTTTGTAGACTTCAATGCTTATATCAGGTTTATTTCATGTGGCTAACTACCTTAAATTGATTCACAGGGACTTTATTCATGGCAGAAGGCTTTTAGCAGTGTTTTTAAGATTGTGTTTGTAACAACCATTAGTAGTGCAATGCAAGACTGGACACATGTTTTGGGGTGTGATGTTCGAACATAAGACCTGCAAATATTTTGCAATTTACAGTACATGTACCTTGTTTTGTATCAAAGGTGGCAACGGCTGTCCCAGGCCCAAGAAACTGTGTTGACTACACAAAGTCAGACGTGTTTGCAGTCGGGGCTCTAGCCTACGAGATCCTTGGTCAGCCCAACCCTTTCTACAGCAGTAAAGCTGGCACCAGATTGAACACCTGCACATTCAAGGAAGCTGACCTGCCCCAACTGCCCAGCTCTGTGGATGGAAAATTCTGCAACATCGTGAAACTACTGCTGAAGAGAGATCCAAGACAGGTACATGTGAACTAGCCTCCACCAGGCCTTCCTACGGGGGTACGGATTGTAGAATTCGGCAAAAGAAGGGAATAGCTGGCCAGTAGAGTCGGTCCGCGGGAGGGTTAGTTTCCCCCCTCCGAAGATGTGAACTGTTATACTTCTCTTTATGCACTAACTAACTACACAATGTAAATGTTCATTTGGATAGCCCATACAGGGTATTGGCTATACTTGTTTGTTGTCACTGATTTTCTAGGGAAGGCCCATCTGCTCACTTCATACAAACTTGTTTTCCAGAGACCCAGTGCCAGGGTGGCTGCCAACATGGTCCATCTCCTCTTGTGGGATGGTGGTCACCTGACCAGTTCCAAAGATCTGATTGGTTGGCTCATGCAGCTGTCAGCACTCACACTGCTTGAAAAGGTTAAGGGTCGCAAGCAGCAAGGTCAAAAGTCAGACGAAGCTGAACATCTGCTGAAAAGAGAGTTTTTGTGTAATGTAACTGTGGGGGAACTGATGGAAGCTTTCCATTTGCTCAGATTTTGTTGATCGTTTTGTTCTAAAGTTGCTACCTACCCCGTGCATTTTCTGTAACAAACAAGTCAGAAGCAAGCTTAAACTATGAAAGAGCCCAGGAAAATGGCTCTGTATTAAAGATGCTGGTGTTCAACAGGAGAAGGAACTGGAAAACATAAGCTACAACTGCTATGCATAACACTATTTGCTTCATTATTGCAGTCAAGTTATAGTTTAGTTCATGTTCATTCCTACTGACATAGGGTGTGATTTTGGTTACCATTGAATTTAAGTCAAAGAAAACATTTAAAAAGAGTGGAAATTTAAAGTAGAAATAAAGGTTGACAAGCAAACTGTGTGTGGTACTCCTTTACCAGGAAATGACATCATTCAATGGATGCATTCTGTGTTCAACACATTCAATGCGAAATGCATTAAATGCATTCCGCATACAACAGATGAATGCATGCATAAGATTGTAGTGAGATCACTGAAGTAAAATACCTATCAATCCATGTGCTAGTACCAACAGTCGTTATGGTTTAGCCATGCATTTACATAGTACATGTACAATATTGTACATTTTTTCACACAGCACTTAATGCTGAGTTTACTAGTCATTCTATCAAGTGAGTAGAGAAAGCTAAGTTCTTATATCACCATACATGTGGTGGCAGGTAGGTCCATATACCTTTTTCTGTGTCCTATGTTATTGGGGCTCCATATTTGGTAACAAGATTTCACTCCTTTACAAATGTGATTTTTTTTGTTCAGGCCACACCAATTTAATTTGTTGGTTCTCGGATTCGCCGCTTCGTTTTTTTCCGATTTGCAAATAAAAATAAAATTGGATTCAGGCTTTGAATCAACTGCAAAATGCTCCGATTTTGCCCAAAACAGTTGAAGAAAGCTCCTCGTCTGCCTTGTTTTAAAGTTTTTTTCATGTATCAATGCTCTGGTTTGATCAAAAATTCAGAAATCATTGTTTGAATTATAAACCAGCTTGGAATGGGGACGTCAAGGCTGCTATCGTAGCTTTTGGGGCTATCAGAGGATGCCTAGGCCTGTTTTTATTTTTATTTTTTTTCGCCCGGTCGCTTCATATTTTTTCTAAAAAAATCCGAGAACCAACAAATTAAATTGGTGTGGCCTCATTATTGTGATTTTCTTGCTGATTCTGTGCATATTCCAGTTTCAATTCCTCTCATCCTACAGAAAGACCATTTCGACCTTCCTGTCAGTCTGTGGCTACACCATCTCCCCCTTCACTTCCATCCAGGACTCCATGCAAATAACCAGGGCCGCACAAGCAAACAAAATCAGACTGTTGCCCCGAAAACAAAAACTGCGTCCAGGGAGGTAATAACACTTAACAAACCATGAGGGTGCAAATATTCTCCTTTGACTGATGTGTTTTGGGGGGTATCAATATTATCGGACTTAAATCTTGTGCAGTATGAAAGGGTGCTGTTTGGGTTCTGTGTTGAATGTTGCCAGGAGTAGGTTTCACCTTTGGCAAACAAAAAGTCACATCTTTTGTTTGAAATACAGTTCCGTAAACACCGTCCCGTGATTTATTATCAGGGCTTCAAAGGGTCACAAAGCATTTATAGGCGTCGGTTGAAGTCATTTAGTGTAATATTTTACACATGTGCCAAATTACAACCTTGTTTTTGACTTCAGTGTTCCTCTTTTCTGTTATTAATGCATTTTGTTGGCCTTTGTTTTTCCCATGATCAAAAGGTTTTGTTGACATTTCAACTGGCGGCACTTCGATCCTAAATGAGATTTAGTGTTGCCACAGGACAGCTCTGCGTGGGAGAATGCACTTTGAAAGCATTTAATTTTTACTGTCTGGCAAGGGTAAGTGAAACGTACTGGAGGGAGTCCTGAGTCTTGGACACATACCCACACAAAGTAATACACGCTTTTGACATACACCACTTAAAAATTGTGTAAAATATGGCTTTTTTTGCTATTTTCAGCCAAAAAATGACCTAGAACTCATGCCCACAGAACATTATTCCAACCTTTGGCATGCAGCACTTTAAAATTGTGTAAAATCTGACATTTTTGCTATTTTCAGCCAAAAATGTACGTTCTTGGCTCCCATGCCCTTATATTAAAACCAAATGACCTGAAATTTGGTACGGGGAATTCTTGGACACATGCAAACAGAACGTTATTCACTTTGCTGGCATACACCGCTTTCAAATTGTGTAAAATGGGACTTAAAAATGGGAAGGAAATGGCTGAAATATGCTGTATTTGCTCCGGAGCAAATGTCGGCCTTTCTAGTCCTCTGTTTCTTCTTCTCCTCCTCCTTCTCCTCCCATTTCTTTAAATGGATTCAACTCCATCGTTTTTCAGCCAAATGACCTGAAATTTGGCATGGAGGTAGAGTGGGCAAATACCCCCAGAGGTTGTTTTTTAATTTTTTTTAAAATAGGTTTTTAAAGTTGTTTTATTTGTTTTTGTTTTTTTGTCATTTTCAGGCAATAAATGTACATTTTGGGACCTGGAGCCCTGGTATTAAATCTGAATGACCCGAAATTTGGCATGGGGGTACCTTGGCCACATGCCCACACAAAGTCATAAACACTTTTGACATACATCACTTAAAAATTGTGTAGAATAGGGCTTTTTTGCTATTTTCAGACAAAAAATGTACATTTTTGGCTCCTGTGCCCTAATATTACAACCAAATGACCTGAAATTTGGTACGGGGATACCATGGACACATGCTCGTAGAATGCCATTGACGCGTTTGACCTATACCATGTCAAAATTGTGTAAAATATGGCTTTTTTTTGCTATTTTCGGACAAAAAATGTACATTTTTGGCTCCTGTGCCCTAAAATTAAAACCAAATGACCTGAAATTCGGACTTTTATATAAAATGGGAAGGAAATGGCTGAAATATGCTGTATTTGCTCCGGAGCAGATGTCGGCCTTTCTAGTTTAGTTCTTTATTTTCGCAAAGATGGGAAACACATACTAAAATGGCCTAAAACCAATTAGTATTGTTCCATAAAATGCACTGGACCTCCAGTTTTTTTTTTACTGTTGAGCCCTCATGTCACCATTAGTAATGCCTCCCACACGCACGGGCGGACAGAGTATAACTGCCGGCGGGACGACCTTTTTTGCTGGTGGGGGAAAACTTCAGGGGCCGCGGTCGGCTGGGCGATGTCGTCCCGGTGCTGACTGGCCGAGGCCGTGTCGTCTTCAAACGTATCGACTAATTTAAATTAATCGCCTCACTTGAGCTCTAATGTATAGTACAGACCTTTATTAACACAAGTACAACCGAAAAGAACAGGGATTTTCACTACTAGTACTAGTATATGGGGTTTAACTGGTGTATTTACAAATTCTTCTAATGTCTAATGATCTGTTTTCACTGAAATTTCTCCTATTGAAGTTGTGTTCAACAAGCAAGCATCGTCTCCGCCTGGAGAGCTTTAAACCACTTCCCCAAAAATTCGCGCCCCGACTTCAGTCCCCGTCAACTTTCGCTTGCCACAACTTCAGCCACTGAGAAGTTTGGCTATATGCTGGAAAGTGGACTGGCACGAAAGTTGCGTTGGCTAAAGTCAGGCGGCGGGGATTCGAGGGGAAGCGGCGTAAAGCCCTCCAGCGACCGAGAGCTAGACGCGTGCAAGCCTCATGAAGACTGGCACCCAAGGTAGTATGAGGGTACCGCTATTCTCGTTCTGGGAAGCCCCAGTACGTGTAGTTGGAAAACAAGAGACACTAGATCATCAATAGAATTGACGCTGACAGCCGCATCGCGCGGATCGTAAACGTAAGCAAGCAACTTAGCTATCGTCGGTGAAGGTTAGACATCCAGGTAATAATAAAATCATATCCAGTTGCTTGAGTAACTGCTTTTTAACGTAGCTATCACATGGAAAGGAAGACTAAAATTCGACGGTTTTGTACAGACATGAAAGAATAAACATTCACATAAACATCAAATTGAACTTCACTAGCTTTATTCAGGAAAACAGTCAGCAAACAGAATAGGAAAGTGTACTATCAAGTAAGAGACATGCAAAATGACACAAGACTGCCGTTCATAATTTTGCAGCTTTTGCACATGTACTATTATGATTAAACATATACAGTCGATTTAGTCCATGGGGCAAATCGAGCTTGAGAACACATCAAAAAGCACAAAAACTATACGAAAATGTTTTCCAGTATACAACAAAGAGCATATAGAGAATTTACGCTATAAATTAGCTGCAGTAACGAAAACACATAACTTTTACCTGTGACGTTTCCATGTAAGCCACCACGAGAACGAAGGGCAGCACGCACGACCCCAAGTCGCGACTGGTGTATAGGCGTGCGGTGGAGACATCGCCAAATTACGATAAAATACAAGTCTACTGCCTTCTACACAACTCCTAAACAATACAGCCCGGGTGCGCGGTTAGATAATGCTACGTGGCGTAAGTTAAGGCCTACGCGTACGGTTCTGTCAACAGGCGCCTAGCCTGTCCTTGCCTCGAGCCTTCGGGACGACGTACGGCTCCCTACCACACGCCCCACTATATATATATATATAAAAAAAACAACCTGCATGTCCATATCCTTCTGCCCATCTTCTGAGGAAGTTACGTCTTCAGCTCTCTGCAAACCCCTACAACTATGTACTACTACAGCTATACCGCTGCTATGTTTACCTGCGTTTGCCTTTCAAGATACGGTACACCCGGCTCCGCAGACGGAAGAGTTGTCCAGGGTATGTGTACTTACCAAGTATACATGGTACATGTACTTTGATATGCTTTGCACTTCAGACGTCGACACACGGCACCTCTTGGCACGGGAGATGGGCAAAGGGATTCATAATGTGTTGAGCCTTACGGAATTACCGCACGTCAATTCAGACATGCTCGAAAACTGACGGGTCATAAGACGGGAGCACGGTAGGGACAAACGCGAGCTTGCGGGACACTGTTACCGCACGCCCGGGCGCTCATGCTCAACAGTCGGCCTACATAGAAACCTCCTATCCTCTACCCAGGTGTACACATCAATGTTGTTGTCCTTCGTTCTGATATGACAGCACAGCCTACATACATGTATGACAGGGCAAACTAAGTCACTGCGATTTCAATGTAAGTACATTGAATAATATTTTTTTTATGCTTTTAATTTCTTATTCAATTCCTGGTCACTATGTGATTAGTAACAAAATTTACAAAGACGGACAGATACACATACGTGTATATAAGCCGTTTCATGGGAGTTGGTGCGAAAGTCCTTGTTCACGAGAGAGAACACCATGATGAATTCGGAGCCGGTTTGGGCTCCGGGGCCGGTTCGGGCTCCGGGGCCGGCTCCGGAGCAGGTTCGGCCTTAATATTCGGATCAGTCAGACTCATCCAAATGTTCAGTAAGTTTTTGTCGATTTCTGCACTCGGCTTCATAACTCGGTAGTCGTTTGGATCGTCACATGATGTAAGCTCCTTACAGTAGAGCGAAGTCGCCTTGAATCGTACTTGGTTCCCGGTGAGGTTAAAGGCGGCCTGAGCACCCTCAACACATGGCTCTAGATTTTGGCGTTCTGGACACTTGTCGATCTTAGTCACCACCACGATGATCGGCACATCTATAGAGGTTTCAATGAAAAAAGACAGTTAAAACCAGTATCATCTACACAAGCACGTACCAGCCTTACATGTGTGCTGCCAACGATCAGGAATTGTTACCGACACTATTATATGTAAGAGCATACCAGCGATCGCCAGGACGTCGCGGCCAGCGTGTGGTAGGAAAAAAGCAGTTGGGCGATTTGCCTACTGATAAATTTGCAATGTCTTAAAATAATTTGCATGTATATGTAAACAAAAACAGCGATCGCTCGTAATATTAGACGACCGGCTTCTGAAAGACACTTATATAATAAGTGTAAAAGTTTCTCCTTAGCTCGAGGAAAATGTTTAGTTTCTGATTTCAGTCCTGAAAAATTAGGGTCGGTAGGTAGGGATTATTTTTAATTTGTTTAGTTTTTTTGTTTATTTTTTTTTACTTTTTTAAAAGATTTTCTTTAGATTTCGGCTGAAGTGATCCATTAGATACATGTGAAACTGGAATCCAACAGGACCAGGGCTGCATGTCTCCAGGACCTGTCCCTCCGTTTGCAAATTGAACATTTGACGTCCCTTTCCAGCGGTCGACCCAAAAAGGCTAAGGTCGGCGGGTTTTTGCTAGGGTCGGTCGGGAAACAACATTTTTCCCGAGGCTTATCAATATTGCCATTTGTGGTACTTTATAACCAAAGGGCGTGGTGTTGTATTATGTTACTTGGAGAACAGAAGCTGCTATTTTATACATCTTTCTAAATTGTGGATGGATAAGCTGAGGGAAAAAAAAAGAGTTTTACCGTGGCCTTGCTGTGCTCCTGACTTGATAGCTTCCACCAGGTTACCGGGAATCTTCTCGCTTGCTGCGGACAAGATGAAGACGATCCGGTCAAACGTCATGTTGCGATCTACTCGTCTGAATCTATTTCTGAGCATATCTGGGGTTTGATTCATGCAGTCGATCACATTGGTGCCGGATGGTATGCGGCCGTCAAGTGCCAGCGAGACGATCGTAGAGTACGCGTCTTCGGTGGCATCGGGAAAGCCGGCACAGTCCCAGAAGACGACGTTCTTCTTGTAGTCAGGCATTGGGTGATCTTCGTCTACCTCTTTGCAACTACATGAGGAAAATATCATCATCGTCTTATTTTTTTTACATTTACCGATTAATGCACAAAGGTGATGAGCAGAAACCATCCTCAAAGAAAATTGAATAACGGAGCATTGTCTCATGAAACAGGACGGTAACTTTTTAGAACCAGAACTGCAACGAAGACAACTTACTTTTCATCAAACATGACATAACGCTGCAAGCATCTCGTCACACTGCTGTTGCTTTGACCGTAGTGTGCGACTTCCCACCAAGTTCCAGTGACGGCCATAATCATCGAGTTGATAAAGGATGATTTGCCATTGCCTGGCATACCGACTATGAGGACGTTGAAGTCCTCTCCAGGCTTGTGGTGGAGTACGTGGGTTAGGCGTCTTTTTACTTCGTCACGCAGCTCCCACAGCTCCGGCTCCTGCTGCTCCTGCAGCTCCTGTGGCTTCTGTCGACGTCGACGTTCCTGCGCCATTTTGCAATGAACAATGTACTTCTCTCTCGAGTTTCTACGTTCTGAAGTGAATGGCGCGCGCTCGCGCTCGGGAATGGTGCCGCCGTCTACCAATGCTACGGTATAAGGAGATGTCAATTTTACTACGTCATCAGAGTGAACCAATAGCGCAACAGCACGGTTGGTCAGGATAATAGCGCGTAGGGCTGGGACCTTTCACTTTGATATCCGCTATATTGATTTTTACTAGTACATACGATATACTAATAGTATTTAAGACACTTGGAATTCAATCATGTAACAATACAGTTTCAATGGGCTAATTACTTGTATACATTCTTTATCCCACATCAAGAGAAACAAAACATACTATAATTCCGTGAATGATTTCATCAGGTTGGTGAGTGATTGAATAGATTGTATCTTCATCAGGGCAGTCATATTAGCCCTGATGAAGATGACAGGCGGTCATCCAAACATCGGCTCTTGTTAACAACGTAGTTGTAAATAAAGAACTTCGCTATTCAAAACATACTAGTTGTTGTAACGTAACTTTTTATTCAGTTATGCTCATCAAAATTTCCAATAAATAGTTTAATAAATGCCGAAGTTTTTCCCCGCCAGCAAAAAAGGTCGTCCCGCCGGCAGTTCTCCTCTGTCCGCCCGTACGTGTGAAAGGCGCCGGCATTACTAATGGGCAAGGTTCCAGTATGGTGACTTGACGGCCCAACAGTAAAAAAGAACAACAACTGGAGGTCCAGTGCATTTTATGGAACAATACTAATTGGTTTTAGGCCATTTTAGTATGTGTTTCCCATCTTTGCGAAAATAAAGAACTAAATGACTGAACAATAACAACGAGAAACAAAGTCAAGTTATACACGAAGAAATGAACTTTATTCAATGATTTCTAAATACTAGTGCTTAAGACTCTGTGTAGGGTTGTTTTCCAAGTAAAGTACAAGCCGAATCATAGTTACACGAGCATGTTGAGCATGCTCTAATCTTTAGCACCATATATTGCTCAAAACACAACACGTACAAGAGTAATTCGCAGTACTTGCTTTTTGTGACTAGCATCTACATATGATGACAGCTGTACTGCTCGTAGGAAATTACTACACGTACAAAATCTTTATCCACATTCATGGATTGGTATAATATGCATATATATGCTTGCACTACACAACACTGTTGCCACGTTGTCTAAGTGAGTATATGGTATAACCGAGAACCATGTACGAAACATTGACAAATTTGGGAGCCTTTATGAAACAACTTGTGACATTTTCAAGGTCTTTTCAAGTTCTTGATCACGTCTATTTGGCTGCTATTGAGTTGTCTATAAACGGTTAGGAAACGGCCGTCATGGGCTATGTTGCTCAGCCGCTGAGGAGGGGTGATGCCTTCCATGCTGTACAGTTCGGAAATGCCCTGGCTTTCGGTGTGATCGAACAGAAGGAGCAACACACCTGAAATACACAAGACACCAGAGGAGAAATAAGACTAAAGGAAACATTACAACGGACAAATTGCTTGCCTAACTTCAAAGGGCCCTTGAACGTTTAAGGGTTATGCACAAATGGTAAAGTGAATGAACAATTGGCATAGCCAATACTCTTTGGAGAATGGTTGCATCCGTATAGCATCAAAATGTACGATCGCAAACTGGAGACCTTCTTAGGATGCAAACATTGAGCTGTGCATTGTTACGAAAACGGTTGGTTCTTTCACAGCGTGCCTGGAAATTCTACGCAATCAAAATCGTATGACGAATCGACGAATGTGACCGCGTTGTTGCAAAGACACGCTTGCTTCTTTAGCTAGACCAAATTTCAAAGTTTGAAACTCATTATCACCGACGAAATGCCCTTATAATGTGAAAAACGCACTTACCACTCCTTTTCCCCGTAGATGGTTCCATCTTGTCGAATGCGCGAAATCCCAGGTCTGCGTCCGGTTCTGGAACCCCCATTTTGTTGAAGGAAATGTTCCTTTCGGCGTTGCGAACACAGCAGATTGCGCCAGTGTAGATCGGCAGTTCTGCCACGGCTTTTCTGTTGATGACGAGGTGTTCTTCAACCTTGTTGGAACCTGTAGCTTCTCGAACCTGTTCAGCTATGGTGGATAGGGTGTGCTGGTCAGCGGCTACCACGCACAGGCCATCGATGATTACTTTTGGTTCGATGGTCCGCCCCGGTGGCTAAAAGAAATAAATGTTAACTCAGTCGGGGCATACTTGTCAATCATATTCTTGGTAACCTTGTTTTATAAAAAAATCCGAATTTTTCACATGTTTCATCGGTGATGTAATTGTACAAGCAAAATCCGGTCAGTACATGGGAACGGCCCAAAACACGTGAATGCATTTTAAACAGAATACATATTTGAGCTGTGTAATAATATCAAGACTAGGAGGCATTTTGAAATATCACAGATTTGTTTTATCCCAATGGGGAAGTGGATGCCTTTGATGTGATATGAAAGCGTAAGGATATAAGAACGAGAACAGCCACAACTTATTGTCAAATGAAGAGGGTTCTCAATATTGAATAACTTGAAGACAAGTCGGTCAATGTAATGTTACCACTCTCTGCAGCGCAAGTGCTTGTGTGGCCATATTTTGCAATTGGTGCATGAAAAGACATCAAACTGAATTTGTCTTCATAACTTAGATATTCAACACTCGTTTTTGGTGAATGACCACCAAATGTACTCCAGGATGACATGGCACAAACTGTTAAAGTCGTAACTGACGAAAAACAACAACTTAGGCGGCCAAGTCAGCGACAAACGCAACTTGAACCACTAAAGGATAAAACACACCTGAGTGTCTTGGTCCAGAAGACTTGTCTTTTCAGCCTTAGGTCTTTTGCAATAGCGCTTGTACAACAAGTAAGCACCTACACCTATAGCGAGGACAAACACAGCAGGCACAACAATGGCGATGATATAGCCGTCCTCCATGGTCATGTACGTAAAGACACAAACGGCGAAGACAGCGGGTAAAATGTAGATATAACGTAGATGTGTCAGACTGGCCATGTATCGCCGCCGTGTGCCAGCAACACTGGGCGATTGTTGCAGGTTTGTTTGCGTGACGTAGACAGCTGAACCACCGTGGCTGAGCAGCCATTGGATACACCTTTGACTTGTTGGAAGGTCACGGGACGTATTAGCGTTTTGAGTGACAGTTCCTGTGTGTGACGTTACCTGTGCCTGCCATCGCAGCAAATCTCATACTATGGACAAACCAAAGCTTTCGTCCCAAGCAAAACATTTATGATTCTTTCAACAAGATTCAAATAAAACTGTTTGTAGTACCAGTACATGCATGTGTACTCAAATATCATACTGATTATAGACAAAGCACTACGCCGTCCAAAATACCGGCAAATCTGTGATGAAATATCACTGAGTCTCGTCCTTACGGCAGTAATTTTTCTAAAATTCCCACACACAAAGTCAAATTGAGTACTAATTTCTACCTCTTCAAATATAAAATCTGAAGAATAAGTGTGCACGATTTTGAAACCAGGACACGTGAATGCAAGATGTCATACAACAAGAGTACTGGCAACAGTACACGTAGCTTTGTAAAGTCATGATGTTGGCGTGTCCTGTATCTCACAGTTGCACAGTCTGTATTGGCAGAAATCGTTTAAAAGCTCACAAATAATCTTCCTTCCGTTCTCCCTAGCTTTCTCTTGCAATAAACCAAGACAGTGATTGAATATGTTGAGACTTGAAAGACACTGAAAACTGCTTCTGCTAGACATGAAGTAAGACACCTGTTCATTTAGGGCGCGGTCACATTCGTCATTTCATTTAAATTTCATTTTTATTTATCGTAGAACGTCGTACGATTTTGATGTGGCAGTGTTTTCAGAAGCGGTCTGTGACAGGACCAACTTCCTACAAAAATGTTTCGACAATATTTTCTGAAAAATGACTGCTGAATTTTGTACGACACATGCATGACTATCCCAAGAATGCCCCTAGTTTGCGACCGTACGACGTATGTGACCGGGCTTTTACATAAAACATCCGATCGATTGCGGGTATCTTCCCTAGTGGTGGGTTATTTTACGAAAGGCTATGCGTATACATTCTTTTCAGACCAAACATTTGTCGTTTTTTGCATCTTAAAAGGAGCAGTTGTGGAAATACATTTACTTGGCAAGATATTGGCTAGTCTAACAATCCAAACAAGCCATCCCGGCTGTACATGTATGTACATATTGCACATGTATACTACTACTGACCAGCAGAGCCGATAGACTAGATGTATTCACAACAATATTTTCTCACTGCGTGATACTCTGCCCGAATTCTGCTGCCTCAAATCTCGAAGCTGAGCTAATCTTGCGGCAACTTATAAGAGAAGAACTGTAACTGATATACCTTTTTATGTTGATCAAGAAGGGCGACAGTGCCCTTCGATGGTTGAGTTACTGTGACCTCGTCCTGTTTCCCACTGAAGAGTGAGAGTACATTCCCCATGCATATGTTTTCTCAAATTATGGACATTCTTCTTCCAGACTTTGGCCCGGCAGAAAATGGGAATTTACCAAGTAGGGACTTGAAGTATAAGAAGCAAATAGGCGATCACTGCAGTCTGCATGCCAATATGGGGACAAATACTCGACTTAGGTATACGGACAATGTATGGGGTATTAAGGTTTTTTTTGTATAGGGCTTGCCTTCGGTAGGGTCTACTTGGATATCGCATCCCCAGTACCAGCTCATAATGTCAATCTTTTTTTAAAAGGTATTTTTTTATAAATATTCGGGAAAAGCATTGCTAAAAATGTTGCCTAGTCACAACAAGTAATGTGCTAAACACATGCGTACCCTCGTACTTAGTCTGGCTTCTAAAATGGTACCAGACAAGTGTTTAATATGTACCTCTCAGACCAAGGAAGATAATAAAAAAAAGTGATCAATTCACCTTTTTAGATACTAGTACCCACATATCCTATTTCATATCGTTTCTTATCTTTCATTGTCATTTTTATGCCTCAGTAGCTAGCAGCTAACATAAATTAAACCGCGACATTTCCCGTGTTTCATGACATTTGCTTCTCAACAACCAGACGTCTGGTATTGCTAACTTTAAACTAAAACAATATATGATATTGTCCTCACCTTCAGATGAGTCACTAGTACTGTTAGTATTTTTGTCAGGAATTGCCACAGCGCAGTGCTCAGTCTGATTCCCTCATTCCGTATTTGAGGAGGCACGTAAGATAACACGCGCCTTAGTACATGTATCACGTACGTTTTGATGGCCGCTAGCATGATAAGCGCCACACCGGTACCGAAAAAGACAATATTCGAGGCATGTTGGTACAACCATGCGAGTGCATGTTGCAATTGGTACAACCATGCGAGTGCATGTTGGTACAACCATGCGAGTAGCGACTGATTTTCTCTGTTTGTCTCTTCCATGTTGGCATCCAAGTATGATCCGGATGAAAGTTTGAATTTTGCAACTGTAACGTTATATCAAGCAGTGTAACAGAAATGTGACATGGAGCTATCCCATAATTCACCTGACCATGGGCAAGCCTACTTGAAATAGAGGTCAATCAAGGGTGCAGTTGGCTTGTAGTTTGCACATTGTGCTGTACAATTATGACTTTCAAAACATTTATTTGATATATGGAACGATAATCCGTTCATCCATACCTTTTATATACATAGTCTCAGTGGAATATATTTTATATTATTATTAAATACATTAACTCCTTCACACTTATACCTTATAGCCTGGACATGTAACGCTACATGTGCAAAGCGTAGATGCATACCCATGTCCATACACTGGATGCGAAGTAATGCCGCTGCTGTAGGGGTAAGATTGGAATGTTTTGATAACGTACCTTGGTTTCGGCTGGTCTTGCTTTTCTATAATCTGACTCTTCTTGGGTAGTAGTCCAATATCCGTAAGAAAACAGCGCGGCCAGTACGACGTCCGACGGTTTGGTCGTGAAAGGGATACGGATACGTTTGCAGACAATGTAAATAAGCCAGGTGATACAAACAGCACCACATATCCTTACTGTCGGGACAATCAGTCGATTTTGCTTGCTTTCCTTAGGAGGACAAACTGATCTATGGACAGTACGCAGAAGTTTCTCAACGTTGTCGCGAACAATAACTCTATTTTCCACCAAAGTGTAGACTCCGTAGATGAAAACCGCCCATCGAGGCACGTCCCATGGCATCTTGACGACGTTTCTGTTCAGCTATCGTTCACGATCACAGTCCTTTTAAAAAGTCTCAGCCGACGAGTATTAACGTTCAATCTCCCCAACTCTTCAATATTTTGCTGATTATGTTTTGACCTACTGTTGTTTTTTTAAGCCCAAGCGACACACGGGTTGGTATGAACTTCGAACTTTGTCACACGACCTCAAGTCCGACTTGGGAAAGTTTTTCATGGTGTAAGTCAAAAGCGCCCCCTGGTAACGTTGTCTCTCTTGATACCGTTGTTTGAAATATTATCAGCGTCTCATATGTAGCGGTTAGTGTTAGCGAGTACACATTTAACTTGAAAGCAGAAAAAACGAAACATACATGAATGTTTTGAATGCATATATATTGACAAGCAATGAGAACAACTTTGTGTAGCTGTTTGGTCATCCTCAGAAAGATATTGATTTTTTCATATCAATGTTACAAAATGTGCTCCTTCAATAAAACATACATTTACGAACTAAAATTTAATTACTTTTGTGGGAAGGTTGAAGGAATTAGGAATACCACATTGCAACTGTTACTCATCAGACTTAACAGTAATTCTCACAAAATAACATGTTGGTCCCTTTTTGACATCCTATTACTAATCTTTACACAACAGTTCAAGTTTGGGTTTGCTAAAATAAACATATAGTATTACCAACAAATGTTTAGGTACATTAATGTTACTAATACAGCACCATCAAAATGTCACAGAAATGATAATTTTCTTCATCACATTAACTGGTCATCAAAATCATTCAAAATCTATAACACTGCCATCTGTTAGCCTAAAAATATTGTGATCATACTCCAGATTTAACCAAATAACTGAAAGTTGAAAAATTCCTAATGTTAGCCTAAGCATGTTTGAATATTCACACTGTGCAGTGATTGGATCAAATGTAAGTTACATCATCAACCATATAAGGAGAGAGATGCTTTTTTGAATGAAACATTGAGTTACATCATCAACCATATAAGGAGAAAGGTGCTTTTTTGAATGAAACATTGAGTTACATCATCAACCATATAAGGAATGAGGTGCATTTGCACAGAAAGGCAGTCACTGGATCAAGATTCTCTCTACTCAATTATGAATTTCAAACATACATTTTGTTCACTTTGTTTCCCTGTTTGATACCAGATGGCTTAACATGTCCCTAAAACTGTCTTAAGTTTACTAATAGATAAAAGACACAATCAATGTGTCTATAATAAAATCAACACCTGATTTTGTGGATTGTCAGACTCTCATGATGGCAACTATCTTAAACATTTGATGCAATAAATTAGCATGAAAAAACATTCAATTCAACTAATTTGTTAGATTATGAATTATGTTTCATCCCTGTCAAAGTATTCAAATTGCAATGTGTACAACCAAGGCACTGGTTTGCTGTTAATCAGTGACAGTGACTTTCATACGATCACAAATTATTGGGGCTGGTTTGTTTCTTCACTGCCCCTTGACCTTTGCTTGTTGAGATCTTCTGGTCCAAAGTGACAGGGTAGCAGCTCCCCCCACAGTCATGGCTCGGTATGACAGGTCAGGCTTGGTCAGGTATACGGTCCAGTCTGTTCCAAACTACAGGCACGACCAAACAGAAACATCTCATCATTCTATATCACTACATTATAAAATCAGTACCAGCCCCTACAAAGACATTTGTTTGTTCTAGCATAGTCAAAGATTAGAATTTGAAGTGATTCATAGATTCCAGTATCATTCTATGTGTCAATGCTTGAAATTCATTTTTGAGAAAAGGTGCACTTACAAGTTACAAGAGTTACTAGTACTAACACTACTGTCCCTGTCCTTAGTGCTGAACATGCCCACACTAACACTACTGTCCCTGTCCTTAGTGCTGAACATGCCCACACTAACACTACTGTCCCTGTCCTTAGTGCTGAACATGCCCACACTTACACTACTGTCTCTGTCCTTAGTGCTGAACATGCCTACACTGACACTACTGTCCCTGTCCTTAGTGCTGAACATGCCAACACTAACACTACTGTCCCTGTCCTAGGTGCTGAACATGCCCACACTAACACTACTGTCCCCTGTCCTTAGTGCTGAACATGCCCACACTAACACTACTGTCCCTGTCCTTAGTGCTGAACATGCCCACACTAACACTACTGTCCCTGTCCTTAGTGCTGAACATGCCCACACTTACACTACTGTCTCTGTCCTTAGTGCTGAACATGCCTACACTGACACTACTGTCCCTGTCCTTAGTGCTGAACATGCCAACACTAACACTACTGTCCCTGTCCTAGGTGCTGAACATGCCCACACTAACACTACTGTCCCTGTCCTTAGTGCTGAACATGCCCACACTAACACTACTGTCCCTGTCCTTAGTGCTGAACATGCCCACACTTACACTACTGTCTCTGTCCTTAGTGCTGAACATGCCTACACTGACACTACTGTCCCTGTCCTTAGTGCTGAACATGCCAACACTAACACTACTGTCCCTGTCCTTAGTTCTGAACATTCCCACACTAACACTACTGTCCCTGTCCTTATTGCTGAACATACCCACACTGACACTACTGTCCCTGTCCTTAGTGCTGAACATGTCCACACTAACACTACTGTCCCTGTCCTTAGTGTTGAACATGCCCACACTAACATTACTGTCCCTGTCCTTAGTGCTAAACATGCCCACACTAACACTACTATCTCTGTCCTTAGTGCTGGACATGCCCACACTGGCACTACTGTCCCTGTCCTTAGTGCTGAACATGCCCACACTTACACTATTGTCCCTGTCCTTAGTGCTGAACATACCCACACTAATACTACTGTCCACTACAAAAACATTTTTTTTGACAGTTGAATGTCTTAAATCTGCTGTATACTGCCTTTACCTAAGTGTACAATTCTTACCTCCCTCATGACCTGTCTGCAGCTGCCACAGGGTGCCAAGAACTCATTCTCCACCTCCCTACAGGAGAGAAGTAGGAAACATCAGGGTCTTGTACTCTAGACAAATGTTAATCTCCAAGCAGATCCTACGGTAGCAAGGCAGTATCCATTGGCCATGATGCAGTGCCCGTCAGCTACCAAAGATCTGCTGACAGTTAAAATGTTCAAAGGCTAGTAACATGCAGTAGTTGCTTAATCAAACTGTGCTTGTCAAGTAGTTGTTAATTGCCCTCCACCCAGCATGGCTTGTTCTCTGCTTTGTGTTTTGGTGGCTAATGATCACTGCTTGGCCAATTATGGATACGGCCTTGCCACTGTAGGATCTGCTTGGAGATTAGATAAATGTCATGACAATGTTTTGCTTTCCAGAATATTGTCAGTTTTGCCATGAAAATCTTACGTAAAGCCTTTAAAGAATACCGCTTCAGCATCTGAGTAACAATACATCCAGGAAAAAACAACATTTATTTGCTGCTGCTGCCTGATTATGTTTAAATGATCATCATATTTTATCCACAGAATCAGAGGGATACCATGCACAAATTAATACAAGCTTCACTCAAGCACATACAAATGTGATCCATTGGTCCTTTACAAAATCGCCTCTAACACACATCAAATCCAACCTTCAAACTTTTCTTGCTTTGGTGATAATAACTTTATTAATGGTGATATTTTGATCACTCCAAAGATGATTGTTTCATACCCAGCTATTGCTATGGCCCTGAATGCCTTGTACCCCTCTGACACTGCTTTGAAGATAGCTGTCCTCTCTGCGCAACAACTCACAGGGTACGCAGCGTTCTCTACATTGCAGCCTAGAATAAAGAGTGTAAATGATTTTAAGAATAGTTCTATCTGAAAGCTAAACAGGTAAAGAAATGTCCCAAAGCATAGCAATAACACTAATGGCACAGAAACAGTTCCTGTTCTTTTCCTGATTCCAAACTTTCATTGTGAAAAGCATTTTGAGATTTTATGAAAACATCTCAAGATTTTGTACAGAATCTCAACCTGTTTCACAAAAATCTCAATTTTCTTGATTTTTAATGAAGGGTGAAGACTTCTGCTGGGGATCATTATGATCTGACATGTTACATCAAATGATTTTCATGAAATATCAGACATTTAGACTGTAAAAGGTTAGCAACATTAGCAAAGTGCTCTGTGCAGTCAAAATCAATCTGCTGATCGCTCTTTATGACTTTGTTTTGCCTTGAAATTAAGCAAATCAGGTTCTGGCCATGCTTTGAGACATTTCTCCGTTTAAACTTGTAAAGCAAGTTTGGGCACATACGTTGCCACCGCAATAGCTTTAAATGTCCTGCACCCCTCCGTAACAGCATTGTAGATAGCTGTTCTCTCTGCACAGCAGCATAGAGGGTAGGAAGCATTCTCTACATTACAACCTACAAGGAACCAAAGGCACCATTACAAGATGTAAGGAATAGATAAAACCTCCCATGTCAAAACGTGTATTTTCAAAAAGAAATCTGAAGAAGCAAAAAGAGTTCATAAGATAGTGTTGCTACTACTATTACACATTGATTTAATAACCACAAGCTTAACCTTCAGTCTACTAAGGTAGCCTTTCGGCACCAAAAAATATTGGTTATGGGGTTAGGCAGCAGGGAGAGGGTTAAACGTATATACAGTACCAGTGAAGATCGTGTCATCCTCTGTCTGCAATGCTGCTCCTACGTGGAAGTTACTGTAAGGTGCATAGGAATTCTTCTTGGCCTGGTGGCTTTTTGCTACCAAATTCTGTATCTGTTCATCTGTGGATAGGACATTAAGATAATTACAAGAGAGGGAAAAAAACATTTTCTGTTATCAATGTAGTATACTAGTAATATGTGTTATGGGTTAATTCACAAAAAGGATCAAATAATTCTTACCAGTAAACATCTATGAAGTAATGGAATCAACAAATGAATCCCCTGACAACCCGGAAATGCAATCTGCATAAAAAGCTTTGTCTTTTCCTATGATTATATTAATGAAATGAATTGTTTGTGTGTCACGACCCTTTTTGGTCACCACCCTGTTAGACAACTCAGTCTCCTTTTAAAATGACAGGTCGACTGCCAAGCTATGCTCACCCAGAAAACAAGTATATATTTTTTCTTTCTTTAAGCATAACGTTGTAAGTTCAACAAAAAGTTGACACAGAATAAAACGTTACCATTACTTATATCATTAAAAAAATGGTTAACTTCACGAAATAAGCAGGGGTAGATATGTAGCATACACTATTTCCATAGCTTTCATGTGAATCTAATGTAACTTTTGTTACACTAAGAGTCCCGTGATCATCGGTTTAAGGACTTTGGAACATGTACCCTTTACTTCCGCGTATGTTTAAGCAAACAAACTTCGACAAGTTTAAAACACCCTTTATAGATTTAGAAACCAACTTGTCCGGCTTGATTTTTCAAACGCGGAGTATTCTTTTAAACATATTCTGTTACAGTAGTTTCTATAAATGACTATGATCACTTTCTATACAGAGAAATTCAACTAGCTTTGCACTAAAGCGAATAAACAAGAATATTCACCTGAAAGACTTGCAGACACCGCACTTTTTTCAGCCATTTTGTTCGAAGTGACCTTTGCCCCCAGTATGACGTACACTACCATGTATATCCGGTAGGTGGCGCTGTATCCGGTCCACACGTGACCGAGCGCCCGCCTTTCACCGATTTCGTGTCAGGAAAAACATCATGTTTCTGACTTTAGCGCGCTACTTGAGAAGTCCTCCACCCGATCGGTGGTGGAAAAGGAGATATGTCTTCAACAACACATGGGTATGTGGTATATGGGTGAACAATAACGCTAGAATGGTTTATATATGTTGAGAGGAGGGTTGTGATGTGGGGGAGGGGGGCATATCATAATTTCTTCCCAAGGGCATTCATATAAAAATTTTGGGACCTGCTAAGTTCTTCCAAAGGTCGTAACACAATTTTGGGACTTGTCAGGGATTAGAAACCAGTGTTTGAGTCGAAAATCCTAATCCCAAAGGCAAGCACAAAATACAAAGCCAAAACCAAGGATTTTTCCTTCTGCACTTTGCAGCTCAGAACGGAGTGTTCTTGTTTCTCTGCAGAGATTTGGGGGCCGACACAGGAACTGTTATAAGATAGCGATCCAGTCCATGCAGCACGCGTGGAGAGCTGCCAAGAGGGGACGCCGTGAGAAGAAAAGATTCGTGCGAGGGGTGAGTTTCTTCATACATGTACTATAAATTTGTTTATTTATTTGTTTTATTTCCTTCAACTGCTACATGTTGGTAGCCCCATTGAGTAAGAGTGACAAATGTCAGTTTTATCATGGACAGTTCTTGACATTGACAAGCACGTCCAACTCTCACACAATGGATAAAAGATATGGACATTAGATACCATATGTATAGCAAGTGTCATGAATCAATTTTTTTAAAATGAAACCAGCTGTCGCTGTCGCTGTGCAGTTTGCCTGTAAAGCCGGTGTGTTACTAAGTGTATTGTTGATTTTGTTGTGTATTCTCCCGACAGCTGTGGATAGAACGACTGCGAGCAGCATCAGAGGAACACAGTCTGTCCTACGAACATCTAGTGGTTGGACTGGACATGGTGAGCACGGCCATTTTTTCTCTGATTCAGTGGCAAGACAGAAACATTTCACTAAATTTCAGATGTTGGACCAAAGCTTACATGTGTTGGTACTGTACATTTGTGTGGGTAGATGGCCAGTGTAAAATCTACACTAAGATCACTACACTTATTACTGTTGTGAAGTGTACACTACATCAAAGAATTATGCAAGCCCTTATTGTTTTAATGATTAGGATGTTAAGTTTTATTCTATATCTCTATTTTGTACTATGTCCAACAGTTGTTGCCATACATTGTACCATGTACAATTGTCATGCAATGAAGTTCTTCTATCTAAACTCTTAAATCATTTCAAATTTTCGGTACCCTTGAATAAGGTACCATCAGATTCTACCATTGCAACAATACCAGGCAGTAACCCTAGGCCTCCTGTATTTACCTGTGTTTTCAGGCCCAGGTGCAGATAGACAGAAAGGTGTTGACTCACCTGGCCATCTACGAACCCAAGACTTTCAAGTCCATTGTGGAGATCGCCAGAATATCGTATGGAGAGGGGCTGATGGCAGCGACAGGGAAACAACCAGAGGGGGTGTTCACAAGGATCGTCCACTGGGAGTAGGGGGGTGTTCTTGTATTGGGGGGGGGGGTGTATGTAGTCATATTCACAATATAAGGATAGTGTTGTTAAACTGCTATTTTGTGATGTACCATCTTCCATTGAAGATAGCATGTACATGCACTACACCATTAATATTCTTTTTACCAGTGCAAAAATTCTTCTCTATAACTAACATTGTAACAGCTTCTGTTGTCTTGCCTCACAAAGTGATATGAGAACTAGTCTTCAAACGTTACTTAATAAAATAAAGAGTATCTTGAGATGTCTCTGTGCATCCATTTCACAGAAATGTTGTTAGTAATATACTTCTTTGTTACATATATAGATACTTTCTATTGCTAAATTTCAGAAATTGCAAATAAAGAGCAAACAGTCATTTATTCCAGAAACTACTCTTTATTTCAGCCAGAATATTTTGGATACATATAGTTGTGAAGCTACTCAAAGTTGGATGTAAATGTAATAAAGAACAAGTAGCAAGCCCCCAATGGAAGTGGAATTAGTGTTAGAATTCATTGAACAAGTCTTCTGTCAAACCTGACTTGTTTCAGTTTACCCATGGTGTAATTGCACATATTCTGTAAGTAAAGTCTGTCAGATTGATTATTCAATATCTCATTAAACAGTATCACCAATCCAGAAATAAAAATTTGTAACAGGTAAATCTGTGACACCAAATTGTTACAACTGCAGAAAATGCCAAGAATTGTTATTTTTCAATGGCTAATAATGAGTTAAACATGGTCATCATTGACTAAGTGCACAACAGTACAGGTGAAAAAAGCAGATGTCAGAAGTTCCCTCAACCTTGTTCTACACATAAGCACTACTGTAAATAATACATACTGGAATGTCAGTAAAGAAAGCCCTGGTCTACAGTATATCTGCACTGGTCCTAGAAAATGTTACTTTAAAACAAATGAAAAGTGGAAGATATGATCAACTCAAGTATAAGGAAGCATGTTACTTCTAAACACTTAATACAATGTCAAAATTTGTGACACCCTGACAGAAGTACAAATGTACAATAATACATTAAACCAAGGACCTACGCTTACTATGATACCACCATAAATGTACTTCAGTACTTCATGTACTGTCAATAAAGGTGCAAATTTGCTGTCAAAGCTTCAATGGTATTATATCATGGATCTGGTTACTAATACCGTCATGTAATACCATTGAACAATGAAAGTTATTCTTCTTCCATACTTATTCATCATTTCAATGCTAATATCACTCAAAAATAGATATCGTGTAACACATCTCTGTTGACTGCCTAACATTGGTGTCCTTTGTAGTATTGGGTAGTGCCTGGTGACTTGTCTAAGCGTTATAGGTGCCCGCTGACACGTCCCCTCCAGTGCCTGTCCAGTTGGTGTGGTGAAACTTGCCTGGAGAGTCCAACAGTTCATAGGTGTGGGCACCAAAGTAGTCTCGCTGGGCCTGGAAGAAGATTCATGCAAATATTTAGCCAACTGATTTGTCTTATGTTATTTGGGGAGGGGGCGTAGGTATTCTTTGACTCCTTTGAGTTCTTTTCATAAACAATGACCTATTTAAGAAAATGATACACTTGCAGACTATCAATCTAGCAACAACAGTAAGCAACATCAAGTTCTATTACTTTCAGAAACATGAACGTAGATAATTTAGTTACCTGGATGAGGTTGGCAGGTAGGCGGGCAGACCTGTAGCCGTCGTAGAAGGCCAACGCAGTGCTGAAGGCCGGAACAGGCACTCCTGCTGTCACTGCCATGGACACCACTTGCCTCCAGGAGTCCTGAACACAAAAACAACAAAAATTATTTTTTTCATTTAATGATGATATTTTTCATGGCTCTGTAAAAAGGCTTCCAAGCGCACTACCTAACATACATGTACATATGTGTATTTCTAATTTCTTCCAAGTTACATTTAATGATAAGACTTCTTTAGTTTTATGACATTCCTGACTTGAAATAGTTCTGCACAGCACTAAGTTGTACCAAAGATGTAACACAGGATGTGAGGAGGAGGTTACAAGCTTTAATTTGAGATGGGCTTCAGTCTTAGAACAGACACCTGTTGATCATGAGAAGAAGTGTAGGGTAGGGTATAGAAGTTGAGTACTGTTATAACTTATCAGTCAAAATTTTTAGAGGGAAAGACAAGGTTGATAACAAGAGCCGTTTAAGAACTTTCCCCACCTGGCAGTCAGCGATCGCCTTCTTAAAGAAGTCATCCAGCAGCAGGTTGTTCAGGTTGGGGTTCTTGTCAAAAGCTTCCTTGATGTTCCCAAGGAAACGGCTGTGAAAGATTGACAACATGCGGTTACAGAAATGCACTAAAATCTTATCATCTGGGCTACAGTATACAGTAAAAAAGTAATGGTAGTGTGATAAATCCTTTTTTGTCCACACTAACACTACTGTCCCTGTCCTTAGTGCTGAACATGCAAACACTAACACTACTGTCCCTGTTCTTAGTGCTGAACATGCCCACACTGACACTACTGTCCCTGTCCTTAGTGCTGAATATGCCCACACTAACACTACTGTCCCTGTCCTTAGTGCTGACCACGCCCACACTGACACTACTGTCCCTGTCCTTAGTGCTGAACATGCCCACACTGACACTACTGCCCCTGTCCTTAATGCTGAACATGCCCACACTAACACTACTGTCCCTATCCTTAGTGCTGACCACGCCCACACTGACACTACTGTCCCTGTCCTTAGTGCTGAACATGCCCACACTGACTCTACTGTCCCTGTCCTTAGTGCTGAACATGCCAACACTAACCCTACTGTCTACTACAACAAAGTTTTTTTCTGACACTTAAATGTCAAGATTATGCTGTATACTAGAGCACAGTCCTGTACCAGCCCTCACCTCCTGATGATACAGCCACCCCTCCACATCAGCGCGATGCCTCCGTAGTTCAGGTTCCAGTTAAACTGGCGTGCCGCCTCACGGAGGAGCATGAAGCCCTGCGCGTACGACACGATCTTGGAGGCATACAGGGCCTGGGGAATACAAGTTATTTGAGCTAGATCTCTTATATATCACAGGTACTACATACTGTTAGCTCTTTTGGTTTGATATTAGCACTTTGACTCCCTCAAAGTTGGGGCTCCCTACTATACTGTAACAGTGTTTCTATATGCCAGCATGCTTTTCATAATCACCAATATTGGGATTGGGTAGGTCTCTTATGTAATTAGTTAGTTATGATCTGTCCACGGGATTCAAAAGATATCATTCATGGTTTCAAGATGTTTCTTTACAGACTTTTACACTTAGTAATGCCAAATTTTAACACTAGTGTATAATACAACATGTATGTTATAGACACTTTATATCAGCTGATCTACTAGAGCTGCCATTTTGCAGCAGTTCATTTCAAAAAGATTCAGTGATAGTTTCTTTTCAAACCTGATAAGAACATTAGAAGCACCTTTCTGATTTGCTCCACAAAAGCCGGCTTGTCTATTTTGAACTGCGGTGCGTTGGGCCCCACGAGCTGTTTGCTGGCCTCCACACGCTCCAGTTGTAGGGAGGACAGGCAACGGGCAAACACAGCCTCACCTGGGGAAACGTAGTATTAGAAACTATTAGGGAAGGCAGCCTTTTAGAGAGATGTAATCTGTTATGTTTAACCCAACAAGACAACATGTGTTGGTAGTTAACATTAGTACGTAGCTAAAGCTTTGTTATCGCACAAAAAGTTGGTGGACAGTCAAAAATATGATTCGCAAACTAGTTGTGTTGGAACAAAGTTTTCTAGCTCTGTACTAGAGCACAACAGATTTTAACATTTTTAAGACTATAATCATTAGTTAGAAGTGTGTTGATTGGATGGTTATGCATGATGACAACTCAGTCAACTGACCAATCAGGGTAACCGGCATGCCATAGTCCAGGGCTGAGATAGCTGTCCACTTCCCAGTTCCTTTCTGTGAAGAAACAGACAACCACATTGACTTGAGTTAAAAGAGAAGTACATGTACTGTACATGTACTAATGCAGCATCAGATCAGTAATCCCCCAGGTATGCATGCTTCAGATATCCAAGTGTTTAAGCAAGACATTCTTGACTTGAGAATGCCTAAATAAAACTGTCTTTTAATGAGGACTTACCATCTTAGGGTATTTGAAGAAATGACTATACTATACTTCTTCTATTATACTTTATGACTGAAGATCACTTTCAAGATCACTAGTCATTGAAATAAAATGAAATCAAAATATAAGACTCCTGACCTGCCCGGCAGCGTCCCTGATCTTGTCCAGCAGGTGTTTCCCGTCATCATCGCGGAACTTCAGGATGTTGGCCGAGATCTCGATCAGGAAGGAGTCCAACTCACTCTTGTTCCACTCAGTAAATGCCTGCAGAAAAGGAAAGCTGATTGGTCAGATGAAGTCACATGATCATGCATACAAACCTTGATTGTTCAGATGGAGTCACATCATCATACATACCAAACCTGATTGCTTAGATCACACACTCTAAAGAAAAAAGCAGACACCATGATGTCACACTTCTTTTTGTATTGTGCCCAGGCATCAGTTTGGACATCGTTTGGATCTCGTATCGTTTTGTCTCTCTGGGCCTTTTTGTAAAACTTAACAACCCAGATAAGCTCAATCACCATGCAAAAAAATTTCTGGCTATGGGCTGGTATTCTGGTACACCTCAGCAGTAAATCCAGAGATGACCAAGAAGAAGCAACAAGAAGTACCAACAATTCTAAATAAAACATATACATGTAAAAACATTGCAGCCAGAATGAAAGCCGTGTGTTGTACATGTACCTGGCTCATCTCATCATTGTCCATCTTCAGCACATCCTTCATGAGGTGGTAGGCCTCACAGATCAGCTGCATGTCTCCGTACTCAATCCCGTTGTGAACCATCTTCACAAAGTGGCCGGCACCGTCCTCACCAACCTGGAGGGCGAAACATTCTCAACCTTAATCTCATCTTCTGTATCTTATCCCTACTTTGTTATCCTTTCATTTGGTTGCAATTTGGTGGCATCAAATGGCCAAGAGACACGAGATCAAGAGGTCATGGGTTCGATTCCTGGTTAGACTTTGTGTCCAGTGGGAGAGGCACTTGTTGATTGGCTGATACATTTGTACCTACCCAATCACAGCAAGGCTCTTTGCCAACTTTGGCTGAAACACTCTGGAAGATAGGCTGGATGTGTGGCCTGTGAGAAACAAGAAAAGATAACGTTACATGTAGCTATACATATTCAGCCCTTGTGGAAAGCATTGACAGTTTTCTTTCTAAAGCATGAAACCAAACCGTTAATACTATCAAAACAACAGTAAACATTCACAAGTTCTCTCCTTCTTTCCTACATCATTCTGTAACCTTTTCCTTCCTCCACAGAACTCAGCTCACTCCCCACCTACATCTGTATCTGTATCTGTATAGCCGGTATAACCGCCCTTTGGCGTAACACACCAGCTTCACAGGCACGCGGTGTGGTGGCAGCTAGCTAAATTACACCGAATGACCTGTTACACCCAATCTTTGCACATTTAACTGCAGGAGTTGTTTAAAGCTATCTAGTGATGATGCCCCAACTGTACTTGGTCGTTCCATTCTACAATAGTTCTTGGAAAATACAAGTTACCCCCACCCCCACAACCCTCGCAACTCACCATGCTTCAGGAGATCCCCCAGGCATGAGGGAAGGTCCGTACCTCGCCCCCTCCTCACCCCCACTCACCCCGCTGCCCACGAAGTGTAGACCCTTCTCCTTAAGAGCTGCACACCTTCTCTAGAGGGAGAAGAAAATGGTTACAAGGAGTTAGAGTTGGACACATGGTTTCTCCTGCAACCTTCTATGAGTTTGTAGCAAAGAGACTGATAAAGCTACAAGATAAACAGCACTACAAAAAAATTATGTCATAGTTAAATTCTTTAAAAAATTTACACTTGCAAGACATTTCATCAACAGATTCATGGAGGAAAAGAAAATTATCAACAATTCATTTCCTTCCCTACTAGTATAGTAACAATATATTTCTTTTCCCCTACAAGGAAGTGAAATATAAAATTAGGACTAACCCTTGAGTCTGTGTACTCTGAGTTTCCACCATCAATGATGATGTCACCCTTCTCTAGCAGAGGGACCTGAGGAAAAAAAGGAAATTAATTGTAAATCAAGAAACATGTGATGATCACATAATGCAATGAACACAGTGGACAGCCTGACAACTAAATGTTCAGTGTAACATATACTGTGAAATACCGAAAACCCACAGACTGTGTTAGTCAAGGTTTCTGTACAGTACTAAATTATGGTGGCAGAAAAAATTTGAAACAGACATCTGGCACATGTCTTTGGTTTTCTCTTGCCTGCTGATTATAACAATAACATTTAGAACAAGACTTCTGGGAAGTATTGGATGGTCCCTCACATAATCCTCATCTTCCTGAAATTACTATCCTGAAATTGCTGGCTCTCAGCCAGAGCCTTTTCCTGCGTCTGACCTTTTAACCTCCTGTCATTTTGCCTGTCAATGTTCCCCCACCCACATGCTGTCAACGTTCAGTCTGGACAGACAAACAAACCCACAGCTCAGCCACCCTAAACAATAGTCCCGTACTCAGAAGTAAAAAAAAGCTCCCCACCAGTTTGTCGATGAAGGCGTCCACCGCCGACCCCGCCTTGACCAGCATCATGACCCTCCGCGGCTTCTTCAGCATCCCGACCATCTCCTCCAGGGAGTGGGCTCCCACCACCTTCGTGCCCTTCGCCTCCTTAGCCAGGAAGTCGTCCACTTTGGAGACCGTACGGTTAAAGGCGCAGACCTGGAGAATAACGTTTGGACAAGATGCTGAGGTAGCCGTTTTGTAGCAAATCTCTGGTTACTAAATGCAGTGAATGGCAAATATATGTGGTTTAAAATGATAGTTATGAGTGAAAGCATTTTGTGGAGATAACTTACCACAAAGCCATGGTCGTTCATGTTCAATATCAGGTTCTGTCCCTAGAAAAATAACAATAATCAATAAGAGAAATATGGTATGTTTAACAGTAGATTGCAATTACAAATGTACCAGCAAAATGCTGCTCCGGCCACTTCAGCTTCTTTGAAACTTAAATTCAATATACGGGTATGACTAAAGCAACTAATGAATAAATTACATGACGTATTGTTGTAACTGCTATGGTTACTTACCATGACAGCCAGTCCAATTAGGGCAATGTCAGCTCTGAAATGATAATCAAACTGGTTAACAATTCATTGCATCCCACATCAAACAACAATTACTTTAAATCTTATTTTCATACTTTGAAAGGTTGGCATTTTCCTGGTCTTATCATCTCTATTGTGTCCTTATGCTGAATCATTTGTCAAATGATATTGTCATCTGTTGCAGTTAAAAATCATTCAGCCTGACCTAGCAGTACATGTACATAGAGATAATCATAGACATATACAGTAGAAGACACAGCCGTGTTCTTAGTCCAACCAACAAGCTTAACGACATCATCACAGCTTCTGGTGGTATTCAGAACATACATGTACCACAATTTGAATTCCGTGCTCCAGGGGAATGCAAAATAGTAATTTTGTCGACTCATCATGACCCATACAGACTATTTACACCTGGCCAACAGGTGTATGTACAGATCTACATCTTGATCAATATTTTTTTTCTTCAGTGTGACAAAAAACATTAAGCTGGGTTAACTTGTGAACAATTACAACATCTAAGAGCCCTGTGCTTATACAATAGACAGGTCTGAAACCTGATAGTTTCTGGGAAGCATGACTTCCTGCACCAACTTCCTCAATACCAAGAAACGTGTACATGTAAAGCTTTAGACTCTCACTCTGCCCTTGAGGGTCCTTTCACAATGGGAAGAATGCTGAGTGTAGCCGAAGTCGTTGGACCAGTTCTTACTCAATTTGTTTTAGAGGGGTCGCTGTTTGAATTATACACCAGGCACCTGTTGACCCTAGCCCCGCCCTTAAAAAAGACCTATAAAACTCGGCTTTAAAACAGATGAGGACGAGTAGACAAAGGTCAGACCAGGACACAAAAAGGACATGTCAGAAAGGATCGTGAAGGGAGGGATGAATTTTCTAGGGACACCACCAAGGGTATGAGGTTGAACTCGAATAACCTCATCATGACATAAGCAGGAAGAAAATTGCATGTAAAGAACATCGTACACTTCGCAGAAAAACAATTGCCATGATAAGAATCAAATCCACGCTAAATCTTCATGTCACTCTCCACTCCACTACAACATGTTCTAGAAAATATAAATATCCTTGTTTTCTGACTATAACGTTGAACGTTACATTCTACAGTAGGCTACCCCGGCATGACTTCAACACGGAAGTAACCCTGACACCTTCCTTTTTACCGAATTCTACGTTTTCAGCGAAGGCAACAAACATCTGTCGACTACTAAACTTATTGCTAGACGTGATGACTTACTGTGGTTCGGGTGCCATGGCGAAATAGCGGCGAGAGTGTCAAGAAAGTCCGGAGAAAGAAGAGGGTGTGTGTTGTCCGTGCGCTCAGCTGGGCAGAAGGGTGACCAGTGCGCAGCTGTTCTGAGCAGCCTGCAAGTCATGCACCGCACGTGCACAACAGCGCACCTAGCGAGATTGTTATGAACAGCAGGTACTTGAACGTCTTTACTTATTCATTTTTTCAACATATGGCATTTTCATAAGCTAAATATCATTTTGAGGCAATGAGACCTTAAGATACACATGACAAACCATAGATAAAAACATTTTATTGACACGATTTTTAGACACAATGAACTCAGATAAAAAGGGCTGACATCGTACTGTTGTCACCTGTACAAGCAAAAGTACTGGTGTTCAGCAACTAGAGATCTTGTACTCTTTTAACAGTCCTTGTACAAAAATACATCCTATATGTCAGTCTAACTCTTCTCTTCAGTCCACCATGATGTTCAGGACAAGCTAGCTGATGCATGTAGTGTCACCATCACCTTTTGGCCCTTCTTGTGTTTCAACACATGCACACAGGCCTGGCTTCACTTTGGACAAGCAGCATTACACTTCCATCATCCATAGAATAATGTCTTCATTCCACAGTACAGCCACTTGGAAACTTCTCTGTTCCTTTAAAGAACTGGGAGCTTGTGAAAGTTCAAACATTCTCCAAGAGCTGCGGATAACAAGATGGAATGTTGGGAAGGTAGTTCACATGATCTGGTTGGCTGTGATGTCATCATATTCTATTTTGAGGATGTGATGCCCAGGAACCATGGCTAGTCCCAGCACCCTGGGGTCGTCACCTGATGAGCTATCTGCAAGAAGAGGCAACAAAGGTAACTAAGTTAGCTGATGATTTGACCTATAAAGTGGTAACAGAGATCAGTTTATTTTTTACGTCCCTATACTACACTTTTGGGACATATGAGGCAGTGCTTTCACTGCAGGCATATGTCGAAAAGTGCTATTAAAACCTTCTGTTTCTTGAATCTAAGGGAAACATCACTTGATCATTATATCTTTTTATCTTTATAATTCTTGGATCTGACTGACTGACTGAATGATTAGAATTTACCTGGATCTTGTATATATTCCTGACATGACCCTAGAATGACATTTTTATCCCTGTCTGTACAGAGGAACACCCCGATCAGCGTCCGTCCGTCTGTCATGCTCACACGCAGACTCTTGTTCAACCAGCTCCGCAGTTTCTGTCGGCCTTCGGTTTCTTGTGTATCTGCATCAAACTGTGTAACATTAAGATATTAATTTGTTTTTACATGAAAAAGGCTTTTGTTTATCCATAGACGAAAACAAAAACATAACAATCCAACAATGCATCAGTATTTTCTTAACAAACTAAGGCGATTAGTAACCGTGCTTGTTACAGTGCAACAATTCTGTATTCGTTTGGAACATAATTTGGGCTTTTCAAAAAATTATTATGTTTTGGTCAAGATCTGACCCCCCTCCCACAATGACATTATTTCTCCAGTTTCCACGAAAATATTCCACTACAGAAACTGAAACTGGCATGTGTATTTCTTGATACAATAACCAATAGCTAGCATGTGCCGAATTTCCGCTAGATCTCAGGAATTTCGTAAAAACCGAACATTTTCCCCGTACCCTCATCTCTTCCGGTTTCCCCTCCGCCATGACAGTTCTCACGAGAACCTTCGAGAATCGGCGTGAGTTCAGCGGATCGCAAGGCATTGTGGTCTTGGTCTCTCTTGGCAACCAGGAAGCTTCGCGATCCTCGGCTCGGGATCAGGCTGTGTTTTTCGTCGTCTTTTCGCCAGTTTTGTCGGCCAAATGGGGAAATTAGGGCGGCCCAGCTTCTACACACCGAACGAGGTGGCGATACACAACACGCTGAAGGATCTCTGGGTGTCCTACCTGGGCAAGGTGTACGATTTGACACCTTTGGCCGAGGAACACGCAGGTTAGGATTCTTCGTATTCTTGGCGAGCCCCGGTATGCCTAAATACCTCAACCGCCCTCAACCCCCCTCAACCGCCCTCAACCCCCCACTTCCTGGGCTAATATGCAGTGAACATGTGCTAAGAACGCTTTTTAACGCTCTGGATACATTGCCTATGCAATTATAAATAGGAAAATCACTGTAACTCTGGCGTTTTACCAGTTTTTTTACGGTGCGCCGTGCGCCCGAGGAACAGGGTCCGCCATCTTGTTTATTTACATCGGGCCGCCAGAACGCATCGTGCCGTAAGTTTCAAGTCAAGATAAGGAAAGTGAAAAAGCTTGTGCAGCACGGAAACTCAGCAGATATAGAGGGAAACCTCTTCAAACATCATGTTTCTGGTGGTGGATTTTAACGCTCAATACTTTAGGGCGGATATTTTGCGGGGTGTATCACTCCCTAAAGACGGTAACTCCACGTATGATATATTAAAAGTTATAACTTGAAAAAACTCGCAAATACTTAGACGTTACTATGTGATTTTTATTTATAATCGTATAGACAATGTATACAGAGTGTAAACAAGGGTTCTTAGCACATGTACACTGCATATTAGCCCAGGAAGTGGGAGGTTGAGGGCGGTTGAGGGGGGTTGAGGGCGGTTGAGGTATTTAGGCATACCCGGCGAGCCCTCCCCCAAATTCAGATAGTTCTTTGCCTATATATCATATGTCACGTAAACCAAGGCCTCCTTGCACACACAAGGCAATATGAACACATTTTATTGATGTCTCGACTTTGCTCTCCTAAAATTGCATCTAAAGCGGTTAACCAAACAATCACTGTGGAAGTTGCAAGTTATATCCCATAGGTTATATTCATAACAAACGGAATATCTATGCAAAGGGCAATAGATAAGCTTCCAAAATATATTCACAATTCAATTGATATACTATTTACGGAGGTATGATCGACGGAAATCAAGTTTCCTTACTTTTTGAGTTGATTTTAGTTCTTGATAGTGCAACTCAAGATCAATTAATGTATTAACCCTTTCAGCTATCTGTAACATGCTATGATATGTTATCTGTCCATTTCCAGGTAATGTGTTGCTGAAACCGATCATTGCAGAGGCCGGGAAGGACATCTCCCATTGGTTCAACAAGAAAACTAAAGATGTACGTGCTTGTTAAAGATATCCCTTACATGGTTACCGTCTTCTTGTCTAATAGTTTGGTACAAAAATGTACCTTCGTATTAGGAGATTCTCTTTCTTAGATTATAACTTTCATCACATTGAAAAAGTAGTCTCTAAGCAAAAGTAAAAGTAGATCAGTCTATTGTCATGATTTTGTTCCATATAACATGAAAGTTGAAGAAAGGTAGTAACATGCTCAAAAGTTACAAAGCTCTACAGACTTTGTTTTAGTTATTGGCTATAAAATTTCACCTTCAATGTCAAATATTGCTGACAGTAGCCTAATTTTTTTCCATCTAGATCCGTACTCACATTGACCCAGAGACCGGGTGTGAGAAGTACTACACCCCACATGGGCGCTTCATCCACATCCCGCCCCCGTACCCACGGACAGACTGGGCCAACGACTTCGGCAGACCATGGTGGAAGGACGAGAAGTACTACATCGGAGAACTGTCGCAGAAAACACGCTTCATCCGCATTCTCAACACTCTCACATCCCAGGAACAAACCATTGAGGTATGGGGGTATCACTATAATCACTTACAGTCCATTATCATTGAAGCCAGACAGTACTAAAATACCAAAAGTGGTATGAAAAGGACAATTCTTTATATTTACCTTTTTTTTGTAAAAGGTTGCAACTGTTTTCAAAGTCTTGGCTGATAGAAGTCCATGGATGTTGACTTTTTTCAAATTTTAAGGAATTTGTTTCTAATTAGGATTTTTGTTTACTTTTCATCCATTAATTTAGTGCTGAATTTTTTGCATAATTTAAAGTTATCTGCTGCACTAATAAGGGAATTTTACTGGCTCTTTTGAGTCAACACTCACTTATCCTACTATCCTAGTGTATCTCAGTTTAAGAAGACTGAAGCTATAAGTTGTGTTTGTGTCTATTTTTATTCATCAATCAGATATCTTGTTTTTTATTGTGCCTCATGTCAGTCTAACCAGTCCACATTTTGCTTCCATGCAGGTTTGTTCTGAGGAGTATCTGTCGGAGATCCTGGAGCGATACCTGAAGTACAATGCTCACGCGGGCAGCTACACGTGGAAGTACGACGGGAAGAACCTGGACATGGGGATGACGCTGGAAGAGAATGAAATCTTTGACGAGAGCGAAGACTTCTACGTGCTGAGTATGCAGGAGGAACAGTGGCTGCCGGCCATCCATCTGTACTTTAACGATGATCTGACTGAAGCATAGTCATTAAGAGTTGATATTAAAGAAAACTTTGATGGAAAATATAATAATATTACCTAGTTTCATGTAATTTCCTAGGTTGTACAACTGCATGTATGTAAAGTGGATTTTTTCCCCACAGTTTCTTTACATTTACAGAAAAGAGAAAGAGCAACAGAATTTTGGTACATTCAAAACCATCCTGATACGATGTGTTTTGGTCAGATTTTGGGATTCACATTGGTGTAAGTGGAGACCACATCAGGGCACTTACAACATCGTCCCCAAAAGGAGGAAGGTGTAAGAAGTTGTCTTTTAAACAGTCACAGCATATCACAAAGCATCATTGAACTGGCATGAAATTCAATCTTTGGGAAGTAGAGGTAAAAAAATGAGAAGAAAAGGCTTTTTAATGGAATTTGTAAATACTTTGTAAATAACTGTGTTTAGCACAACTCTGCAAGAGTCTGCCCCAAGCAACATGAGGTGATGTAAATAGCTTGAGTTTGTCAAATCTGAGTTGAGGGGTTTACTTGAACAGTAGATGTCTTTGAAATACACCTGTTTTACTGGTATTGGGGTTTGTCAATATTTTGTCTGATGTGGTGGTCAATTCACTAACATCTAATCATTAAAATGTCAAAATAAAACAATACCAACAACTTTTCTCAATATTCATTCTTCTTGTGTGATGAAGTGAACGCTTGCTGACTCATTCCGAGTCCACAAATACATGAAGTGACTAATCATATAGCTGCAGCAAACTCATGCATTTTGACACAGACTCTATTAGTGTTGGAAAAAATCACAAATGAAAATATCACGGGACCGTAAGCCATTATTCCGGCCTTACTAGGACCTGTACACACAATAATAACAACCAATAACCATAATATTCACAGATAGACCTGAAATTATTCAAAATCGACTGAAAAATATCCAGTACTGTAGACCATTTGTTCATTGTGCGGGTATAGCTTGTTGACGGATATTCGGATGTTGTCCTTTGGCATTGGATAGTCAATATTTGTAACAGGCTGTGATGTAATGTTTCGCCCTGTTCATTAAACATATCTTGCAACACTTCTAAGGACTTATGGCTGATTTTACAGACAACATCATGCCAGCGGAATCTCACAGGTGGTCGTTCAGCGTCCAAATCGTCTAAGGTAAAGTACTGGGAAATGTCAGAAAACGCAACCAAGATGAGAGTATTGAATAGCGTTGAACATGTTAGAAACTCTTATGGCTTTTTTGATGCGAGGATCTACCACGTATAGCATGATGTGAATCCTTGTATAAAGCATAATGACTATATATAAAGAATACAGCCACAGATAAATGTAATTGAGAAACCACTCCAAGGTCAATTGTGTGATTTTTTTCAGCAAAGCTTATCTGCATTTTGGTGCATGGTGTTTTAAAGATGGTATAAGGACAGATTTATTATTTCAAAACTCTATTTGGTCATCAAAAACCGAGAACAACACAGTTTGTGAATGTGGTATTTTTGTGTGAAATATCTGGACCTGCAATGTTTGTATTCATAATTGCGACATCCGGACGTTGTGCCACGTACGATCCGAACACTATTTCAGCGTATACATGTACGTTTACTGCAGGTGAAATGTTATGAATTTACGAAAAGCACGGCTCTTTCTTTTTCAGGACTCATTTCAATTTTCTTTAAAAAATCACCATCCTTGGAAGAAAGGACAATCGATCATAACTCAAAAGACTCCATTTTATTACCAAGTTGAAAGGGTGACTGTGTCTATCCACCATCTTGGATCACCTGCAATGTCTTCGAATTTCGTAGTCGAACGGAGCACCTCAAACAAGGAAGTCCTCAAGGTCATTTTCGTCGTGTCGCTCATCTGGCTGTCCATCGGGGTCACCCTGTGGCAGGTCATCGTCTCTGAAGACGGAAAATCCGTCCATGCAATTCACAGCGAAAACGCATGGGGGGACTTTCTGCCGGACAAGGATGACTTCAGCTTCGACGGCAAAATTAGGCAAAACGTCCACAACGCTAAGCTGAGATACGCGGGACGCGATGATGACAATGCCAACGGGAAAGAGACAGGCGAAAAAGACGACACCAATGAAGATCTAGATGATGAAAAGGTGGTTGATGATTTAACTGAAAGGGTATGAAGCTCTTCACGATATACGATGTACTTATTTCATAACTACTTTTGTTTGTGATCAATGGATACTTGTATGTGAAAAGAATAGAATTGGATTTATAACAGATGTTGTTGAATTACGGGTAAAAATCCTAATATCAAATAAGCGCTGGTCATTAATATTTATATGATAAACCATGCCAAGATAACAGCGTAGCTTTGTGATTCTAACTCAAGGACAATCGGGAGGTCATTGACCCCGCCCCTCACCTGAGACCACCCCCCGCGGAGCCGGGAGCCCCCGGGGAAGAAGGGAAGGGGGTAGAGATTCGCCCCAACACCCCGGAAGAGACGGAAAAGTACGAGGTTGGATTGAAACAACACTCCTTCAACGAGTGGGCCAGCAGCAAGATCTCTGTCCACCGCAGTCTGATGGACCTCAGACATGAACTGTTAGTGGCTCTTGTGGCTCCTTTCTTGAATTTGTGATTGCTTTTTCACATACATATAGATATCGAGATCGTCATTGTCCCCTCCCTTGTTATTAGCACAATATAAAGCATATCTGTCAGCGTTTTTTTTATAGTAAGATAATATATATTTAAGAATCTTGACGGTGCTATTTGATGGTTTGGGAAGAATGGTTTTGGTTAGACCTAAGGATGACACGTATCCTTCTTACTTTGTATTTACGTTTTCAAGTACTTGCATGGAATTTAAACTTTACATGTACACTCTCTCAAAGTCCCATTCAAAAATATTTGGCTTTAACACTTCTTGCATTGTAATTTTCGAACCATACTTTCAAAGTTCCATTTCAAATCTTTGACATTACAGGTGTAAAGAAAAGAAGTACTACCGGCCTCTTCCACAAACTTCAGTCATCATCATTTTCTACAACGAGGCGTGGTCCACACTCTTACGCACGGTGCACAGCGTGTTAGAGAGGACCCCTAGCGAGTTACTACGGGAAGTCATCCTAGTGGACGACTGCAGCACTTTCGGTAAAGATCGTTCTTTGTTTCCTCTGAGATTCATTCTTTCACTAGTTCAAACTTTATCAACATGGCGGAGTGATATTATTATGTTCAATCGTCAAAGACAGAATTGTAAAATCATTCCTGCCATTCAAAGGTGGGTTACATGTATGTCGTACATATACTGAAACTTTATTCACACGATTAAAAGTACAGAGCATTTTGCATGGCTCCCTACATACATGCAGATACGCGCATGTGTCCTGAACAATGTAGCTGTCTTGTTACGGAAAGGGATGTCTAAGTTCTTGGTCGATGATTGGTTCTGTCACAGCTTGATTGAAAATTGAAGATTGTCACAGCTTGATTTAAATTCAACTATATTTTTAGACTTTATGATTGTACAAAGTTCGTTCGCAACATGTTGTTAGAATAAGCCTCGCAATTCAGCCATCATGGCTGCCAGGAGGCTTGTGTGTACTTTGTCTCTTTCTTGTAATAAACCATTCTACTACTAATTCTATGACATCAAAAATAGACAAAATCGTCCGACGACCTACGACAAATGTGACCGCGCCCTATGTGACATCCCCTCCCCTATTCCCAGACCACCTGCAGGCCCCGCTGGATGAGTACGTGTCCCAGCTGCCCGAGGTGCGGGTGATCCGCAGTCCGGCCCGGCAGGGGCTCATCAGGGCCAGGCTTCTGGGGGTCAAACATGCCAGGGGAGAGGTAGGGATTTAATGGAAATCTGTTATCGCATGAAACAACCTGCAAATCAAAATTAACGTTATAGGTAGGACTACCGAAAGCCTATACAGTCAAATCTGTCCAAGAAGGCCACCCAGAGCCGAGGTTAAGTGGTCTTCTTGGACAGGTGACCTTCTAGCTTCTAGGGGAGGTGGAACAAAATTCGGGACCGTGACGGGCTTGTTTTAGGCAGGTGGCCAGGTTGGGTAGGTTTGACTTCTCACCTTCTCACGCTGACACCTTTAGGCCTTTAGCTTTGACTGTAGCTGCAAAATACAACGGTATCGCCATATCCTACTCCTTCATATGTGTAGGTTCTGGCGTTTCTAGACTCGCACTGTGAGTGTATGGACGGGTGGCTAGAGCCGCTACTGGAGCGGATCGCCCTGAACCATACCACCGTCCCCTGGCCAGTCATAGACATGATACAGCACGACAACTTCGCCTACCTCTTCCACGGTGTGAAGGTGGGTGTCTGCAAATCTCCAAGGAGATGTTAGGAGGGAAGATCGTAACTCTACTAAGTAAGCCTAACTTCGGCTATGTTTTTATATTTGTAATGTATAAATTTATATATGATGCAATGTTTTGTTGTAAAAAGCCTCGCAATTCAGCTATATGTATATATAAGATAGCTGCCAGGAGGCTGATAATTGTTGTAATGCTGATATGCTGTCAAATAAACCAGTCTAGTAACTCTTGTAGGTAGTGCGCCAGCAAAAACTTGACAGTCGGAAAACGCAACGGTTTTCTCTCGCAAAATCTGCTCGAAAAGTTGTTTGTAGCCGCTATGATGTCGATTTTAGATCACACTTACCACGGTCGGAACCTTTCATATCAATCTATGTTACAATGCATTTGCTAAGTTCATATTTCTGAGTACTCGACGGCTAAAGCCCGGGTCACACACATCGTAAGATGGGCGATGTCCTTGGTGCTGAAATGGGGGGTCCAGAAAACCCCGGTCACAGACAAGGTACATGTACGATGCACCTACGATGTGAGGTTTTCCGCGTCGATCGTGCCGTACGCCGTAGATTTGAGAAGAAACGGGTGCAGTAGTTTCAAAATCAAACAGGAAAAGGCCCCATCGTAGAGGCTTAACAAGTAAAAGCATGGGTGTTCCGGATCCTCTGTTTGTGTATCTCATGATGTTGTTGTTCGTACCCCAGGGTGTGATGAATGTTGGTGGGGTGGATCTGGTAGACCTGAAGTTCAATTGGCACACAGTCCGGCAGAAAGAGCTCAATAAGAGGAAGTCTATCATCGACCCTATCAAGTCAGTGGCACCGTTACTTTATCCTATTTCCCGTTTATTACTATCATGAATGCAGGTATATATGATTTATTACAAATATTCGTCGCGAATGTGGATTTCCATTGGTTTGTTTTCTTGATACGTGTTATCACGTATCTACCTCGTTTTCTATTTCTTACTTGTATATTCTCAGGTCGCTTACTCTACTTATAGTTAATGTATGCCTTGTTCTTTATTTATTTGTTACTTGTATATTATCAGGTCGCCTACCATGCCGGGCGGTGTCTTCGCCATCGATAAGAAATATTTCGAACATCTGGGAGCCTATGATGACGGGATGGAGATCTGGGGAGGGGAGAACATCGAGATTTCTTTCCGGGTAGCGTGGCGTGAAGCAATTTTGTTTTCCCGTCTTGTTTGGTATAAAATCTTGTAACGAATAGTGTCATGATGTATCTCTAGGGCAACTATCGTTTGCCTGCTGTCTGAAGTTTCAAAAAAGGTCTGTGGTTAGGTAGTAACTTCTTGATTCTAGACCTCTGATGCCTTATTTTAATTATAGGCGAAACATGCGAAATGGTTCGATTGACCTTACTTTCCATTCTTTGTCTACAACTGAGCAAACAAGTCACATTGACGTCACTACGCAAAGACTCCAAGCCTTACCGCAATCATTGATGTGCAAAAAGAGTGAATTCGGTATTAAGAGTATCTAAGTTTGGCTATCATAGAATTTAAAAGATTGGACGGGTACGTACTTACTTAAATGAAATTCAAAAATGTACATCTAGATCTGGCAGTGCGGTGGTACCATCGAGATGGTGCCCTGTTCTCACGTGGGTCACGTGTTCAGAGTGACGTCACCGTACCACGCCCCTGTCGACAAGTGGGTGAGAAACAACAAGCGGCTGGCCGAGGTGTGGATGGACGACTACAAGAACATCATCTACAGGAGACACCCAGACTACGAGAAGGTTCAGTACACTGAGTACATCATTTTGTACAATAGTTTGTACGCAACGAAAAGTCTAGCACTGTTTTCAGCAAGATGTGGTGCATTTATGGTACACATCAAGCCATGTTAGGAATCGGAGATGTTTGTTGACTCAGTTACAATTATAACTGTGACTGTGTGAAACCAAGCATACACCTTTTTACTCTTTTCTCTCTCATAGACTACACACGCGCGCCCACGTATATACACACTGTCACACACTCACTCTCACACACGCACACACACACACACGCGCGCGCGCGCGCGTGCACACACACACACACACACACACACACACACACGCACACACACACACACACACACACACACACACATATATATACACACACACACACACACACACACACACACACACCACAGAACACATACACAAACACGGACATACAGAAATAATACACTCACAGCTAATGACTGACTAGTGGCTAACCTTTAGTTTTAACCCTTGTGGATCCACCAGGTTGATGCCGGAGACCTAACGTCGCGGAAGATTCTCCGCAAGGCGCTCCACTGTCATGACTTCAGCTGGTACATACAGAACGTGTACCCTGACAAGTACGTGCCAGATGTACGCCCAGTCGCGTATGGACAAGTACGTCTGGCAGAAACCACTTCTTTTGATGCCATTAGGTTGCTTTAGCCTCTAGCCATGCTTTGCGCTGTTTTATTTATGAAAAAGATAACAGGGCCAATCGAAATAGCCATTTCCGTTACCCCTTATACATACTTGTAGGGTTTAGCCACTACACTGGAGCACTATATATAGCTTTATAGCTTACTTTCCATATTAGTAATTGACTCTATGGTTGGTATTCGCCATGCACTGGCACGTTATATATCATATTTACATGAGAATCGCCTCCTCCCACAGATCCAGAATAAGGAGACAGGCAAGTGTCTAGACTCCGTTCCATCCGCTAAAGAAAGACCAGGGCTGGTAGACTGCCATGGGCACGGAGGGAACCAGGTAAATACCGAGTCCTGAAGTCCAGAGATATAGTGACATGGTGGTTAAGGCTGTAGACTTAGAATTCAAAGGTTCTGGGTTTGAATCTTAGGTCCTATTGCTGTGCCATTAGAAAAAGCATATTTTTTCACTCGACTCAAGTCACGTATAAATACCTAGCTTAGATTAGGGACATGCTCTGGGATGGGACGTAAAGCCGGGGGCCCTTTAGTCAAAGACAGCCTCACCTTGAGCCCGTTAAGGAACCCACCACACGTATCGATAAGAGTAGAGGGCCTTCTCAGTGTCAGCATATATATCTTTTCAGTACTGGGAGTTTACCAGGGTTGGGGAGGTGCGTTTGGGGTTGGAGTCAAAACTGTGCCTTCAGACGGCTACTACCGCTCCTTTCACTGACGTCATCACCAAGCCATGTGCACACAGGTTTGCCATTGACCAACCTTCCAAGCAACAGAGATGGGTCCTACAGGTGACTTTCACACTCCTGATTCTTACCTCCGGTTACGAAAGTATTGTTTTGGGTGCCTGAGCTGTGTCTTAGTTCGGAGGCATGTCTCGGTTTTTCTTCTAACCCTTGTAACGCTTTCGTAAGTGCCTGTGTCCAATACATTCTGTTTGCATACAAATATGTCGTTTAATTTTTGCCTTTTTGGACGCTCTAGCTAACACCTTGACTGTGTCTACCTTTTATAGAACAGCACCGTGCTGTATCACCCGATGACTGACCTGTGTTTGGAAGGGACTGCGTCTGGCCTGACCATGGCGCCGTGTGAGGATGTGAACAGACAGCGATGGCTACTACAGAATCTAGAATCAACGTAGACTTAAAAGTATTTCAACGTAGCCTTAAAGTATAGTAACGTAGCCTTAATGCATTTTTACGTGGACTTAAAGTGTTTTAATGTATTTAAACTATAAAACCTAAAGTATTTAAACTATGAAAGGATACTATGTAGAAGGGTTTAACTTGATTTCAACATAGGGAATGAGACTCATGCAAGCGATATTAAATCACTGTAAAGTAAAGTAATTCAAATCATAGTTGAAGTTTTGATACTGTCAATCAACACAGTAAAGAAGCTCACCTCAATTTCAAATCATAGTTTTAAGGTCATGTTTTCTGGCGCATTGCTGTGTTACCGTGTAAGGATACACAAGATTTTACAATGGTTTTTGCGATCATTGCTTAGTGCTGATGGCCGACCGCCGAGTATGAGGCGGAAAAGCCCATCCGGACCACGTCTTCGTCGGTGACGAAGCGGACAGTCATGGTGTTGGAGGAGCTGGTGAGCGGGGCGGGGATTCTGTCACCACAGGCCTTCAGCAGCTGGGGAGCGCTCGTACTGGGGCCGTCATAAACCGCCACGTAGTCCCACCTGTTGGTTAGATTAGACAGTAATAAGTCACAGAAGGACAGAAGCAACGAACCAGTATCTGACCTGATATCATGGACACCAGTACATGGGAGAGGGAAGGTTTGGAGCTTGGGGAGGGCAATGTCTAGTAGGGAGTTCTGGAAGAAACCGGCAGGCGACAGAAGTTAAGCAAGACGTCTGATAAATACGTGAACTGTTTAAATGTTCCTGATTGCATCTTTAGCCTTCTCGGTCGCACGCTTGAGACAAACTCTCTCTCTCTCTCTCTCTCTCTCTCTCTCTCTCTCTCTCTCTCTCTCTCTCTCTCTCTCTCTCTCTCTCTTTCTCTCTCTGTGTGTGTGTGTCTGTATTTGTTTTACTCAGTTGTGACCATGTAACAAGACCATAATGTCAGATCAAAGTTATGGGTTACATGAAAAGGACTGAAACAGCATCTCTTCTTACTAAGCTTAATAAATAAGTCAAAAACATCAATGCTCGAGACAAGCTCGACTCACTGAGAGTGAGGTCTAATCAATAGGAGAAGCAGGGGTTACGACGTCAACAGAGGCACATTCCCTACACCATAATAAAAGAAGGATAAAGTGTTAAGGAACCACTCACGAGCACTGGTTGTTCATGTTGTCCAGTTCGATATCGAACACGGTGAACACCAGGTGGACGAGCTTGCCGGCGGTGACGGTGATGGTCCAGGTACAGTCCTGGTCGTTGTCGTAGTGCAGGACAGTAATCGTGCCGGAATCCTGCTGCAAGTCCTCGCTGACACAGTCCGTCTTAGGTGCTAAAGAGCAGATATATGAGGTTTTTACTTGAATCATGGACATTATGGTCCAAAACCTTAGGCCTGAACTTACACAATCTCTAGCTGTTAGGGGCTAATGTTATTTCCAGGACTATGCTCAGGCACGGTTCTGGATAGTCCACGCGTATCCAGAACAGTGCCTAGGGGCAAATCTACGTTCTTCGATACGCGATGACTATCCAGAACAGTGCCTGATCCTAATCCTAACCCATTCAGGCATAGAAATAGACAGGCGTGGTTCTGGATACAACAACTGTGACTCACGGCAGTGCGAATCTACGTTCTTGGATACGCGGAGACTATCCAGAACAGGGCCTGATTCAAACCCTAACCCATTCAGGCATAGAACTAGATAGGCGCGATTCTGGATACAACAACTGTGACTTACGACAGTGCGCTCCCTGCTCGTCGCTCCCGTCGGTACAGTCGTCCTCTGCGTCACAGACCCAGCTGTCCGGGATGCACCTGCTTCCGTCCGCACACATGAAGTCGTCGTCGCTACAGACGCCGCCTGTAGAGTATGGGTAGATTGAAATTTTAACACTTTAATTGTAAACTTACCATTAAAACGTCCCTTACACCCCTTTCCACTAGAATCTCCCACCGCTGGCTATGGGCTACCCAAGACTCTGACAGAACGCTCAACAAATTCATACATAAAGATAACTATATAGCTGGTCCTTTTATCCTTTGAGGGACCCTTTGATAGAGAAAAAGACAAGAAATGTATTCAACGCATTCAGGACGTTCAGTTAAAAAACATACCTATCGCGTTACAGTTCTGCTCGTCGCTGTTGTCCCCGCAGTCGTTAAAGACGTCACAGACCCAGGAGTCCGGCACGCATGTGTTACCGTGGGCACAGGTGAAGTCCCCGGGACTACAGATGGGGCCTGGAAAATCATCATCATCATAGTTAAACCCTATATGACCTCACCAGGGCAAAGCAGGAGGGGGGAGTTGAGGTCCCGGGCTAGGGCGGGCAGACCTCCAGCCTGGCACGGGATGACTCAACGATGGGAGCCGTCACAACCGTGTCAGGCAGGGCGTTCTACTGGGGAATGGTACGGCGGAAAATGAGTATTTGTATGTATCTGTTCTTACTTTTATAGTTTGAAATTTGAGGTGGTGGCTCACCCGGGTGCGCCCACACTTACTACCAAGGCTATGTAACACAAACTCTCACAGTGACAATATTATAAAGCCCCTCCATGCAGAGGCGTGACCAGTGGAAGAGCTGCGAGAAGCACAGTTACTTACCATCGGGGCAGTTGGCAGTTATCTCATCCTCTCCTTGCGAACAGTCTGCCTCGTCGTCGCACTCATAGCTAGCGGGGATGCACTTTCCGTCATCACACTGGAACTGGTCAGGCCTGCACTGCGCTACAATGCAAATGAAAGATACAATGCAAATAAAAGTTTGCCAACGGAAACTCGAATTGTGGTCACAGTCGTCGTACAAAGTTTTTGTTATAGAACATCTATACATCTTATTTCTATTTAAGAAAATTAAGGAAAAGTAATGGCTAACGAAAAAACAAGCACTTACCGCTAGCGCCTGCCACAAAAAGGAGAAGCATCCACAGCATGATGATACGGTTTACCTAACAACAGGCGGTGGTAAGACTTTTATAGTCGAGTATCGTGTTGGGAGGAGCGTCAGTCTCTGTATATGTACTTCAGGAAACACGCGATGATTGAACAAATATCATAAACGCAGCGAAAGGTTAGAAATATTTGCTTAGATACGGGACATCCTACAAGCGGAGACAACTCGTGGCCAAGGGCACACCTGTTACTCCTATAGCGAGCATCATGAGAGTTCAATAAGCTTGAGGCTAGTATTCCTTTGTGGTTGAGTAATGGAATGGGTGGTGGTGGTGGAGTACTCCAGCCATTGTAGCACTTTAATCAACATTAACTCTATCTTAAAACTAACTCAGCAGCTCTTTTCTACTTCTCTACCAAGCAGAGATTTAGGCTTCGGCTTATTAACGTGTTTTAGGCTTTTTATCTGGCTTTTTAAAAAGTTGTACTGGTATATTTTTTCGCCATTCTTCGGATGGCGTATATTGGATACAGCCCTGCCAATGATTACTGTCTTGCCCATTTGATAGTATGTCTTGCAGCTACCGGTACCAAAAGACCTGCTTGGAGATAAGCTCTTCTCATAGTTTGACTGCTTGCGTCACGACAGGGTGCTGTAGGACAGCGACCCCTATACTCTTATACTACTGTTCATCAAACATCGGCTGCTGCCAAGAAAATTTGTTTAGATATGAGACCTCCTACCGCGGTACCGGCGAAGATTACGCCTTCCGACAAGGGCATGCCCATGAGTAATGTTTTGATAAATGGCTTCATTCTTAATCTTTACCGAGTCAATGGATGAAATAGCCTATTTAACACCACGGTGAAAGCTATCTGTAACATGTTCTGAGGGACGAGGCCGCAATTTGCAGTGTATTTACATGCAGACAAGATGAGAAGGTTACAGTTTTTGCACATTTTTTTAAAAATTAGCACCCATTAACCAGTGCACCCTGCAGCCATGTTAGAATGTTCTATTCACTGAAGGTTCTCCCTGGTTCATATTTTCATAGTGGCATTTCTCCTTCCTCTTCCCTCATAGTGTTTTTTAAAAGCTGTAAACTAAGTTCTGCTTTTCATGGCTATGTTGGCAACAGCAAAATTGTAGGTAACAGACATGAAAGTTCTAACTGTATTACATGGCATTCGTTTTGAATCACCATTGGGTTTATCTTTCACTAAAGCTAAAAATGTCATAAACGCTTGATGTATGTTCAAGGGATGACCTTGAACGTAAACTTCGCAAAGACTGTAACAAGTTACATTTGTACATAAGTGTGTGTTCCATTTCTAATGGAAAACAGATGTTTAACGTTACTATAGAAAGTAGTAGAAAATCATTTAATAGTGTTTGTAATTGATTTCACCAGTAATAGTCCTTCTAGAATCACGATACAGTGCATATCGTACGAAATAACCGGAGAAATAAAATCATAACCACATCATAATTTCCGCAAAAGAGCCGTCCCGTATCCAGTCCACCTGTTCCCCGCTGCCCGCCCCGGTGCATGACGGGGGATTATTATTCCAACATGGCGGCCACTCGGTTGTGTTTTGGGTGCTGCGGGCGCCGTGGAGAGGACCCCAGGCCTCCCGAAGAAATGGTGAAGCCTTCTTATCTATCTCAAGACACGCATAAGGTCCATTTCTAAGTGCCACCTTCATTTCGTTACGTGTGCTTGCTTTAATCGTCTTTTTCCCGCCTTAATTTGCAGACCTTGTTGGGAGAGGGGTCCCATGAGGAAGAGGAACATCTCCCTAGGAAAGACTACGAGGTAAATTATTATAAACACACCGATTTTTATTTGCAGTTACGTATTAAATATGTGTATGATTATTATAAACACCTTGCCTTCTTTAAGACATCATTGTACTGAAGTAATAGGATGCAGCGTGCAGTGTTTTTAATTTTCATCGTACGATATGACGTTTGAATGGGGAGGGTCATTAATGTGCACCGTTATGATCAGGTCCCGTGACTGTGTGGTTTGGGACTGGTGATTATTCCGCTCCTGTCTCCTGACTGTCCGTCTCCACAACAGCCCGGCAATCACGCTTATTCTGACGTTATTACTCTACAAACGCTGTTCAGAGTTGTTGTCAGTATGTGCGTGTGTGGAGGGGGGGGGGGCGGTCGTCCTAGTCTCGTGACTTCCGCATTTGTTTGTTCCAGTATCTGTTATATAATACGAGTACACTGGTAGTGCAGCCCTAATGTTGTGTATTCATTGTAGTAAACTGTTTTATTATTCACGCCAAGGAATGAAAAAAAATGAACATTGTACTCTGCACGTGACACATAAACGTGACATCTGTCAAATAGGTCAAGGGGGTGTGTCTGTTGTGTTTGTTCGAGACTTGCTGGGGATCAATGCATTGATTTGATCATTTGGATTTCGTTTGGAGACACTTGTCTCTCTGTGTGTTTCTGTAAAAATTATGTGATTCCCAGTATACACATAACAGCATTGACATGTATACTCAGTACAGCTATTGGTCGCAAATGTTGCAAAGCAGTAAGGGGGTGAAGTCTGCCATCTCTGATTGCCTGTTTTTACATTGGTTTTTCCAATGTCTCTTATCTGGAGGGTTATCAGCCATATTCAGTTTTATGTATTTGGCTCCACATTTTAAAAGGCTCTTACTAATCCACTGTATCCCCTGCAGTGTGGCTAATATAATGTACCTGTAACATATGTCATGACTAATCAAATTTTGTCTCTACATCCTCAATGAATTATTCAGAGCAGCGTTGTGTTTTTTGGCACATGTGTGGAATCTACTGCACCATACTTCTGGCTCACAACGTTTTTCGATAACGGATCATGATATAATAGTTCACCAATAATACCATGGACCCAAGTTGGAGGATGTTTTTATCAATTATCATTTAATACCTGTAACGTTAATCACAAAAATGCATATTATTTTGTACAACACTGTTGGACTTATCATCCACCTCCCCACAAATACAAATACATTGTACAGGTAATGATTTTCAAGGTTAAGAGTGGTCAATGCATTGTAAAACTTAAAGAAATGGTGAGGACAGCATATTAATGGCCACAAATGCTAGGTCTGCTGGTTAGAATTCGAGACATGCCATTTTATGAGTGACACAAGAGGACCTAAGCTCCAAGGGGAAGTCTGAATAATACACTGTGAGCTACACAGGGAACTGTTTTTAGGAAGTGCTTGACAATTTTGACTTTCCCCCCAGAGCTTGGACTATGACTGCTGTTTCAATGAGCCGTACATCCACATGTTGGAGAAACAGGACTCCAGAGTAAGGACACTAGTAGTACATGTAGTTCTGTTTTGTTGACAGCAATGTTTCACATTATACAGTATAAAGTTTTTACATTAACGAGAATTGCACTGATTCAGAATAGCATGCAATATATGTATTGATAGTAAATACATGCAAAGGGAGGAACTATTTTAACTTTTAACAACTCTATTCAAGAAAAATAATCATTGCTATTTGTAACTTATCAAAAACAGTACAGAATATTATGCATGGAATGATTTTCTACCATTGCAAATTTCCAGTCCATGGTCTTGAATATATCTTCTTTTTTTTTTTCTTCCCTTCAACAGACAAGTAGCAGAAATGAAGCAGTTCGTTGGGTGGTGACGTTATTTGTAGGGATTTTTACCGGGCTAGTAAGTACCACGCTGCAAGATTTTTGTAAATAAGTGATATTTTAGCAACAAAGGAATGTAGATAGCCATTTGATTCACATCACATATTCAAATCTAGAATCTAATAAAGAATTGACAATTCTGCCAGATCAAGTGCATAATATTTCAGCTAATTATTAATGATAGTACTTGCATATATAGAATAAGAATAATGTAACCCAGCAGCACATAAGATGTTCTACATTTTAACTTAACTTTTCTTTCATCCGCAGGTTGCACTGTTTATAGATGTTGTCATCAAGGAGCTAATGGGTCTGAAAGTTGGTATCGTGAAGAACTGTATCCTTTACAGCTTGTACATGTAAAATTATAATAGTTTTTCAACTTTGCAAGTGGCAGAGTTTCTCTTCTGTTATGTGTTTATAAGACACTAGACGCCTTCTTAAGTGTTTCTCCTTAACGAGCTGTGTACAGGTATAGAGTTATTAAGTGTGAAAGGTTACCTGGTTCTATCACTCCTGGTTCTCCTGGCCTTCAACCTGACCTTCACATTCATATCTGGGCTCTTCACTGCAGCTGAGGTGAGTGTCCTTTATAACCTTTAGCACACTGAAGTAGCAGTTTGGTTACTACTTGTCTATTGGTTACAAGGCACAAGGTAGAAGGTTTATGCCAGTCAACAAAATTTCAGCTACAAATTTTACCCAAAATTCAGTTAAGGTAAGGTGGACACAATTTACATCATTTTGGAAGTGCCCATATTGACAGTGATTACAGAAATGAAGATGCTATCATGTATGTCAAAGCATGCTTTTCAATTGATGTGTAAAACTAGCCTCCTGTGCAGACTTCTAGTACTAGTGGGGCAATGTTTACTTCTAGATTGGCAGTTTCTTTTCGGGGGAGGGTCTTGTTTGGGTGCAGAGCTGTATCTGTTGGCACGGGTGATACAGCTCTCTCCGTGGATACAGCTTTCCCTCCGAGCGACTCCTAGAAACAAATGCTGCACTGCTAGAAGTCTACCCCAGAGGCTAATAATGCAAAATAAGGCTTGAAGTGTCTGAAATGAATTTTTCTACAGCCCCTAGCAGCTGGTTCAGGTATTCCTGAGGTGAAGTGTTACCTGAATGGTGTGAAGGTGCCCAGAGTGGTGAGACTCTTCACACTGGTGTGCAAGGCTGTAGGTGTACTCTTCAGTGTAGCTGGAGGTAAGGGCTTTACCACAGTGGGTGATCCAGTACAACGTAGGTCAGTAGCAAATAGTGTGCATAGTCCAGTGGTTAGACCCTGCCTTTGACCACTGGTTAGACCTTGCCTGTAGAGTTCAGGAGTTTGAATCCTGGGTCATCTTGTTTTATTAATGTTTATATGGTGTTCATCCCTGGGTACCTGAAAACCAGGTCACAGTCTAGACTTACGATCTAAAACTCAAACTGTATTTGATGCATGGACCTGGGGTAAAATGAAAATTGTATATCTGTGAGTCCAAGTTGTGTTTACTTTGTCATGTTGTAAGATGTAGTTTGTACTTTCTGCTCAGGTTTGCTGGTAGGGAAGGAAGGACCCATGATCCACAGTGGGGCAGTTATAGGGGCAGGTGTGCCGCAGGTGAGAGGATCCTACTACTATCCTTTAAAAACATTTAAAAAATGTAGTTTTTCCATCTGTCAGGGACATGTATGCAACACCAACTTTGTTGTTTTTCAATTGATTTGAGATTTATTCTACACTTATAATATACATGAATACTATATGTACTTTTGACTTATAATATACATGAATACTGTACATATATGTACTTTTCACTTATAAAGACATTGTATTCAATATGTAGTAGTGATAGACATTATGTATTACTGAAATAGAATTTTTTTCAGCTCAACTGATATCTTTTTTTTTTACTAACTGTTCCGGTGTCATTGTTCCTTCATGAAAACCTCTTTTATTTTTTTAGACATTTCCGTCTTGCCTAAAGTCTTTTCTTGTTTTGTATTTTAGTTCCAGAGCTTTACTTTCAAGAAGATAAAGTTTGACTTCCCTTACTTTAGATCTGACCGGTAAGTCTGTTGTTCCTGAAACAGAGAATGTAAAATAAGGCCACACCAATTTAATTCCTTGGTTCTTGGGCATTTTGAAGCACAAATTTAGCAAGAATAAAACAGAAGACAGGGAGGAAAGTTTGTTTGAATATATTCGCTCCTTGCAAATGTGTGCAAGGTACAAGCTCTGTTTTCATATTGTTCTTTCAATTCAGCATTTATCTCTTTTATTCCTGAGAACCAACAAATCAAATTGGTGTGGTCTAAGAATAATTTTAACCTTCTCCCTGCTGCCCAACCCTGTAACCAATACAACCAAATACAAATGTGGTGTCAAAAGACCACTGCAGCAGGGATAAGGTTAGATATTATGACTTAATGGCTTTAATTGATATAAATAACAGAAAGAGGTTTTATTCTTTTTCCTCGGTGATCAGCGAATATGGAGAAAGTTGGGACTTCAACAACGGTATAGTGGGCCTGCGGTTACTTGAATGTGTGTTGTTCTGAGTGTGATGAGTTTTTTTTTTTCTTCCTTCAAATTTTCTGGTAGAGTTAGTGTCATTGCAGTGCAGTTTGTTTTATCTAACTTTAAGTGAACAGTTTTTATTTGATAATTGTTCAAAGTTTTTACATTGCATGCAGATTGTTTTTGGCAATATTTACATGTGTTTCAAGGAATAAATAAATAAATTTATATCTCTGACAGAATATTTGTTTATTTGTTCGTTGGTTGGTTGTGTGATTTTTGATCAGGATAATTAGAATAGTATGGAATGAATTGTGACTGCATTTTATTTTAGACTATCACATTGAACACCACATTAATTAGATTGACACCACAATGCTGCTCCCCCTCAGGTGCAAAATGCAGGGCTCAAAAAATACCCAACTGCAACCTGCAGCTATGATTTGCTGAAAAAGTTTTGAGATGTCAGAAATAAGTACAAACAACTTGGTATTATGGATGATATATTGCACAAAACAAGTATTTTCAGCCCTGAATGTGATTCACACTGACTATGACATCCCTGTAACTTTTTTAAAGCTTGAACAAAACACCTGGCTGTATGTTTAAGCTATTTTAACAAAACCCTTTGTACAATGTATGTTTCCAGGGACAAAAGAGACTTTGCCTCCAGTGGAGCCGCAGCAGGAGTAGCAGGTAAGGAGGTCTTACATGTACACTTCCAATATAGTACTGTAGTAGCAGTAGTAGTATCCAGTCTTTGCTTATACTGCTGTGGGGGTCCCTGAAATGGGTAGGCAGTAGTCAGCTAGTCTTCACACATATAGCTACATTTCCAAGTGGCTCTGTACAGTGGGTCCACACTGGTAAGGCTGCACTCTCTGATGTCCCTCTTGATACACTAGTCGACTATGACTTAGTCAACTTCTAATTAAAAAAAAATGAATGCATCATCCTGTTCACTCAAACTAAAGAGATTAATCATATCCTAATGCAAAAGCTTCTTATTATGTCACCTCCCCTACAAATCCTTGGCTTTTCATTGATAAGAGTATTTCCCTCCCTCTAGCTGCTTTTGGAGCTCCCATAGGAGGAGTGTTGTTCAGCCTGGAGGAAGGGTCCTCCTTCTGGAACCAGATGCTGACCTGGAGAACTGTGAGTCTCTGTTGTCAAAATCTCGCACTATGACTGTATTACATGCACAAAATGTACCTTACACAACATTTTGTATTGTTTCAATTACTCAGTAAAACCAGGAAAAATATGATTTTAGAGATCAAATGTTAAAGATTCAGGTGGCAAGTGTACATGTATAGCCTAAAACCTTATAATGGATTGTGGGCTGCTTGCATGCAATAGACGATTTTCATTGACATTGACTATGTTGTGTTGTTTTGAAGAGTAGTGTTCTTGTGTCTTACCAGCTTACCAGCTTACATACAATGTTATGTACATGAATCTCTGAATAGTAACTGTGTTTCCCTCATTCTTCATCAGTGTTATTGGGAAAATTTACAACTGTACGAATTTCTATTTCCTAGTTCCTGTGTTCCATGACAGCTGCCTTTACCTTGAACTTCTTCCTGTCGGGGACTCGTATTGAGGGGGAGAACCCTTCTGCTGACGTCAACTCCTGGGGCAGCTTCTACCAGCCTGGTCTCCTCACCTTCGGACAGTTTAAGGTATTCATACATACTTGCTATATGATGATGATGCTATATAAAATATTACTAAAGACTGGATCAATATATTACGTCAAGAATAGTGAAAAGTTGAAAGTTTTATATTCGTTCTATATTTCGCAATGTATTTTTTGGAGGGTTGAATGAATCCCTTTGCTATGTTGCCAATCTTTAACGGGGGGTGCCCTAACATCGAACGCTTTTTACGTGCTCGAACTCACGGCGCTCTATCGCTAGTTGTCGGAGAGTGGTCAGGTTTTGATGAATGAATTTTAAAAACCTTTATGTAAAGAGTATACTTGGATAAAAAATGCATTCATACTATTCATGAGCCCTTCACGCTCCGCGTTATAAGTGGCAAACGCTGTGAGACATTTTCGTAAATTCACCTTTGTGAATGAGCTACACTAGACAGTGTGCCCTAACTTCGAACGCTTTCGTAATTTTGCTCTGTTCAGGCGTTGATGATGAAATTAAGTAAAAAAAAACAAGAATTGAATTTTGTGATATTTAAGCTTTCTTTTGATAGTATAATTGCGATTATGTGTACTTGTCACCTCACGTGAGGAGGGCTGTATTGAACGCAGTTCAGTCCGTGTTTGACCCGAAACCCGTCTTACGCAATCAACGCGGTCCCATAGGAATCATGGGAAATGCAGACGACAGTGGTGTTGACGTAGTGTTGACGTTGTTTTCTCAGGTTGGTTTTCTACTACACAAGAACCCGGAGACCCAAATTTTTACTGTTTCGTAAAGCTTTATTTGTTATGTATGTGGCAGCTATGTGACTGCTTGGTACAGGTCGTTTATATCTGGCACGAGCCGCCGCTACGAAAGGACCCCTTTTTCAGCGCCATTATATGATTGGTGAAAACAACTGAAATTTTGTTTTTCGACAAAACGATAAATAAATATATAGAACTATACTTTGCATGCAAATAACAGCTGTATGCATTGACTATGTTTACTTACCTTTTTATTTAGCAAAGTCAGTGGCAACAAACACGGCATACTTTTGCATAATAAGATCAGTAAAAAATCCGTCCGAAGTTAGGGCAGGTGCGAAGTTAGGGCACCCCCTGTTACTGATAGTATGTGTGATTCAGTTTTGTGTTAAGTGATGTGTGGTGGTGGTGGTGGGTGGGCTGCTGGAGGCTCTGTTTACTGCTGTAAAATGTTTGTGTTTTTGTTTACTTCCAGTGCCCAGAAGGAGAGCGAGGGTGCCAGTTATGGACAGTGCTGGACCTGTTTGTGTTTATAGTGATGGGAGTGGTGGGGGGACTGCTTGGCGCTCTGTTTAATGCCATCAACACCAGACTGACCAAACATCGCATGAAGCACGTCCACAACAGACACCCTGCCATCAGGTAAAGTGTAACAGTAATATCAACCTTCATAATTCCACAGTGTCTGCCACAGTAAAATATACTGTTATCAATTAATGCTCTTTCAAGGATGTCTTGAACACTAGGATATCTCAGTTGTGCATACCTTCGGCATTGCTGATGCTGAATCACATATCTGTAGATCTCTTTAGATTCACATTTTTTTAACGTGGCAGTCTTAGGGTACCCAAGATTATGAGAGTTGACCTTATACAGTCTTGATGAATTTTTAATCATAATAATTCTACCTGTTATATCTGAACAATGAAATGCAATCATGTAGCTACTTACTTCCATCTTTTGATAAAAACATTAGATAATAAATTAGTATTGTCAAACAGTTATTATTCACAAGGTACTCATTGACAAGAAGTTCCTTGTATGTTCAATTTATTAACAAAATTGCCTATCCTATGAATGTTGCAGGGTTCTCGAGGTTCTCCTTGTTACCATGGTGACCACTATCGTAGCGTTCACGGCAGCCATGACCTTGGGAGAGTGCAAGGAGGTCGCGCCCATCGTGATCAACGTGACCAGCTCGGTGGAGCAGACGGTCCAGTACTTCTTCTGTCCCAATGGGACTTACAACGACATGGCCACGCTGTTCTTCAACACACAGGAAACCTCCATCAGACAACTCTTTCATCAAGAAGGTGAGCTGATCTTTATTTAGGTGATGTTTCAAGACACTGACTGGTGTTTTGTGATACCTGAAACGTCTGTGTTCACTTGCAGTAACTTGGAGTTTATGGTGATGCATGAAATTAGATAATTTTCTAGCTGCATGCATGAACAGCAAGCAAGAAAGGATAAAAGTAAGGCTCCATGTATAACACTGTAAGTGGAATTTTCTTTACATCTTTTGAGATGGAAGGATGCCTACTGCTCATCATTACCACCTATAAAATGTTTTAGCTGTTTAAAAATAAAAAATTGGAAAAAAAATTGGAATTTCCAGGCTGCAGAGCAGTGCAGGTAAAATTTGATTGCTAATTTCAAAGTACATGTACTTGCACCAGTGCAGGTGAATGTGAAATTGATCTCATCAGCTAGGATTTGAGCACACAACCTCTCGGTCCAGAGCCAGGGCCTATGCAAGTTATCTTTGTGTTTTTAGCTCTGATAATTTGCTCTTTTCACTTCCAGCTACGTTCAGCCTACAGTCCCTGGGGATCTTCTTCCTGCTGTTCTTCTGTCTGTCATGTTGGACGTACGGAGCCTCCGTCCCCTCTGGGCTGTTTGTACCCTCCCTCCTCTGTGGTGCAGCCTACGGACGATTTGTAGGAAATCTTCTCAAAATGTAAGTCTAAGACTTACATTTTGCTTGGTTGTGTCCTATTGCTTGTTTATGACTGGTAAACAATGAAAAAAAATTCTTGGGAGCTGACTCTTCATAGTATAATTTTTTCTGCATACCTGCACTGGGGCAGGTAACATTGAAAATTACCTGCACCAGACAAATTTTACCTGCACTGCTAAGAATTTTTGAAATATTTTGTTGTTTTTCAGGCTCCCAGGTTTCCAGCATATTTACTCCGGAACCTTCTCTCTGATTGGAGCGGCCGCGTTTCTGGGCGGGGTGGTTCGCATGACAATAAGCCTCACCGTCATCCTGATCGAATCGACCAATGAGATCAGCTACGGACTGCCCATCATGATTGTGCTTATGGTATGTGTGGCTTATTACAAGTTGTCATCAATTTTACCTTACTGCAGCTTGTAAAATCATTCTCTGTAAATACACAAGATGTTGTCCCTTTTTTACAACGTGTACATCCTTCTCGGCCTTAACATGTATTACAAAATTGGGAGATAATGACAAGAACTACAAGATCTGCAATGTAACTACAAGCTAGGCTTTGCTACACTGCTATTTGGCTACTGAATAAGTCATAAATTATTATACCGGTACTGTGAATTTTTTTGTTTATATTTTGTTGATATGCCAGGACTTCTCAATTTCTTTCTACAAATTAATTACAGATGAATATCTCCAGTCCGATATTCATGTACATGTGTGAACTGGTAGTGTAATCCCAGACCATAAATAGAGCATACAACACGGTGTATTCCGTATTGCCCGAGGTGTCGGCCCGACCGCGAGTCGGATCGCCCGAAGGCCGGAGGGCGATCCGACTCGCGGGAGGGCCGAGACCGAGGGCGATGCGGAATACACCGTGTTGTATGCTATTTATATCATACCCACCTTAGAAAACACGTCTTTCAAGGCGAAATGAGCGAAAATTTGGTGTCGCTGGACCAAAAAACTGCAGCAACATCAATTCCAACGTCCGAATCCTGTATTCGAATGTTCGAAAGCGGCGTACACGTTTGGGGCGAAACGCGTTCGAATCGTTCTAATTTTTGTAGCGGCGCAAGCGAAGTGCGTTCGAATGTTCTATGGATGCTCGTTTTATACATCCGGTCGTACGGGAGAATACAACACGGCCGGGAGCACTGTTACGCCGCCCGGGTATGATATAAAGAAAATTATTCTCATCATGTAAAAAAAGCATTACTAAGGTGGTCTACATCTTTCTCCAGGTGGCAAAGTTCACAGGTGACCTGTTCAACCATGGCCTGTATGACATCCATATAGAGCTGAAGGGAGTTCCTCTTCTGGAGTGGCACCCACCTCATGGCATGGACAGGTATGGAAAACATCTCAACTTCACAGGAAGAAGTGTAGAGCCTGTATTTCATGAATATGCAGAAGTGTAGAGTCTGTATTTCATGAATATGAAGAAGTGTAGAGCCTGTATTTCATGAATATGCAGAAGTGTAGAGCCTGTATTTCATGAATATGAAGAAGTGTGGAGCCTGTATTTCATGAATATGAAGAAGTGTGGAGCCTGTATTTCATGAATATGAAGAAGTGTGGAGCCTGTATTTCATGAATATGAAGAAGTGTGGAGCCTGTATTTCATGAATATGAAAAAGTTTAGAGCCTGTATTTCATGTATTTACTGTTGGTAAGAGATTAAAACTGATATTCTGAAAGTCACGAGATGAAGAACAACAGTGGTACATTTCAGCACCAAGGACAGGAACAAATTGGTTGTGAATATTGTTGTAATAAATAGCTAGAAGGTTTGCTTTTATGCTTGTGGCCCTTGAATTTTATGGTATGGTGAAAATTTGTTTGTGTCATCTTTTAGTTTGCAGTTGAAGTAGTAGTAGTAGCAACATAATGTAAATCGTGGATCTTATGAGTCAGCATTCCATTTGGAGAAATGACTGCGAAAGCAGCAAACTTGTAAACATTGCAAATTTGCTAGCTAATGTTGTTCAGGTTGTCTATTATAACTTATAAGAAATGTATTGTGGGTATTTCAGATTATGTGCCTCTGACATCATGGAGACGTCACTATCGTACATCTACCCGCACACCCGCATCCAGTCCATCGTTAGCATCCTCCGCACCACGCGCCACCACGCCTACCCCGTCGTCACCGAGAACCACGACAGCATGGTGGAGAGACGGGCGCGCGCCAAGGCCAACACCATGGTCAGCAACAACATCAAGTTCAGGGTGAGAGGTTTTCCTTAGTTTGGACTTTAGGACCTGAAATACAAGGTTTTTGGTTCAGAATTTCAGGACTGGAAATACAAGGCTAACATCTTTTGGTTCAACCAATTTAGAAAAATCTACGAAAAACATATCATTAAATAGTGGATCTAGTTCAAGATGACCTGTCCATTGCACTACATAACCCACTAGCAGCAGTGGCCAAATATAGAAAAACATGGCACATTTCAGAATCTTACAAGAAATCTTACAAAGCAACACTAGGGCATAAAGGGGGTGAAGTCTGCCATCTCTTATTACCTTGTTTATTGATTGTTCATTTAAGATAACAGTGTGGCAATTTCAACTCTGCTCTAGAATGAGAACAGCCTAACGCGAGCGAACGAGCAGATGCGCCGGATCATGTCTCGACGATCGGCCGAGATCAAGATCCTGGAGGATCAGGAGCAGAGATCACGCAGCGGGAGTATGGACAGCAGGAACGCAGAGGAGGACATCAACTTCACTCTCATGACCAGCAGGTAACCAGCAAGTTAATAATAACTTATCAATAAATTATCAATAATGATACAACTGATTGAAATTTGTCAATAACCACATCTACAGCAGGAACTAATCTACAAATGGATGGGCATTGAAGTGTTTCTTTTTGTTGTCACAAAAATTAAGATGCCACAAGGAAACTTTACACAATTGAGGAAATTTTGACTAAGTAAAAGATAGAAGTTAAGGCATCCTCATCAGCCAGTGATACTGAGAGGATTGATCTGTTAACTTTGTTCTCCAGTGTTGAGTTATACCGAGGCCTAAGCCCTACAGCAGAGGACCATGGGTTTGGGGAGAAGTTCAAACCTCTGACCTTCCACGGGCTGATCCTGAGACATCAGCTCATCACTCTCCTGTCCAGGGGAGTCTGTTATGCAGAAAACACACCGGTTTGTTTGTTTGTTTGTGCCTTTGTTTATTCATGGTTTATTTGGTAGGCAGGACCAGCACGTCGGCAGAACGTACTGCACCTGCGCGAAACCTGTAATGTATTGTGCATAGCACTTTGGCAGAACGTGTCATATAAGGTTGTATTAGAGCATATAAGGTTGACAGCCTATCTGTAGTTTTCAGATGTTGTATAGGAAAAGATATCGTCTGCAACAGGCAAAATTTTGATGCAACGTTGACCAAACATCCAACGAAAAACGTGAAAAATCAGCACGTCAGCAGTACGTTCTGCCGACGTGCTGGCAGGACCAGAATTATACCCAGCTGCTTTACACAACACCAATTTAATTTGGTGGTTCTTTGATATAAAGAAATACTAGACTACTTAATTGGAAAATCTATGAAGACAGAGTCTCCAAGGAATGTCTGTGCCTTGGAACACACAGTTTGTCTTTCAGGGTTCAATTGTTCTGTTCAAATTTTCATCTTGACCACCTGCTTTTCATTCTTAAATGTCTAAAAGGAAACAAATTGGTATAGTTTTCATGGTGTTTTACTAACTTTTTTGGTTGTTTCAGAATTCTAGCCAGAAGTCATGAACTTCTTTAATCAAGTAAAAATTACAGGGTATAGCCTTACCATGTACTCTGTCCTTTTGCAGAGTTCTTGCCAACCAACCTTGTCATACGAGGAGCTAACAGAAGATTACCCCCGTTGGCTGGACATTCATGATGTGGACCTCACTCAGCTCCACCCCAGGATGATCATGGTTTGTCCCTAATTACTTCACTCAACTCCCCCCCAGGACGATCATGGTTTGTCCCTAGTTATGCAGAATCAGGCTATTCTGATCCCATTTCTACGGGCTGCACCAGTCTGAGCACTGACTCTCCTGTGCATGTAGATCATGAAATTCATCAATGCAGTACTTACATGCATGAACAAAAGACCACTTTTTTTAATGCTCCTTGATCATTGACGACTTCAGACCAATCTGTAATGGTGTGCTGCTGCTTTTTTTGTTGCTGATTTTTTCAGTATGTTATGTTACAGGGACCCTTGCCCCCACTAACATCTCCTATATTTGTATTTGGTTTTAACAAATGTGCAAATAAAGAATACAATAAAGGACACATTGTGACAATAGAAGAACAAGTTATTAATAAGTAACAACGACCTTGTTCATGCCCAGGTACAGTACATGTTAGGCTTGCTTACACCTCGATGTATGCACAATGCAGACCTGACTGTAATGATGTGTTTTTGAATGTGTCTTCCAGGATGTGACCCCATACATGAACCCCTGCCCCTACACAGTGTCTCCTAACACACCTGTCCCCCAGGTGTTCAAACTGTTCCGCACCATGGGCCTGAGACACCTGCCAGTCACCAATGACATGGGAGAGGTGAGAACCTTTACAAAAATGTTGTGTTTTCGGTTTCTGTCCTGAAAAAACTAAGGTTGGTAGGTAAGCATTCTCTTTTTTTTTCTTTTTAGACTTAGGCTGAAGTGATCCAACAAATTTGAACTGAATTGCCTCAGGATCAGGGCTGTCTCCAGGAGCAGTCCTTCCATTTGCTTGACTGAATGTGGGGAAGGGATTATTTCACCTGATTTACATAATAAATATTTGTGTCTGAAAATCCTTGAAATAATGTTTCAAGGGTTCAAAATTCAAATATCAGATCGAAAATTTAATAGACTTACCAGTGGTCTACCGAAAAAAGGCCTAGGGTCGGCAGGTTTTAGCTAGGGTCGTTCGGGAAACCGTAAACACTACATTTTTTCCCTAGGCCTTCGCAATTTTTAACGTATAAAGTCTGTTAGTTGTCTCTGTATTGCATAACCGGTAAACCTTCTTAACCTCTTTCTCCTGCTTTACACCCTATAACCACTACAAAATTGAAATTGGCTACTTCAGCAGGGAGCAATTGTGAATCAAAAATGCCAGAATGATAACAGAAGACGTCACGTTCTTGTTGTTTATTTCAGTAAGGCTATTGCGTTCAGCATAAACTCTTTGGTTTAAACTTTAAATATTTCACTGTACTACCTAAATATACACACACACACACACACACACACACACATTATATTAACATCTTCAGTATAGATATTGAATTGTTTCTTTACAAACACTGAATATGTTCAGTGTCTGTCAGTATTGCAAATGGAATATTGCTGTATTAAAAATTGACTGCAGTTGGTTTTGAACTAAAATAATAAGCTCAAGTATCATATTAGATACATCTGAATCTGGTATTTGTTATGTCTCTGAAAAGGTGCAGTATTGCATCATATCAACAAAATTGTACTTAAGCACAAAAAGTCATTGTTTATAATATCATAATATGTACAACATAATTCAAGCATCAAATTTGTCACCAATTTAACACATCTATAAACAGAAGGACTATTAATTTAGAAAAGGACCTACCAACATTATTTTTATGTTAGTTTAGACACCACTATGATGGTGTAGATTTCATGACTTTCATGACAAATGGCATAGGTTACACTTTCATGACTTTCATGATAAAACTGAAATATTGCAGCAATTATTGCTTTTACCACCTTTTAGTTTTTTCCGGTGTAGTAAATGTGAGATTGGAATGGTCAGAATCATGATTGAATGAAGAGCATAAGAAACTTCTGCTGGGCAGGATGCAGAAGTCCTTAAATCATGTAAAACAACAACGAACATCATTAACGAAAACTAAAACTTTCGGCTTGGCAAAAATAGTCATGTGGACAGCTTTTAATCTCACTGTCTGTGACTGTTTTAAAGAGAAGTCAGTGGCACAAACTAGTCAGTGTAGTTTAAGTTACAGTGGTATTACATTCTACATCTTTAGACTTATAAGGCACCACTAAGACTTCTTTAAGAGCCTCTCTGCATCTTTGACACTTCTGTCCAGCTCCTGCTGCAAATGTCTTAACAAATCCTCCTCCTGAGTCCCTTGCATGCCCTTCTTAAGTTCATCCTCGAACCAGTAGTCGTCCTTGTCCAGAAGGTTTGGCTCCAAGGTGGCATTGGGAGGCATGGACGTCTCAGTTTCTACTTCAGCCGTCCTCCGCGAGCGCGAGCGCCCTGCCTCCCAAGTCCCCTCATCAGTAACTCCTTCAAAATCCCACTGCAAAAATAAAGAAAGGAAAATTTTTTAAAATGTTTTTCCTCGTCTTTTCTTTATCCTTTTTGTGATCCATTGTGATTGGTCACTGTCTGTTCTGCGAAATACTGAATCAGATAGACTTTCAACACTACAAACTGTAAGCCTAATTAAAGAAAGCCTAAAGGTACTCATTTTCAAGTGAGGAAATTGGTGTAAAGTCAACCATCCAAACTACAAGGCCACCATGCCACCAGTTTGTTTAACTCTCCTTTGTGTGTGTGATGTGTTCACAGATTGTAGGCATTGTGACCAGACACAACCTAACCACAGAAAACCTCAAGCAGAAACTGAAGGACAGCCAGCACCTTGCCTGATGAAACAGGTTTGGGAAACAGACTGTTCACAGTCACCCTCAGGAGTATATATTACTTACATGTACACCCCCTTTCAAGTAGAGGCTGTGGTTGCTGAGTGACCAATGAGCGACAAGAAATTTAACAGATCGGTCAACGATTTTCATAGATAACAATTTTTTAAAAACATTTTATGTGTTTTTCTGTCTTTTGAATCATATTTTTGCATTATTCCAATTTTGGTCGCTCAATGGTTGCTCAGCGATTGCCGTCTTGAAGAAAGGGGCCTTAGTTATTAAGCATTTTAATCAGTGTTGTTGGTAGGTTCTTGCACATTCATGTTGCATACAAATAAGGTCAGACCAATCAATTTCTTTCGTTCTTTTTAAAGCAAGAAATTTTAGCGAGAAATGAAAATAAAGACCTGGGAGGAAAACTTGAATATGCATGTATTCACCCCTGAAAACTCTGTGCACCAAGGTACAGACTTCCCCTCAGACTCTGTCTTCATGTTTATATTGCAATGTACTTTTTAAAATCCAGAGAATTGATTTGGTGTGGCCTAACAATTGGGAGTTAATTATAGACTGTAGCAGTGCTACAGTGTTGATGTTTTCTACCACAAACTATACGTAACCATGATCACACTTAAAGCGGGATGCCATGCAGCATTGCTATCAAAGTACATTGTAGCAGATAGTATTATATCGAGATATCGATTGCAGATTCATGACACACAAGCATTGTACACTAAATATTTTGTGCTTGCTATTGACTAAAAAATAGTTTGGCCAATGTACTTCATCGTGGTGTAATCACTTGTAAATGGATTTGTTGTACTGCCATATATGCGCATGTACTTGTATGCCAAGAAATGTGCCTCTTTGAATCCTGGGGTGCATCAAAGTTACCAGCCCTGGTATTGCACAGTGCTTAACCTGAACATGTACATGTACATGTAGGTCTAAGTGTCCTATTTTGAAAGTAGTGACTTAAATTTCTTAATGAAAGATCAAATGTCAGTGAAATCAGAAGCCTTGATTAGATACATTGTATGAAAGATTTTAAACAATTAGCCTGCTAATTGTTCAATTTATGAATGGGCTTAAGTATGAAATTAAGACCTCAACCATCTGTTCCAACAGAAATAGTGTAATATTATATAAATAGGAATTTGACAAAATCATACAAAATCAGAGGTTAGCTTTCAATCAACTAGTCATCAGGATTGAGAACAGTTCTATCTGGCTTGGCAATGTTTTATTCACTGATGCAATAGTTATTGTCTGTTGCTTTATAAATTGTACATGATGTAAAAATTCATGTGAGCTCAGTGTTTGTTTTTGTCTGAAGAAGAAAAGTGCAATTTAGGATTGTAAGGGAACCCAGGGAACTGCTGATTATGTGCAGCAAATGGTGAACTTTTGTATAATGGTCTGAGAAGTGTTTAGGGTATGATTGTGTATTCGTAGAGTAAGGGTATGTTTTTGTCAGAATTTGTGCAATGTGTGATCATGTCTGTCTTAAGGGTAAAATGTCTGTAAGCTATTTGTCTAAATAGTCGCAATTGTAAACAAAACTGGATGATCACATTGTATTTACTAATAGAATGATCAACCAAAATTTTACCTTTTTTAAGCAATGTGTTAAAGAAATGTTCATTTTTATGACAATTCTTTTAGGTTTTATGTACTACAAGTCTTCTAGAATATCTAAAAATGTTATATTTTGGAATTAGAGACTCTGAATGTTTATCCTAATTTTTATACTGTCCACATATTACTTTTAGTAAGTACTGGTAAATATTTTATACATACCTGTAGCTTGCAAACGACAGTGAAATCCGAGGTAAGCATAGTACGAGTACAGAAAAAAGAATGGTAAATTAACCATTTGTCATAGCTAACTTTGTGATAATTCATCACTAAAGGCAAAACAGATTTTGAAGATGGACACTGATTAGAATGAATATTTAGCATATTTGCTGCTACTTTCTCCTCTTTTTGCCAGTCTCATATTTACTTGCCAAAGTTAGCTTGTATATATATATATATATTACTTTAAAGTTTTTCTCATCTTAATGTAGATCTACTGTTTAACTGACATTGCGAGTATGAATGGATGGTGATTTATGTTCATGCATATGTCCCTTGCCTATGTGGACTGAATACAGAATGTGTCAATATTGTTATGTAGAAGAATACATGTTGCTCTTAACTAAAATTTTGCTATGTTGTGAGTTTGATTTTCTTTGTTTCTATATATATTGGATAAAACGTCACATTTAATTAGTACAATACACTGTATATAGCGTATAATGCACTGTCATATATTAACTACACATACATGTTCTTCAAGACATACACAATGTACATTGTGTAATTAACTATATTAAAACACAGCATTGGAAAACTAGTATCTCTACTGTTAGGCTGCTAATGCGTACTTGACAATGAGATTCTATTTTGGACAGAAGTGATCATGAGTTGGAAGAACTTAAGCTGTGTAGTAAGAACTTTAAGGCAGAGAAAATAGCTACAGAGCAAATGCAACATCAACAGACATCAGAGCATAGTAAAAAGCTACCACAGTAGTCAAGTGACTTTCACAACCTTGCATTATGAATACAAAGCCCTTACTTTTGGTCTGCAGAAGATTAAGTTTGTAAATTGTTATTGAATCTATCCTGAAAACACTTACTCAGAAGTTCAATCCATGGAAAGCATTGATTCAGAAGTATAGAAAGACTTTGTTATTAATTTTAAAAGACAACAACAAAGTAGACAAACAGAACAAGACACACTTGCAAACTAAAGGTAATTTAAAGGTTCAAAATGACTACACTATATGCCTTAATGTTGACTTCAAGTTTGCTGATCTTTAAAATGTGTAATTTGCTTAAGCTTGTTCATGCCTCCAATCATTATTCAGTCTGGAAGTGATGAGCCCCTCTAACACCTCCTGAACTTAAGTAAGACTCCTTCCAGACATTGCATACTAAAATAATGATATTACATATTAATGAGGATGCATGTTCATAGCATTTGTTCCATCACATCAAATCGCTCCACCCTGGAGGTGTTGGAAAAAGAAGACCAACCTCAAAGTCATGTGATTGGGTAGCAGACCCAGCCCCGCTTAAATGGCCCTCGTCATCTTCTGATTCTGGGTTTGAGCTCAATAACACGTGGCCCCCTGGTACTACTACATCCAGGGCAGGGTTTGCAGGGTACAATCCTACCTCAATGTCGTCAACTTCCCAACTCCTGACGCTCTTCAGCACACAAACACAAGCAGCATGAGGGGAGGGAGGAAGGGCAGGTAGTTATCTGTGTGTGCACATGTCTGCACATGTATGTGCATGTGTGTGTGTGTACATGTATGTACACGTGTGTGTGTGCGCATGTGTGTGTGTGTACATGTATGTACACGTGTGTGTGTGCGCATGTGTGTGTGTGTGTGTGTGTTTGTGACATTGTACATCAGGGCTCAAATAGCAAGTAAAAAATATACAAACAACTTGCAATTTTGAAGAGTGAAATACAGATGCACAGGCTTGGGATCATGAATCACAGTTAGCGTACATGTAGCATGACATTCACAGTGCTTTAGTATGGCAGGGAAACCAGCCAGAGTTTTTGCAGGGAGTTTTTCCAAGTTGTGAGGAAAATTGCTGCAGCATAATTGCAGGCACTGAGAGCTTTTGCATCATTATAATCACAACAAAAGAGTGAGGCAAAGAATGACACACAGAATTATACATAATGTTACTGAAAAATGCACATTTGTAAGAGATCCCATTCTGTTTTATTGGCTGCCACTTCTGAAACTTACATGTAAGAATCATTCACACTGTCACACATATTCAAATCACACTTTGATTTCAACACCTACCTCCAGGTCCGAGTCATCAGGTGTCTCGCTGTCCGATGATGAGATGGTCTCCACCTTAATGATCGCTCGTGGAGGGTGGGAGGGGGGCTCCTGACTCTCTGGTGTAGCACCGTCCGAGTTATTGTCTGTGGTGTCACTGTGTCCTCCAAACTAAAAGAACAGAATAATCATTGGAAAACAAATTGCATATAAATTGCATGACCTATGGACAATTAAGTTCAACCCTCATTGTACCATGATGTACAAAATATATGTAATGCAATATGCTGTCAAAAAATAAGTTGTACACATTAATCAAAAAGCTATACGAAAGTCATCCTATCTTACAAAATTTGGTATTCTGAAAAGTAGGATATTTTCTTATCATTTGAAATATGGCAACTGAGGGTACTGGTCAATTAAGCTCATGATCATATTTGCAAATCAAAAAGTACATGTAGCTAGCATGTGTCTGGTACGAAAAGAGTGTAATTGATTGTGACTGTGGTGTATGCTATGTGTATCTGGTTCGGATCCTTAATTGATACATGTACATGAATGTTGTAATAAAGTTCTTGTGTGTACATAATTATACATTACGTGCAGTGTAAAAAGCAGTAAAATGCTGTACATGTCCCTTTGCTTTTACAGCCATAACAGCCAAAAACGTTAATGCTTGTATTTTCTCCCATCACCATCATGTTAGAACCAAAAAGAACCCCTTCACCAGCCACCGCCAAGCTACCTGCTTCGGGTCAAACTCTACGGGTTTCAGGAAGTCCCGCATCTCCATATATGCGCACAAGAACGCTTTGGGGTCCTTGGCAACCGAGTCGTAGAATTCCTCTTTATCCGCTGGATTCAAGGCACCAAGAAACGGGGCCACAAACTAGCGGTGGGTTTCCGTGTTATTAGTGTGTGCAGGCATGCAAGTGGTGTTAGAATAGAAAATGGTTATTGGTTTATTCAAGTTTGAGCTGTTATAACACCCCATGCTGATGTTGTTAAATTGATTAATTGGGACACAATGGCAGGCAAAGTTTCATCTGCAAGGTTTGTTTCATGTGATGTAAACTTTTTACCGAATCATCCCATCTTGATCATTGGCAAAACCTAAAGACAAATTAAACTATAACATCCTGTGTTTCAGCCAGCATTTTCCAGATAAACAGCTGTCTTTAAAACTTCATCTTACACCTCCTCGAGGGAAATGTTTAGTTTGGACAAGGAGGTTTCAATCAGATTCAATCCTCCTTGGTTTGAAACTTGGCCTGCCCATCCAACATCAGCCTGTTTAGTGCCATGTAGGTGCAACAGTGAGGGGATGCAATACTATCAAGCACAAGTCAAGAGATAGCACAAGCAGACACATGAATAACACACAGGTTCTACAATGCCTTCTCTAAAATGTGCCATATCAGATGTTAGAGTATACAGACTGTGTGAGTGTACATGTACAATGTATGTAAGTCAAACAGAACTAAATCTAAAGCTTATTCATTGCGAAATTAGCATGGCTACTAAATGATAAAAGTATAGGAGTTAGCTACAGAACGTTGTCGCTGGAGGGAGAAAGAAGAAAATTCAAATTACTAATATTACTTAGAACTGTAGAGGCCTCTTGGTACATATTAACATCATAACTCTGTGCCAACCTTTCTATGTGTAATATTTCAATGATCATATAATATGTAGTCTATGCAGGATGCCAGAATTATTGCTGATAGTAATGTCTTGTTTCGTGTAACAATCTTGTGCACTCTACATGGCAGCTAAATTTCAATTAACAGAGACGGGTAAGCTCCAGTGTCATGTATGTACTGTTCCAAACTTTATATGCTGCAATCAGATTATGATTATTGTACAATGTCATGTAAGTATTGATTTTAAACAGAACTGTTAATATACATGTAATAAACACCTAAAAGTGTTGATGAAGAAGTAATCAAGTGACAGTCTCACCTTTTCTTCAAATTTTATGGGGTCATCATTGTCCATTGTTTCTGCAATGTTGGGCTGTGACAAAAACATAAAAAATTACATTATGATTGACCATGTTGAAGAAGCAGTCATGTTTGTGCAATATACAGTGCAGTCATTTGCTATTGCAAGCAGAAATACACAAATGTGGGGTAATATAGACTTGTAGCATAACTGAATAACCATTGAATTCAAAGTGTGAATGCAAGGTCACAAGTACATACATGTAGCTAAGTGGTTCAGCCATTTTGAGGAAGGACAACACCCATGTCCTCATCTAAAGTGCCTTGGCAAAATTCCATTCCTATAGTTTATTTTTTTGTTTCTTTATTCATGAAATGCTCAAATCATACTGCTGGCCACTTTCCTTTGAGGTCATGAGGTAGAGGTCCAGAGTCAGACAACATGAAACATGATACAGGTTACATGATTGAACTCCAGACAAATCCATATTAAAGAAATATTCCTAATAAATCCATAGTCATAAATCCCAATTACACATACGAATGGTATCACAAATTTTAAAACAAATACCGGTATATAACAAGATGAATGTTCAAAAGTACCTGATCCAGGTCCAAGATAGCGTGTTGGTGATCCAACATTGGAACCTGCTCCTCAGCTGTGATGTTAGTGAGGGGCAGCCATGTTTGGTCCTGGTCTCCCGTGTGTTTCTCAAACGACGCTTCGTGGTCCCCAGGATGCTGGAGGAGCGAGACGATGTCGTCAGGCATCTTCTTCTCCCGCCGATGATTGTTGATGTACATCTGGATGGTTAACTGATCGCTGCTGTTAAGGACATTACTTTCACCATGGAGACATCATCTCTTCACAAAGTCCAACCCACAAGTGAAATCATTATACAATTTAGCAAGCTAAAACAACACAGGTTTAAAGCAGCAGAAAGGCACTGGCATGTATAAATTTGTGAAATTCAGCATGTAGCACACTATCATGTACATGTATGAACCAAAAAAATGCCAGTAAAAGTAAACTGATCTCTTTTGTACTACAAATTGTAGCCAGTGAAGTAGCAAAACGTTAGCAAAAATTACAACTGGTTTGTTCATGTCCTTAGTGCTGAAATGCATTCCCACAATTTTCTTTTCTTAGGCACCACTGAAACATAGCAGGAGTTTGTGATACAAATGGATCTTTTCTACTGCCGTGATGACCATAGAACATCAAGATTTCCAACTCCAAATGATCAAAGTGTCAGGACCTTTCCTTAGTGTTTGAATATTCTTCAGATTTTAGTAGTACATATTATCCGCATTGATAATGTCAAAAGTGTAAGAACTTCAACACACTTCATGTAATTATACTTCATTTTATCAAGATCAACTAACATACCATTTAGCTCTTTCTGTAACTCATTTATGCTGTCAACCTTTGTAAGTTCATTTCACCTAAATGTCATGAGTGAAATCATTAATTATCATGTGTATCTTTGAGTTTGCGGTTGAAACACCAGTAGAAACACAATCATGGAGATATTGGCACCTGATTGCAAGTGCCCTTTTGCCATAGAGAGCTTTAAGTGAATATAAATATCTCATGATTTATAGTAATCTAATAAGTAAAGCATACATGTACCTTAGGCCAGTCACCGAGTTAATTTCTTAATTCTTGGATTTATAAAAAATAATGCTAGATTGAAGTATCAATACGGAAAGCAGCCGTTTTCATGATGTCATCGTCCTGAAACTTTTTTCAGCCAGAGAACCAACAAATTCAATCAGTGTGGCCTTATCAATATCATTAGATTGTATGTATGATTTACATGTGAAAAGGATACTCCAATATCAATTCCAGCTGTCCCAAGGCTGCATACAAAAGGAACAAAAAAGGATAACATTTTAGAAACTTCATAGAACACACAAAGAACACAAAGTGTCCAAGACCAAATAACAGCAAAAACATTGTATGACATCTTCAAAAAAGTTCAATTGGTTTATACAGAACATTTCAACTCTACATTCACTTGAAGTTCTTTATATACATGTAGGGCCCATTCCACAGGACTGAGATCATTCAGCAACCATTCAAAAACATTCTTTGTAAAGATATTATTGGAGGAACTTGGATGTCATTGAAAGATTGTTGGGAGATAACTGAGCTACGAGGGATCCTTATGAAACCTTGAAGATTATTGAGTGCTCGCTAAAAGACCCTTGAGAGACCTGCCAATTCTTGGATGCTCTCTATGAAGCTTTATACCATTGCTTTGCTTTGTTTTGTTTTGTTTTATTATCTCTAAATAAAGATGTGGATTGGACAAACCTTAGGACTGATGCTGTACTTACTGAGTATGTATGAGTTATTGTCTGTGGGCAGTCAGTACCAGCTTTGGCTGCCTGGTTGACCCTTGTAATGTTTCATAATATTCTCAATATTAAATATTATTGTTCCCAAGCAGCCTCTGTAACATGTGCTCCTCCCATTGGGTCAGTTAGTCCTCATTCCCAGTGAGTCAAGCTTGTCTCACTCATGATGTTTCTGAACAACTTAAAAGGCCTGGAAAGTGCTGTTCCAGTCTCCTATTCAGTTGTGACATGTAGCCTTCGAAGTGGCCTTTGGGTCTTGTTACGTGGTGACAATAGACCGATCCTGTCTGTCCATCACAATTACCAGTTCAACCAATGATAGCATGGCAAAGAGCGGATGCTGGTGTGTCAAAAATTTGCATTTATTTTTTATTTTGCATTTCTACATTTTGATAGAGGGCTATGGGATCAGTTTATGGACACACAGAATAACCATGGTGTAGTACCATCATCTTTGGAGACAGACACTTGCCAACAACAACAATTGAGTAAGAAGAAAAAAAAGTTTAACACAAACCTGCCCAGCAGCCATGGTAAATGGTATAACATGAAGTCCCCCTCAGCTCCATGTGTGACAATGCCCAGTGCATACAAGAAGTTGGCCGTTACACTCAGGGTGGAGATAGGAAGGTACAGCCGTGGAGGAGGCTTACCCTTGTACTGCAACATACACAGAGAAGAAAGTTAGACATTTTTGCCTTAATGTTGTACTACATTCAGGTTACCAAACCTAAGCATGATGATGACAAAGATTGAAATTTTACTTGAATATGAGGCTATTGTAAGAATTATGGCCTCTATACATTAAAAATTGGGATAATCCTCGATGACGGCACATCAATTTATTTCCTTTCCTAATAAATAAAGCAACAGGACAAGTTTAAACCAGAGGGCTGGGAGGAAAACTTGAATCAGATTTTAGTTGCTGTGTGCACCAAGGTACAGACTTTCTCCTCTGACTCAACATTGATCATCAGTTCAGCAATTTTTTTTGCCTTCCGAGAACGAACAAATCAAATTGCCGTGGCCCAAGTTGACATTTAGGTCAAGCCATTCTGTCATTCTCTCACATCCAGGAGTCCAGGTCATAACATTTACTGAAACTGCCTTCGAAGTTGTTGACATTTTGCCACTGGATAATCTAATGCTAATAATAGATGTCAAGGATTTAGGTGGGCGAAACTTGAAATGTCAAAGGGCTTGGTGGAAAAATTGAGAACACTGCCACTGGTGAGAAAATTAGGACAAGTATAGGGATGCTGAGACTATACATATTAGGTTACCCATCATTCTATGTCATGGGCTATGGCAAAGGTTGTGCTTTTGAATTCTCAGTATGGAATAATAAGAAGATAGTATGGAATACATTTTAGATCAAAATGAGTATACTATAATAGGCCTTTTCTTCAATCTTCCTTTTCTAACAGCCCCAATGTACATATACAATGTATATAGACACATAAACTAACTATGGACACACAAATAAACAAACACACTGAAAACAAAACCTCTGTACAAGGAGGTAATAAAGTTTAAGATGTTACTTACAACTTGCAGTATCTGTGGTAACCTCCCTGTCCAGTTCAACACTGCTGACACCATGCCCAGGGAGTAGCCAGTACTCATATGACTATTCTGCTGAGCACAACAATACAACAGTTAGAAAACAGAATTACAAACATTCAGTGCAAATGTTCTTTGTGTTGTCTTCCACATGAGATTGGTAATTTACATGTACAACTGGAAGGTTAGGTGTTGTGATCTGAGCAATTGGATCTTTGGTGATCAATTCTTTGTTTGGCATTTTACAGCTGTTTGCAGTCAGTTATGGCAAACCAAACTTCACATGCATCTCTCATATTTTATGTACCCAGTACATAGACTGGTGCCGGTTGGGTGCAGGTAGACATCAAAAATACAAAGCACAGCTCCAATTTTACCTAACATTAACTTCAACCATGATTCCTTTGCTAGCCTATTTTTACCTAACATTAACTTCAACAATGATTCCATCGGTTGCGTATATTCTGCCCACCTCAAACATGTTGTGGTTGTGTGTGAGAAGGTTCCTGCCTGTTGGGTTACGGTGGAGGACAGGTTGTACGACTGGTGTCCAAGCTGACGTGTCCAGACACAGGTAGCCTGCTGACAGGGCCCAGAAGGGTAGAACACACAACATGTTCATCTCGTCCTGTCGGCCTTTCTGCAACCGGTACCAGCAGTCCTCTGGTGATTTAGGAGGAAAAGATACTAAATCAGGGCTCAAAAATTCTTTTTCTGCATACTTGTACTGGTGCAGGTAACATTCAAAATAACTTGCACCAGACAAATTTTACCTGCACTGCTCTGTACTAGATGTACATGTAGATGGGGTATACATCAAACTATAAACTGTAACAGTTAAGAAACCATTTGAATTCTTTATTTTGCAGTTAGGATTACAAACAGTACATATAACAATCCATAGACACTTGTGTACCCAAAACAGGGATGGTGCAGTCTGGTGCAGGAGAAACTTCAACACTTCAATGACAGGAAACAAGCAAGATATTATTGAACTTGAACACAAATAAGCACGTGAAACTTCTTCAAACTACTCATTGGCACAGAATAAATAAAGGTAAAGTAGCATGCTTAAGCAACTCAAGATAATGCTAAATGAGGGGTAGGAGGTCTGAACAGTGCCACTGATCTTACCACACTGGTCAGACATTGCGGACAGTCTGTTTCTCCACCCACACCTCATGACTGCAAACTGGGCGATGAATACAGCCTGCATACAGCACAGGTACAGGCCCACCAGGATCTGTATTTGTGTGAAAATATCGCCAGATAAGTACAGGTACAGTCACATTCATATGATTTCTCTCTCTCTCTCTTGATAATCTATCTATATAGATAGATACATGTACATACATACATACATACATATAGATATACACAATTAGATATATACATATACTGATATAGATATAGATATTGATTAGCAGATTAAAAAAAGGAAACTGAAAAGGAAACTGAAAACCATAGTCTGGTGTCTTACCTGTGCCCCCATCTGTACAGCCATGACAGAGCCTACCAGGTTACACAGGTCAGTTGTACAGCAGTGGAGCAGCAGCCAGAACGCAACGTTGTTAGAGTGGCTCTCTCTCCACTTCACTTTCAGTATCCTGTACACAAACAAGGAACAGTTGAACATAAAGTTGATAAACATGAACATTGCAGAACTGTACAGTAGTGTAACAGCTGAGTGCAACAGCAGCCAGAACGCAGCATTGTTGGAGTGGCTCCACTTCACCTTCAGTAACCTGTACACGAACAAAAGACATTAGAACATGAACATGGCAGAACTGTACAGCAGTGTAACAGCTGAAATGTAACAGCTGCCAGAATGCAGCATTGTTGGAGTGTCTCTCTCTCCACTTTCAGTATCCTAGACATGAACAAAGGACATTCAAACATGAACATGACAGAACTGTACAGCAGGGTAACAGCTGTGTAACAGCAGTGTAACAGCAGCGGGAAGACAGCTTTGTGAGAGTGGCTCTAGATCTATCTCCACTTCACTTTTTCCTCAATCTCTATTCTTAATAGTAATAGAGATAATCTTACTATTATAAGCTATAAAACTGACTGCTCCCACCACATTCCTACCCATTCACCACAGTAGTAAAATCGTTCTTTATTCAAATATTAATTGTATCTTGCACAACATGTTTTCAGTTTTAGAAAGAAGAAAATTCTGAATGCAATTAATATTCTAAATTCTGGCAATAGAGGGCCTAATCCACGTGCAGATTACAACTATGGCAACAGGATTAACATATTTTGAATCTACACTACTTCTGACTATTTACATACAACAGATGTGCCACCCTTTGTATGGCAAGCTGTTGCAAAAACTGCATTGACTTTTCTACTGTGTTTGTGTTTCTTTGAGTTTGAATAGTTTTTTAGTAAAGAAAACTGCTTATTGTACACGTACAACTCACTGTTATAGTCAATGTATTTTTAAATACTTTACACCAAACACATATTATAGGATATTTCTACCTTCTTGTCATTTTATGTTAAGTACATCAAAGGATCCCTAAACAAAACCACACAAGGTCCGGTTTTCTGTAGTCATTTGTATGTAGTGTGAATGTACGTCACAGACCTATTGATCTATTTACTTAACATCCTTGTTCAAAAGAGAAGTGGTATATGAAGCAGATTACAAAATAACATGAAAAGTGTTATACCATGGACTGCAGTCATTTCAAGGATCTAAAAGTAAGACAGCCTTCTCCATATACATGTATAACAAAACAGCTGAATTTTGCAGGACACATGTATGACTATCCCAAGAATGCCCTCAGTTTGTATATATGTGACTGAGCCCTTAACCAGACATATTGAGAAGGGACAGAAGAGCTGCTATTTATAAAAGGGTTGGATACAAGGTTAGGATTTGTAGGGCTATGGTTCTGCCAACAAGCTGTTGCAGGAGGGCCTGCATGGGGGGGGGGGGGTAGTGATTACGAATTACACGCAAAATTTTCGCCGCCAATTATGAATTACGTTAAATTCTCAGAGCTGATTACGCCTTTACACTTTGCGGCAAATGTACTATTACGAATTATGTTGGTTTTGGGGGCGTCTGCCTACGGATTACGGAGATTTAAAAAGCCCTGATTACGCCTTACGAAAAAGGGCATGCAGGCCCCCTTGCAGGTACTCTCCAAGCAGAGGTTGGTGGAGAAGATTGTTACCTTTCTATCATTTATAATGCCCTGTTTTCTGTCGGTTTTCTGTTGGTGGGGAGTAGCGACAGCAATTGGGGCATACGATATAGAAAGGTCAAAATCTTCTCCACCAACCTCTGCTTGGAGATCTAGAGTAGTTACAAGTAATTTATAAGCAGCTGCATTCACAGCACATAGCATGTTCATTCTACTGAAAGGAAGTGGCATATAGGTTACAGGTTATACAGGTACCGCTACCACATTTACACTGCATGGCTAGTCAACCAATCAGACGCTTGGCTGACAAGCCAACAGGTGTGTAATTCACTTCAGTAATCTGACCCCCTGATAACACCCACATTCCTACACACACTCCAGCACAGCTGAGCTGCCTTTACATTAGCCTGCACCAGGCCTTCCTAAGGGGTTATGGATAGTAAGATTTGGCAAAAAAAGGGTCAGTAATGGAGTGAGTGGACTATATACGGTGGTCAAACTCCCCTGGCCAATTATTCTACCTATTTGGCTAAATTTTCGTGTTTTTTTTACAACCCACAATTTTTGTTAGTCTAGTGGAAACTACAATCACATACAACTAAGACTTGCATGACTGACCTGAATACCTGAATATAATTTCAATACAGGGTGTTTAAGTGACTAGTTGTGGGATTTCCCTGCAGCCAAACAAACCTGATCTGACAGTGATTCTTTCAGATCCTGCTATGATGATTTTCAACACACAAAATACATCCTGATAAGAATTTTATCAAATAATCTGGACAAGAAAGCCATCAATCTATATACAGTTCAATGTCATCATGTTTTCACTTCAGAAAGAAATTTACTCTGTTTACTATCTGAAAGTAGTGAGCTTAGCTAAGTAGTCTACAACATCTTTCTATATGTCTTTATAATGATTATTTTCTAAAACATAAATAGCTGCACCTTATTTTAGCCAGGTATTTTTCAGGTATGAAAAAAAGGTAAAAAAAAAAACAGGTGCATGTACAATATGGCAGTTGTTGCAAAAAAAATGAAAGTAAGCACTAAGCACCTGTTCCTAACAATAGAAAAGTAATTCAATATGTAAAGCAATACCCCCACTGAGTACCTTACATGTACTACTGCATGTAAACAATACAGAGGTCGGCTGTGATAATATGGGTTAAAATGTAAACAAACATGGCTGAAAAAAGGACAACAACAACAGAATCACAAGGAAGTGAAACTGATCCCCCTGCAACAACTAAATAAAGGTGAAATGTCACAAACTAAAAGCTGACCAATAAAATCATACTCACATGGTAAAATAGCCAGTGCAAGATTGTATATAACATTACACTTAATTAAGTAGTTTTTTTTAAGCCTAAACGCTACAAATTCCTATGATTGTAAAAGCACATTCTCACCCCATACGACATTGTCTTTTGTTAGGTAGATTAATCTGATAGCATTGTTGTTATGTAGCAGAAGACGACATACGTTGTACCTTGCACAATTGTTGTGCAACAAAGTTTACTATAGTCTAGGGAAAGTTATAATGGGGAGGGGGGCGACTTACATGATATGGACGGCAAACCACACACAGAGAGAACACACTCCCAAGGCGTACCCGCTCGCCTGTTGTCGGTAAAACACACATCCTCCAAACGCCTGGACAATCCACGGGG